>JARHVA010004456.1:830000-1205000 GCA_037957365.1 Torreya grandis | reverse complement strand
GATATCAAGTAATGGATGCTTAGAATAATTTATGGGATTGTACTTTATGGGAGTTGAAGGAATGATCAGTGCGAAAGGATCCATAGGTGAGGGACTCATAGGTGAAGAAGGATCCATAGGTGAAGGAATAGGAGATGAAGTAGGGACCACAATAGGGTATAGAACCATAGGAGGTGGAACCATGAGGGAATAAGGAGGAACCTTCTTGTGGGAGTGACCTATGGGAGGAATGGTAAAATGTATGATAATATTTAAGAAATGATCTTTAAGGTGTTATTTAAGTATGTGGCAATGATTGATGTGATGGGTACCACATTGGTGCCAAAGACTATACACATCTCCATACCTAGGAATATACTCAGGTAGTACCTCTAGGTGAGGTATGGCCTTGTATGAGGATTGAAGGGTAGAAGGATGTAAAGTGTTAATATATTATAAAAACTGACGATAATGTGTGAATGAATGATTATCTATGCCATGGAATAAATAGATACACATATGAGTAGGCTTAGTATAAATACTGATAAAAGGAGGTGTAACAGAATAAAAAAGAGATTAGAAAGGCTTGTCAAACCATTTGGTGGGAAATGAAGCCATCTATGACAAAGGGAACAAACCATCACTAAAATTAGGTGGTGGTAGGGAAGGGACTGGACTAAGCTCAATAAAAGGAATTATGGGATCAAAAGTAAAGATAGACTTAGTCAAAGTGGGAGTAATAATAGGATCCAAAATAGGCTCTATTAAGGGAGGGGTGGGGTCTATATAAGGTTGAAGGAGAGTTTTATATATCTCTAGGATAAGCAGGATATAGGGCACCTAATACCTAGTAAAGCAATAGGGACAAGTCATAACATGATCCATAATCATACTCTTACATGGTTCTTTAGAAATTAGAGGTTTCTACACCATATCTACCCTATGATAAAGAGGGGAAATTCTAAAATTAGGAACTATATCGATAGAATACAGGAACAAGAATTAAAATATTGAAGTAAACAAGACTAATAATGGATAATCTCAACATTATGAACGTAAATAAAATTGCCTAAGAATGGATCATATAAGGTACAACCATCATCATAATCAGGAGTATGAAGATCAATGATGTAGGTAGGGATGATATTGTCATCTAATTAGGTGTGATGAATGGAATGTTGAGTCTTAGTCAAGATAATGGGGATGCCATCACAAGGAAGTTTATGAGAATGAATTTCTAAATAAGTATGAAGCTAAGAGATGAGATGAGGTGAGAGATCATAACTTTTAATCTTGAGATTGATCACATCAGGCTCATCATCATTTGAATCTAAGAGGTTAAGAGGAAAATTACCAATGAGTTCAGGACGACCATTATAACCTCAATTGGAATTGATAATAAAGTTAAATCATTGAGACTCACAAAATAGAACACTGGGAAAAGGTTCAAGAGTATGAATATTGAAGATACCATGATCATAGAATTTTTGAAACTCTAAGGGTTAGTGTCACCTTGAATCCTATAGGTGGCTCCATTATGAGGTAATTTAATGCATTAGCAAGTAGAATAAGTAACTACTCTCATATGGCGAGTCCATGGCCTAACAAGCAAGATGTTATAAGATAGAGGAAAATTAAATAGCATCACCTTCATGTGAAATATGATAGGTGGGATGGTAATGGGAATTTGCACACAAACCAAAGGAGGAATTTGCCTTTGATCATAGCCTTGGCATGTGTTACATGTGGTTTTGAGATTGCATTTAGAATATCTAAGAGTTTTGATAAAATCTAGAGAGGTAACATAAGTGCTAGAACCCTCATTAAATTAAGGAATGTTTGACTTTGATATCGCCAATTTGGGAACTAATGAATAGAGGAGGATCATCTACATAAAGTAGAATCTCATCAAGAATCATAAAAGTGATGGGAAACTTGAGGGAAAGAGAAGTGTCTATTATTTCATCAACATGGATGGACATCTCTTTGCACTATTACAATATATTATCTTCAGATCTAGATAAGGTTGCTTCATGTCCTACTAGGGGAGGATGAGGGATGTTCATCTAGATAAAAAGTTATATGAGATAGTTATGATGATGCAAAGAGGAATTCATAAGATCAATAAATAGAATCTTAGATGAGAGATTAAATATTTCTATGATAGGATCCCATTCATCATACCCCATAAGAAGATTGTTAGAAATAAGTGCATAGTGTTGAAGGAGGTCCTCAAAAGGAGGAGTTGAAGTACATTGGAATTTATTTTTATAAGAGGAGAAGGTCTAGAACAATGTTATAAATTATGTTGATAATTTGAAGTAGTTGGTGTAGGTTGGTTTTGGGAATTATTAGGAGAAGTGTTGATAGAAGTGTGAGTATCATTGGTGATAGGTAACAAAGTTGGGGGAATGGAAAAAATAGAATGGGAAGTGTTATCCAAGGGAGGAGTTGGAACCCCAAATCATTTAAGTGATTTGGAGAGGAAACTTGGATAACACAAAATATGCAAGACAATGGAGGGGTGTAGATGGGTTGAGGATTAATAAAATCAACCACCCTTTACATATTATTCATATTAACAACATTATCTTCAAGAGCTGGGTCAATAAGACTTTTTATTTTTGGTAATATGATCGTCATTGATGTCAAAAGAGAAATTGTGGATGTCAAAAGGATCAGGCAGGATTGATAGAGAGAAGAGCATGTTTCATAGTTGCATTGTGCAAAGTTGTCATGATTTTATAGAGACGATTTATGGATGTTTAAATTCAAAATAACTAGAAGATACATTGTGTGTTTTCCATGTACATTCCATAAATATGGTCCACAAGTTTAGAGGAGAAGGAATGAGCTCAAAATTGATTTATTTAGCTTTTGGATTGGATAAGGTTTTTCAATAAAACCCTAAGGTTTTAGCCATGGCATCAACAAGAAAAGTTCTATTTTTATGTTGAATTGGTATAGTCAAGAACTGGTAACTTAAGTTACAACTTAAGTTCATATCATCATTAAGAAACTAGCCCCTTGACCTAGAAATTACCACTCTAAGTAATGATCAAAGGACTTTATATTTTATTAAGTCTAAAACTTAAATATTTGTCCTAGCTTAATCAACAACCCATGCTCCATCATACATAGATGATCTAATGGAGTGAATCAAAGTCAAATTCTAAAAAGGTAACTTTGAGTTAATATGCTAATGCCAAGTGTCATAAGCACATGAGTTTATCAAACAAAGGACCAATGTAAGGATGCCAAATGACTTAATAGTAGGAATTGATAGCTATGTATAGAAGGCACACACTTACACCAAGTATCATATCCTGAAGGGTTGAGTATATTTAATGATCAAGCTTGTCATAAGATCTGATGGTGCATGGGTGATAATGCAAAGGAGATCTAACCAGGAAAATAGACTCAAATGCTATAAAGTTTTCAATGTTTATTGATAAAATGACAAGTTAAATATTAATCAAGTTCAAGAAGATTGATGGAGTAAAAGCAATCCAAAGATATAGGAAGCTACAAGATGAGGTCAAAGTGTTAAATTTTAATGACCAAGTCAAGGTAAAGGACATGTATCTTTGGAGATCGAATGACATGTCGAAGCTTAGATGAGAAAGATATAATAGAGTGAATGGACTCAAATGGAATAAAGAGATTAACATTTAATGTCTTGATAGAGCTAAAGTTTGGAAGCGTGCAAAGATCTAATAAATAGTGTGATCCTATAAGAAGGTAATCAAATGGACACATTTTAAAGTTGATGTAATTGAATAGAGACCATTATATTGTGGCACTAAAGTCAAGATCAATGATTGACATTTAAATTCATGTCCAAACAAATGGTTAGTTGAAATAAAATGCATGTGCTTGCATATAAGCCATGAATCTTGACACAAATAATGAGATTGATCTATCTAACTAATCAAATCTACATTAAAGAGATTTTGAATCAAAACTTGAGTCTAATAGATGATATAAATAATAAGTGAGACCTAAAATTATGGTGTGATGCATGAAATCTATTACAAGGTGTCATGGTTAGCTCTAACCATTATATAAGGCACTAACAGGTTGATCATTTAGTACAACAACAATTGATGGGCCAATAGAATCAAGATGTGGGAACTTACAGTTCAAATCATAATGAACTAAAGTCCAAAATTGGTATGATGTGTTATAGTTTTAGTGTGAACATAGAGAGAAGAAGAAAACCCTATATCATTTGTTTATAATATATGATATTTAGGATAAAGAAAAGGCTGATGTACAATTGCATTTGCTATTGAGCCAAATTAAATATAGAGTAGAGTGGTTGGTAAAGGTAATGAAGTGTGTTGAATAAAGAAATATCCTAACATAGGAATAGAAAAGTGAGAGGGGCAAAGAGGAAGAGAGGCATAAAAGATTGTGCAGAGTATGAGAATATTATATATTAGACTTGCAATAATGAATAGAGCTTGATCATTTATGAATCAATGTTGTAATCTTGAGTTATAGCTCCATATAAGAGTCAAATAAGTTAGTACCTTCTCATAAGTTGAGTGGGTGCTCAAATTAGGCATTGGGTGCTTCCTTAGAGTTAGTGATCTTCAATTAGGGGATTGGTGTCCTTAAATGTAACTAGTGAGGTTTTTCTAGTGAGGCTTTGAACTATGAGGCTAGATTAGAATCATAGATCCTACCAGCTATTCTCATCATGGTTTTTCCCTTTGATTTTTTCATGTATAAATCTTATGTCATGTGCATTTATACTTGTATATGATCTCTACATTTATCTTTTAATCTGCATATGCTTTTAAATTTGATTTAAAAAGATTGAAATACTACTTTTAGTTGATATACTAATTCACCCCTCTCTCAATATCTAGTTATGTTTTAATAATTGGTATCATAGCCTAGGGTTCCTTAAGAGAAGCTTAATCATCTTAGGTAGATCTTGGAATAGTGAACACCATGACTAGTCAAGAAATATCTTCATCAAATAAAGCACCTTTCTTTGTTGGATCTAACTATGAATTCTGGAGCATAAGAATGGAAGCATATCTATCTTCATTAGGGTTTGATGTATGGATGTCTATGGTAAATGGATATACAACCCTTTCTACAACTCCTACTAATTAGGATACTAAGAAGGCATATGAGAGAAATGCTAAAGCAAAGAATGTCATTCTTTGTGGACTGTCAATCTCAATGTTTGTCAAAGTGATGCATGTCAAAATTCTCAAGAAATCTAGAACAAACTAAAGAACATCTATGAAGGAGATGATAAGGTAAAGTATGCCAAGCTATAAACTTACAAAGGCAAGTTTGAGAGTCTTAAGATGAGTGAAGAGGAAAAGATTTTAAAATACCTCCTCAAGGTAGATTGAATAGTCAATGCAATCAGAAGCCTTAGAGAATAAATGAAAGAGTCAATCATTGTAAAAAAGGTTTTAAGATCTTTGCCATCAAGATATGATTCTAAAATCTCTAAAATAGAGGAATCAAGAGATCTAGATAAACTCACTATTGATTAGTTACATGGAACCTTCACATCTTATGAGATGAGAATGGGATAGATAGACACTTTCAAGAGAGAAGTTGAATTTAAAATAGCCAAGTAAGTAAATGAAGAAACATCAACATCTAAATCTGAGGATACTGATGAAGAAGAAGCTAACTTTGTTAGAAGACTAAAGAGAGGATCTGGAAAGTACATAGGTAAGTTACCCTTTACATGCATTAATTATGCTAAAGTAGGAAATTTTATTGCTAAACACCCTCATAATAAAAAAGGATAGCTTAGAGCAAGTAGAGAGTATTAAAAAGGTAAAACCCTACTATCCCAAGAATAAGAACTTCTTCAATAACAAGAAAGGTCTATACACAAAAGAAGACAGTGACTCAGTGAAAGATAGTGATAGTTTAAATAATGATCATGACTATGCTTTTATGGCAAAGGAAACGAATTCATATTCATGATAGTGGGATCAAATTTTATAAATATAAAATCAAGATGAATTTGAAGACTCAAATGAAGAAGAATAAGGAAAAGTGGATCTAGAATGTGTGCTCATATGTGCTCTAGATGAGACTGACAAATTGAGAAAAGAAAACTCAAAAAAAAGAAGATTGGACAAAAAGAAATTGACAAAATGTCTAAAATTCTTAGGAAATTAGATCAGATGGTAATTATCCTAAAGACACAAGTTGAAGAGTCTAAAATAATAGAAGATGTTGTCAAAATAGAACTACAATCTAAATCTGATGAATGTGTGAAGATTGAGGTAGAAATAATGGATTTGAAAAAAGAATTTAAAAAAGACAAAGGTCAACTAAATAAAAGTTTGAAGTTGACATGAGGATCAAACATTCTTGATGAACTGATCATCTCTCAAAATCCCTCAAAATAGAGATTAGGTCTTGGTTATGAGAAGGGGAAAAGTTCCTTAACTAGTAAATTTACTAACTTATATGAAAAATTCAAAGTAGAAGGAGAATCAAGAGAAATTAAAGAGAAAGCTTGAAAGGATATAAAGACAAACACAAGCAATGCTGATGTAAAGAAAGACAAACTTAAAAAGAAATTTGAAGAGAAAAAGAAGACAAAGGTAGCTATTGTTGATGGATACACCAAGGTGAGAAACTTGAGGAAGCCATAGCTTAGAAGAATTCCTCATGCTGCACCAAAAAATGCTATGACCAGGTATTCCACATATTTTAATTGTTATTTTTATAGATATAATCATTTTGGTCATAAGTCTAGTAATTGTAGAGTTGTAACTACAAGGATAATCAATTTTAGAATCAAAAATTCATTTTCAATCTTGGTAGATACAAATGTAATGTGTTATATTTTCAATAAATTTAGTCACATAGCTAAACATTATAGAACTAGCTTTGTAAGATTAAAAGTATAAAATGTAAAGAAAGACATGCCTCCTAGTGTGAACAAAGGTTCACAAGTTTCTAAAAATAAGATAAATAATAAACCCAAGGATGTGTGGAGGGTGAAAAATCAATCCATGATTACTCAGATTACACTCCATACCAAGGAGTAGAATTTATGGGTGATAGACAGTGGCTACACAAAGCATATGACTGGTGATAAGAGAAAGTTCACCAAATTGAGCAAATATAAGGAAGGGTATGTTATCTTGGGAGATAACACATTAGTAAAGATAAAACGTAAAGGAATCTTAAACATAGATGGTACACTACCTACACATGATGTATTTTATGTTGAAGGATTAAAACACAATATGTTAAGTGTCAGCCAAATGTGTGATAATGGATATAAGGTCACATTTGATGCACAAGGTTGTAAGCTAAATATATCTAGAAAAATAGTTGTAGAAGGGAAAAGGACTGAGATCAATATCTACAATCTTGTTGAAGTGAATGGTCATAGTTGCTTAATGGGAAATATTGATGAGAGTTGGTTGTGCCATAGGAGAATGGGTCATGTTAACTTTGATAATCTAGTCAAAGTGAGCTCAAATAAGTGTGTAAGACACATGTCCAAGATAACCAAACCTACCGATACTACTTGCAAGGAATGTCAACTAGGCAAGTAGATAAGGATCATATTTTAAACAAAGGAGTATGCAACTACAAATCCTTTACAATTCATTCATACTAATATTTTTGGTCCTACCAAGACAAGAAGATCTAAAGAAGAGCATCAATTCATGTTATTTATAGATGACTACTCAAGAATGACATGGGTAACCTTTTTGAAGGACAAATATCAAGCCTTTAAGATATTCAAGATCTTTAGAGCCATGGTTGAAAATGAGATTGGAAGAAAAATCAAATGCTTAATATCTGATAAAAGTGGATAATTCACCTCAAATGAATTCATAAAATAGTGTGAAAAACATGGGATCAAAAGGCACTACTCTACAACAAGGACTCCATAGAAAAATGGAGTTATTGAGAG
Organism: Torreya grandis; assembly: GCA_037957365.1. Taxonomy (NCBI): domain Eukaryota; kingdom Viridiplantae; phylum Streptophyta; class Pinopsida; order Cupressales; family Taxaceae; genus Torreya; species Torreya grandis. The sequence continues at coordinate 1,197,091 of JARHVA010004456.1, read as the reverse complement.
AAAGAACATAATAGTCAAGGAAATCACCAAAATAATGCTAAAGGAGGCCAAGTTACCTAATGAATATTAGAGAGAAGTAGTCCAAACAGTAGCATACATCTTGGATAAAGTTTAACTGAGGGTAAATAGTGATAAAACTACATATGAGCTATGGTATATAAATCTTACCTTTGTTAAGTAGTCTGAAATGTCTAGAGGTAAATTGTACATCAAAAGAAAGGAGGACAAACTAAGAAGCTTTGAATCAAGATGTGATGAGGGAATATTTATTGGTTATTCCACTCAAAGAAAAACCTATGTATTTTATAGTAAAAGGCTACACAAGATGGTGGAGACCATAAATGTCAAGGTAGAAGAAGGCATAAAACATGTTGAACCTAACAAGGAAACTAGTAATGAAGAGTCAGATCTTGAAGAAGAATCATGTAGTTAAGAGGTTTAAGAAAAGAATGAAAAAGTACCTCCAAGATTTGTTCAAAAGGAACATCATAAAGAGTAGATAATTGGTAATAAAAATGAAGGAGTTAAAATAAGGAGAAGAACTACAATGAACAAGGAGCAAGTAAATTTTGCTCTAATGTCTAAAATTGAGCCTAAGAGTTATGTTGAAGCCATCAAGGATGAGAATTGGCTAAAAGCCATAAAAGAAGAACTGAGCCAAATAAAAAAGAATAAAACTTGGCAATTAGTTCTAAGACCCTCAAACAAGAATGCAATAGGAAAAAAAATAGGTCTATATAAATAATATTAATGAGGATGGAGTTGTTATAAGAAATAAAGTGAGATTGGTGTACAAGGGATATGCTCAAGTAGAAGGCATAGAATTTGAGGAAGCATTTTCTCTAATTGCTAGATTGGAATCTAAAAGAATGTTTATAGCATTATCTATTTACAAGAAGTTCAAAGTCTATCAAATGTATGTAAAGTCTACTTTCTTGAATGGGAATCTATAATAAAAAGTCTATATTGAAAAAATAGAAGGTTTTCAATTGTCAAATGAATAATATTATGTGTGTAGACTAAAGAAATCACTGTATGATCTAAAATAGGCACCTAAAGCATGGTATTCAAGATTGGACCAATAGTTACAACAACAAAATTTTAATAAAGGATGTGCAAATAGTAATCTATACTTTAAATAAAAAGGTGAGCATATGTAGATTGTTGTTGTTTATGTAGATGACATCATCTTTGCTGGTAGAAATAACAAAATGTGCAAAGAATTTTCTACATAAATGCAAAGTGAATTTGAGATGTCTATGATAGGAGAATTTTTTTTCTTCCTTGGTCTACAAATAACACAAAATGATGAAGGGATATATATTCATATCTAAAACTAAGTATGCAAAGGAGATTCTCAAGAAATTTGGAATGGAAGATAGAAAACTAGTTAATACTCTCATGATAATTGGATAAAAGTCATGCAAAGAGGATGAGTCACTTGATGTAAATTAGACTATGTACAGATCAATGTTAGGTAGCTTACTATACCTAAATGCATCAAGACTAGATATCATGCAATCAGTGTGCATGGTTGTTAGATCTCAGGCTACTCCTAAAGAGTCTCACGTCAATGAAGTGAAAATAATATTTAGATACATCAATATCACAATTGACTATGGCCTATGGTGCACCAAAAGTGAATATTTCACTTTGACAACACATATAGATGATGATTGGGTAGGAAGTGTAGATGATAGAAGAAGCACTAGTAGTGGTGCATTTTTCCTTAGAAATAGACTTGTTTCATGGCTAAGCAAAAATAAAGAGTCAATTTCTCTTTCTATAATAGAAGCAGAGTATGTACTAGTAGTGGCATATTGCACTCAAGTTCTATGGATGAAGCAAACACTCAAGGACATCAAGGTTGATTACAAGTCACCTATTTCTATTCATTGTGATAATTCAAGTGCTATAAATATATCAAATAATCCTATGATGCATTCAAGAACCAAACACATATCAATCATCGCTTCTTAAGAGAAAGGGTTACAGATCAAGAGGTCACAATGAAATATGTACCAATTAAGGACCAGATTGTAGACATATTCACCAAACCTCTTCCCAAAGAACAATTTGAACATTTGAGATAGAAGATGGGAGTGGTGGCTCTTACACCACATCACTAAATCACTAGTGATAGTACATGAGTCTAGGGGGAGTCTCATGGAAGCTTTATTAATCCCTAGAAGAACAGATAAAAGTCAATTTAGGTATGTATACTTCTAAAAATTACTATTGAGTTGAAAGTTACATATTCTTAGACAAACTCTTTTATCTAATAAGGGGGAGATAGACAAATAGTTAGCTAGAGTGCCTTTTTCATTGATGTTAAAGGGGGGGAAAAAGGGAAAATTCTCTTTGTAAAAGTATGGAAAAAAATTGCAAATGCTCTCTATAAAATTTTGGAATAGCATATCAAGTGTCCAAGATGAGTTTAGGAAAATATTCCATTGCCTAAGGGGGAACAAGTTTGGTATGAATAACTTCAGTTCATACTCATCAAAAGCTAATGTAACCAATGCCAGAGAAAGATCAAATTATTAGAAGATTAGAACATTAAGTTTTCATCATAGCATTTAGTTTGCCATCAATGCCAAAGGGGGATATTTTTGGCAATATGATTGTCACTGATGTCAAAAGAGACACTATGGATGCCATTGATGTCAAAAAGATCATGTAGGATTGATGAAGAGAAGAGCATGTTTCACATTGGTACTATGAAAAGTTATCATGCTTTTATATAGACCATTTATGGATGTTTAAAGTTAAAATAGATAGAAGATCCATTGTGGGTTTTTCATGTACATTCAATAAATATGGTCTATAGGTTTAGAGGAGAAGGAATGAGCTAAGAATTGATTTATTTAGATCTCATATTGGATAGGGTTTCTCATTAAAACCCTAAGGGTTTAGCCATGGCATCAACAAGCAAAGTTATATTTTTATGTTGACTTGGTATATCTAGGAACCAGTAACTTTTCCATCATTAAGAAACTAACCCCTAAAAATTATCAGCTCTGAGCAATGATCAAAGGACTTTATATTTTCTTAAGTCTAATAATTAAATATTTGTCCCAACTTGATCAATGTCCCATGCTCCATCATACACATATGATCCAATAGAGCAAAGCAAAGTCAAATTTTTAAAATGTCCCTTTGAGTGAACATGCTAATGCCAAGTGTCACAAGCATGAGTCTATCAGATAGAAGACCAATGTGAGGATGCCAAATGTATTAATAATAAGAACTGATAACTATGTATAGAAGGCATGTGTTTATGCCTAGTGTCATATCCTTGAGGGTTAGATAGAGTTAATGATCGATCTTGTCAAAAGATCTGATGATGCATGGATGGTCATGAAAATGAGATCCAATGGATCAAACGGACTCAAATGATATAAAGTGCTTGATATTTATCAACACAATGACAAGTTAAAGACTGAGTAGGTTTGATGATATCAACAAAGTGGAAGCAATCTAAAGATATAGGAAGTTATGAGATGAGCTCAAAGTTTTGAAGTTTAATGACCAAGTCAAGGTAAAGAATGTGCATCTTTAGAGATTTAACATCACGTAGAAGCTTGGATGAGAAATATACAATGAAGCAAGTGGACTCAGATGAAATAAAGATCTCAATGTTTAATGTCTCAACAAAGCTAAAGTTTGAAATCATAAAAATATCTAACGGATAGTGTGATCCTATCAGAAGGTGATTAAATAAATGTGTTTTAAAGTTGAGCTAATTAAATAGAGACCATTAGATCATGGTGCCAAAGGCAATATCAATGATAAACATTTAATTTCATGTACAAATAAATGGTTAGTTGTAGGAACATGTAGGAACTTGTGTATAAGCCATGAATCTTGACATAGATCATGAATTTGATCAATCTAACTGATCAAATCTATGTTAAAGATCATGCACATAAAAAATTGAGTCTAAAAAATACTATAGATAATAAAGGAGACCTAAAATTATGGTGTGATGAATGAAATCTATTGCAAGGTGTCATGGTTATCTCTAGCCATTATATAAGGCACTAATAGGTCAATCTTTTAGTCCAACAACAACTAGTGGGCCAATAGAATCAAAATGTGGGAACTTATAGTTCAAGTCATAATGAACTAATGTCCAAAATTGGCATGATGCATTATAGTTCAAGTGTGAACACAGAATGAAGAAGAAAACCCTAGATTATTTATTTATAATATATGATATCTAGGATAAATAAAAAGTTATTGTACAATTACATTTACTATTGAGCTAAATTGAATATAGAGAAAAGTGGTTGGTGAAGGAAATAAAGTGTGTTGAATAAAGAAACATCAGAACATATGACTATAGAAAGGGAGAGAAGTAGATAAGAAGAGAGGCACAAAGGAATGTGTAGATTATGAGCATGTTATAGATTAGACTTGTAACAAAGAATAGATTTTGATTCATTTATGAATCAATGTTGTAATTTGGATTTGTAGTTCCAAAGAAGAGTCTAATAGGTTGGTACTATCAGATAAGCTGAGTGGGTGCTTAGACTAGGGAATGGGTGCTTCCTTCGATTTGGTGCTCTTAAATCAAGGGATTGGTGTCTCCTTAATATTGGTGTCCTTAAATGTAACCAGTGAGGTTTTTATAGTGAGGCTTTGAACTGTGAGGCTAGATTAGAATAGTAGATTCTAGAAGCTATTCTCATCATGGTTTTTCCATTTGGGTTTTCCACATATAAATCTTATGTCATGTGAATTTTTGCTTGTATGTGACCTCTGAATTTATCTTTTAATCTACATATGCTTTTGAATTTGATTTAAAATGATTAAAAGACCAGTTTAGTTATTATAATAATTCACCCCCTCTCAGTATCTAGTTTTGTTCCAACATTTATGTTATTGATTATCTTGGTGGTTTGTAAGAGGTTGTTTATAGATGCCTAAATGAGCATTAGCTTTATTCAAAGCTTGCGATTTAGTATTAGTTTCATGGGATTTGAAAGCAATGTCATAGGCTTTTTAGAATTTTTGAATGATATAATCATGGTTGAAATTAGGAGTAAGAAAAAAATCAATAGCCAAATTGTGAATCTTCCTATAGGTCTTATGAGGATGACCCCAACTAGCATGAAACCAAAAAAACTTGTTGGGATCATACCAAGATTTAATATGATGAGTGGGATTAAGTTATTGTGGTAGAGGCCTTTGTATATATTTTAATAATTTGACTGAGGATAACGGTTGTGAACATTGATGTTACTAGGTGAAGATAAATAAGGATTGGTGAATTGTTGAGAAGAGGGAGTTGGTTACAAATATTGGTTAGGAATAACAACTTAAATTATGTGAATGGTGTCATAAGATTATGTGACACCATCATTGGTCTCATGATGATTCTTATTATTGAGTAAGAAATGAGGACCCACAGAAGATTGGGGTGGATTAAATTGATGCATAAGGAAATATTAACATTTTTCTTGGTCAATGGACTCCTCCAAGGTACATGGATAGAGAGTGTGGAATCGATATTGCAACTTGGGAAAAAGAGCATTGGTAAAGAGATGGAAAAGGTTATCATCAGCCATGTTATGTTCACATTTGTTGGTCAATGTTTTCCACCTTTTAACAAAAGCTTGGGCAGTTTCATTTTCAAGATGCTTATAATTGATAAAATGGGCCAAGGTATTCTCAGGAAGATCACTAGTTTGGAACTCTTGGACTAGATCATTTACTAAATTTTCCAAACTAGTAATAGAATGAGTTTTAAGTTGTTTGTACTAATATAAAATGTCACCCATGAGAGTTTTGGCTAGTATCTTGGTAGTGGCAAAGGTATATAATTTGACCTAGTCTTTATATAAATTTATAAATGTTTTTAGATGAAGATTAGGGTTAGTTAACCCATTATAAGAAATGGTAGGGGTGATACCTCCTATATCAATATTAACAATTTAAGATGTAAGATGTTCATTTTGAAGATGCTTAATTATCTTATTGATAAGAGGATGTTAAGGGATGAGATTACCATGGTAATCTCGAAGAGGAGGTGGGGGAATATTTTGATTATATGTGCCCATGGCATCTATCAATGGTGGGTTTGAAGATGGATCAGCTAGTTTTGCATTCTCAACATTTGATTTGTATTATGAGATTGAAAATTATTCATTTGATTAAGTGTATTTAATAAAATTTTATGGCTTTGAGTTACATTATTATCATTATTTATAGCATTAAAAATGGAATTAGTGGCTTGGATACCACTATTGGTGTTGGTAGGATCTTCAAAAGAGTTAGAATGTGAGGCACTAATGGTAAACTTTACTTGTGTATCAAATGATGGGCTAGTGAAGAGATGAGAAGAGGAAGCACTAGAAGCATGATTACCATGGGTAGAAAATGATACACTAGTGGAAGATTTAAGGATAGTAGGTTTTGGAAGAGGCCCACTAGATGTAGAACCTACCATGTTAGTGGAGATACTAGGCATGGAGGTAGAAGAAGTCAAAGAGAAAGAAGCCATGGTATGAGAAGGGGTCAAAATAGAGGGAAGAGATTGAGAATCAAAGAAACTAGTATCCCCAAATCCATGTGAGAATGTGGGAGAAGGTGAATGATTCTCTTTGGATTGACCAATGATCATGAGATGGTAAATGGTAGAAGGATCCTTTCCTTAATGTTGAGAAAATTGAGAGTTAAAGAAGATCATTTTAGGGGTATACTCTATTTTAGGTTGATCATCAAGTGATAAGAGAGGATTATGAAGAAAATAGGAATGAGGAGGGGTCCCATAGTTCATTGTGCAAGTGGCTATATGAAAATTACTCTCATCTAGGAGAGGATCCATAAACTGCCTATGGGAGACCCTATGAGGGTTGGTAAGACTCATCATATCTATTGAATTCAACTTAATGTTGTCTTAAAATATGAAGTTCATGATGAAGGAGAAGGACTAAATAAGGCAAAAGTGATGTGAAAGAAAGGAAATAGGAAGTGACAAAAAAATGTATAGCGTTGATTAGGTCAACCTAGTATAGGAAATAGGGTTTAAAATTGTATAGAGTTGATAGGGTCAACCTAATACTAGAAATAAGAGATGAAAAAGTGTATAGAGTCGATAAGATCAACCTAGTACTATAGGTAGGGGAAAATAGATAGTTTGTAAGAGACTTTGTCAAGCAAAATGACTATGTATTGAAATAGAAAAAATTCCAAGTATTTTTGAAAGCAATAAATGAAAGGAAACACATAATCAATTGGATCAATGTGGTTGATCCAATTGAGGCACACAACACAGAATATTGTACCAACATTGGCTAATGAAAGTTTTTGCAATACAACATACCATTAAGAAAAGAATTAGAAATCAACTCAAAAAGTAAAAGATAACTAAGTGGTCATCCTAAATGTTGTTAGATTATTATAATATGATTTTAGATGTGATAGGGAATTAGCTATAAGAAAAGAACTAGAAAGTAATCTATGGATGGTTTTTGGATGTTTAGGTTGAAAGAGATTTGTATTGGCAATGGTATTAGCTTGGTATTGAGGCGTACCCCCTCACTTCACACACTACAATGATAAGGGTGTTGGGTGCTTAGCCAATATATACCATTAACCATGTCTTTATACTTGGCCATAAAACCAAGTCAGCTTTCCCTTTGGTGATGAGATCCAAGTAGGTGGGCCTTGGGTAGAAATTTTTTTAATTATGTTTTAAAATTTTGTTATTTATTAATGTGTGTATAAAAAATAAAAATAGTTCAACTAAATGGTATATTGAAAAACCATATAATTAGACTATGTGATCTATTCTAAGCATGCAAGCAACAAGAAATGAAAGTGTGAGCTAACTAATATCATATAAGTGTTAATTCCAACTTTGAAACATAGTACAATGTCATTTTAGATGATAGTGTATGCAGAGATTATATAATAGAGTCAAATTTCACTACTATAATTCAAAAGAAAGGGTCTAAAAAAGAACTACATCAATGGTGTCGACCTAGTTTTACAAATAGAATATAGAATACAGAACTAGGTCAATAGGGTCGACCTAATTGACTATATAATGGTAGTTTTAAAGATTATAAATTGTGAAAAATAGAACTGTAATGAATAAAAGAGATGATAGAGAAGGATATAAAGGAACCTTGGTGGGTTGGAGGATGCAAAGAAAAATGAAATTTCTATTGAAGTGCCTTAATTTATACTTGTAAATTATACTAACTTTGTCGATTGGGTCGACCTAATTCTACAGTTTCCTATTTATTGAAAACCTATAAAATGTACTATGTTGATAGGGTCAACCTAATATGTTTTTTTGGAAGTTTAGAAATGTATAGAGTTGACAAGGTCAACCTAGTAGCTTAATCTAGAAGTCTAAAAGTGTACTATGTTGACAGAGTTGACCTAGTAGCCTATACTTAAAAAACATGCATAAAAAGAATAGATTCATATTGCTGTGACTGTGCATTAAACTCACACATAAAATTTAGAGTTATATCAACACTGTCGACCTAGTATTGTAAATATAGATAAATAAAATGATAAAATAATGAAAATGTGAGATAAAACCTACAAGGGTTAGATTCATGTCAGGTTCACTAGAATGTATGTAATAAAAAATACATCATGTCTAAAAATTAATCCTAACTCAAAGAAGATATATCATACCATACAATTCCAATTGGGGACACATTAGATAATTGGGAACATGACCAATATGGGGATCTACTAGACCCAATAATGGGATCTCTTATCACAATACAATATGTTAGGGAGGGTTCCAAAGCTTCCAATCAAGCATAATCATGCAATAACCCAAGTTAGGTCCTATGTTTTATATTCACTAAACTAATAAAAAGTAAAGTAAAATCTAATCTAGTGCTCACCAAAGCTTGTGGTACAAAGTGGAGGTAAGAAACAACAAAAGTAAACATGCATAAAAGATATATATTCACATCAATGTATACAAAATCCTAATTCATGGAAGAGAAGTAGAAATGCATATCTATCTACTCTTACAAAGGAGGAACAAAGTTAGGAATATTTACCTTTGAAGACAAAACCATCAAGCCTCAATCTCTTCCTTGGCCAAGGTGCTTCACAAGATGTTTTGGTATGTAAGGATAAGGATAAATCATCTCTAGGCGACATAACCTATCAATGCATCCAAAATACTTCTCCACAAGATAAGATCTATATCTCCAAAGAAAGTATGAAAACCTAAGCTTGCTCTTCAAGTATAATGGTAGACAAGCAGATGCATAATAACTCTTAATTCTTCTTCTCTTCTCTAAATAATAATGAAATGAAATTATATATATAGGTGAATTCAACCCTAAGCACTTCTAAAAGTTTTGGTTGATAGGGTCAACCCAGTCAACCTAGCATAATTTTGGACAAGAATTCACTACATCAGAAACTAGGTCATCCAAGATCTGTCCTAGACCTGAAGTAAATTTCACCTAGAATTATATAGGGTCTAACTAGTCGACCTAGTACAACAAATAGTCAAAAAGGGGCTAAGGCTAGGAAAAGTGGGACAAAAGGTAGAAAATGGTTGGAGAGTGTGTAATAAAGAAAAAGAAGCTTAGGGATAAGGTATTTAGGAGACAATTATGTAGATAATAAATGGAAAAAGGGACAACAATCCTACAAAACACCCATGGTCTACCCATCCCTTTCTTCGTGCACCCCTTAAGGCATGCACTCAGAGATATTGAGACTTGATGGGTTCCTGCAAGTTACAAAGTGTCAATAATCAATAAAAGTTTGAAAATATTATGTGTATATAGCGAACATAATAGAATCATCACATCAATTGAGTTCATATTGATCAACTTACTATGTAAAGGTTTAATCCTTTGCATAGTGATTCCATCTATAGACTGCTTAGTGAAATCCCCTAGTTAATCAGACCTAAATTAGGTCTTCATTATGAAAGTAGAGGTTAAGTGATCAACCCTTGGTTCTTTTAGTATACATACTTTGATTTGTATACCCCATCATGGAGTAGGGTTGAAACACTATCTAGAGATGAAGCCTTGGGTCAATACTTCCTTAAAGAACTTGCAAAGAGGAAATGACCTCCCCTCCATAAGCCAAATTGAATGAAAATAAATGACTAAGTGGAAAGACTTGAGATCACCCAAACCATGTAGGTTTTGGGGAGATCCTAGACAAATTTATTTCCATGCCTTGAAATAGGCACAAATGCAATGAAAAGGTGCTTTTGGTCACCTAATTTCCCTATAGGAGATGGGAGGAGAGCATTCACATGCTATTCATTTTGTGAGAACAAAAAAGAAACAATCACTTTCAATAAATTGTGATTGAAGTAAATATTGATTTTAGGTACAAATTGAAATGTGTGATGATTTTCTTTACTTGGCCCCTTAGCTTAAGTGCTAAAGCTTGGAAGAGTTTGCAACAACACAACTGAAACAAAACCACATAGGTTCATTTTAAGCCTTAAAATCCAAATGTTCAAGATTGTAGACACCGAAATTGTGTCTAACCCTTGTCGTCCTCCCTTTAACCTCCATTTTATTCTCCCACGCCTATTTAACCCCTGTCGACCATTTTCCCACGAGCCTTGACCCTGACAGCATGTAAAAATGAGCAGAAAGCTAAAGTTAGCCTCTGTCCCCATTTTGCATCTGCTGACGTCGGTCACTACTCGACCGACATCGCCGATCTCGGTCACTATTCAGCCGACATCGGCGGTCCTGCTGGCGTCGGTTATCCTTAGCACTGCGTTCTCAACCCGAATGCAGGATCCGTTATCCATTATCCATTATTCGTCATTTGGTTGCCAATCTATTTCTCAATCATTTATTGGACCTTCCTTTGTAACAATCAGCATTTCTTTTCATTCGAACAATCAGCCAACTTTTGCAATCAATCTGCAATCAAATCTCTCATATTTTCTCTCTCTGGTATAGGTATTCTGCTTCGGTCATCTTGCTAGAGGTCTGCCACATCGAACTTCTACAACACACTGACAACATCAATCATGTCTCCTATTCTATCTTCAATGTGTAATAGGTAAGCGTTTGTTCTATGTTTTTATTTTGTTCTCTGGTTATTGTTTTTTATTTGATATTACAACCCCGATCTAGATTTAAACCACAGACTCAACCTGACTTCCTCTCGTATCACCTCTATCCACCCTGTCTAGAATATACAGTCTGTAACTCTACCCAAATTTCTACACAAACCCCCGAACAATCCCTCTGACTCCCAAATCAGCTCCCTAACACTCAGACAAAAACTTCAGACCATTCTGTAATCTTAAAACTCTGTCCAAACCTGACCAGACCCTGTCCAAAAACTACTACCCCAATCAACGCCGGTCATTACCCCTACCGATGCTGGCACTTTAACTGACGTCAGCTCCCTTCCTTGATCAACGCCAGCACAGAGACCGACACCGGTGACTATGCAGAGTAGTTTGTTGCATATCAGGTACGCATTTTTCTTTTTGTCTTTTATTTCTTTCATTTTGTCTTTCATTATTTTTGCTTCCATCAAATATTCTATTTTTAATCAGTGGGTTGATATCCCTTAAGGAAGTCTTCGTACTTTAGGGATCAAGCTTTTGCTTAACATCCCACCATATCTTCATCTAACATCTTTCATGTTTTAGTCTATTTTTCCTTTGCAGGTGTCATTCCTCCACAGCCAAAGAGGAGTACCTTCCAACGTCTGATTTCAATGTGCATGACTACATTCAGGTATCTTCTAACCCTAGACCATCTTTTAGTTTCTCATTTCTCTCTTTGAATGTGAAAGTGAAATTAGCATAGAAACATTCTGGCACGCCCGGTGGGACCCTAGGGCCTTCCTTGGGTTCTTTCTTTCTTTCATTCATATAGGTGCATTAGGTTCCTTCCTTTTCACCTCTTTTTAAATGACACCATAAGAAGGAATAAAAAGAACTTTTCTTTCTTGCACTTCTAGACTAGCCAAAACTCATACTCTTCGACCTTTTCTCCATTCATCTTCATATGAACAAAATTTTTGACTTGGGGCTTAAAACATGTTGCATTGCATTTTTGCTTGCTTGTATTTCTTAGACCACACTTAGTAATTAATAACTGCATATTGAATTCATCTAGTCCACTTTATGTTACACGACCAAACCACTTGCACTAAAACAAACATCTTAACTTACCTGAGACAAGGCCCAACTGGGATTTCATCCTCTAGTGGATACCTTACCCATCCTGGTGATCCTACTTGGATTTCATCACGAAGGGGAAAGCCCACTCTATTCTCTGGCAAAGTCTAATCTCTAGGGGAAGTATATTTTGGCTAAGCGGGCCCAGCTTATCACTGGACTCGTGAAGTGAGGGGAGCTTGCTCCTTAGCACCAGGCCATGTATGAAACCTCACATAGACTTTTGAGCACCATAACTAACCTGAAACCATCCATAGACTACTTCTTCTAGGACCCGACTCAAAAGCCAATCTTCCTCACACATTCTAAGGCATAAGCCACTATAATCCTAATAATTTACTCCTAGGGTTTTTTTAGGATCTGCTTGTGTTTTTCATCTTTTCTGTCCTTATCTGCTTGTTTGAGCTTATGAGGACATTCTTTCTTACCTTGAATGGTTCTGACTCATAGTCAAGCCAAGGCTCTAGTCCATCACGCGAGGCATCACCTGCTTCCGTCTAACCCGCCCATAACTAGTCTTATAATGGAGTTCCATTCGAAGACTGAAAGAACTCCTACTAGACCATCTCTGACCCAGACTCCTATTGTCCCAGAAGGGGACCAAGATTTTGCATTATTCTTGGACCTCAACGTCAAAGCCTTACAACACTATCTCATGAATAGCCGAACGTGAGTCTCCTTGGGCAATCTAATTTACAGAATGCCGACCTCTCTTCTTGAGACTGCGGTCGTATCAATAGCATCCGTAGTTCAACCTTTAGACACCCAGGCTATTGCCTCGACCAATGACCAGCCTTTGACCAACCATCCAAGTGTGGCCTCTCCCTCCATCTTTGGGCCCACTTCCACTAGGGTTTCGGCCCCCTATCAACCTCAGCCCACTAAACCACTCTCTACCCCCTTTCAAAATCTGGTCGTCTCTATTCCACCTACCCTTTCTCTTATCAACACTAGGGTGGCTACCTATCCATTGGCCCATGTTACCACTAACCAACCTCTCATGGCAACATCGAGCCTAGCCATGCCTTCTACCCAACCATCCTTAGTCTCATCTTCTATCCCTACGACTAGTCATCCATACGTTGCACCCTTACTGGTACAACCGACTAAGTCATGTGCCTCTTCTAGCCTCTTTCAAGCGCCTTACAATCTAGGGGGCGCTCCACCCGCCAATCCGTCAGTAGATATCATTAAAATGCTGATAGACAAGATGTCTAACCTAGAGACCTCCATTTCTGGCTCACACAATACTCTCTCATATGAACAAATTTGCAATGAGCCCATTCATCCTTCTGTCCCAATCAGGCCATATCCCAGCCAGTGGGAACTTCCTAAGTTTTCTCATTTTCAAAGCAAAGAAGATCCACAATAGCACTTACGGGCATTCAGACATGCCTATTACCTTATCGCCCATGACGATGCATTACTTTTATGCACATTTCCTATGTCTCTCTCAAGTGTTGCACTTGACTGGTACAGCTCCCTTGCCAGCCATTTCCTCTTCACATTCACTCAGTTGGCCCAGCTCTTCCTTGATCATTTCTCTATCAACATCACTAAGAAAGTCTCAATCATAGACCTCTATTCTATCTGCCAATTCGACTACAAATCCATAGCTGACTTTGTTGCTCGCTGGAGGGGCCTCATCAATCAACTCTCCTTTTCTTTACCCCAACCTAAACTTATTGAACTTTTCTCCCAAGCCTACGCCAAACATATTTCTTCCACCTTAAGGGTTTAGACCTTCCGCACTTTTGACGAAGCCTTCATGATGGCCCACAAACTTGAGTTACATGCCATCAAGGAGAATAAAGTCAAGTTACAGAGCAATAATCCCAACTCCAAGACCAATGACCCCTCTTCTAAGCCTTCCTCATCCAATCCTAAATCTAAAGCTTTAGCAAATGCTGTGGTCATTAGATCTTCCTCCTCTTCCCCTTCAACTAACCGGCCTGAGCCATCCACGTCCCAAAGTGCCACCTACCAATTCCAGCAGAGATACATACAGCGATAATATACTCCACTCAGAGAATCATACGCATTTGTGCTAGAAAAACTCATCAAATAGGGGGTCCTTAATCTCCCCCAGATCCGACCACCTCCACAATTTGATCCCTCATGTGCCATCCATACGTGGTATAGGGAAACCAACTTTTGTAACTACCACCATGTTAAGGGACATGACACAGGCAACTATAAGACCCTTAAAAACATCATCCAAGACATGCTAGAAAAGGGTGACCTCATCCTTGACAATCCCAATGTGCTGCCTAATCAGGGCATTGACATCTTCAAGCAACCATTCCCCAATCATCCACCAACTCAAAACAGTGTCCAGACCTTGACTGATAACATTCATGAACATAATATACGAACAGTCAATATAGTCTCACCCTTCATCCTCGACTAGACTCTTTCACAACCTCAAGAGGTGAGTCCATCACATGTGGACGAACCTCTTTCTCTGGTTAGTTCTCCATCAACCTCTCTCATCTTGGAGGATGCCTCAACCTTACCAGCACCACTGGTTTCACCATCCTCCTTGCTGCCCATGGAGGAACCAACCCTTCCTACTCCTCGACTGCAAGTGAAGGGCACAATCATCCCTACCCTTTTCTCGCTTGAGGAGCCTCATTCTCCAGTTTCTTCTCCACCCAGAGAAGAACTTGCTTCTCCTTCGTCTCCAACCACAGATGAACCTATCATGACTCCATCATGTCTTGGGTCTGAGACTGCTACACCAGTCTCATCTTCAACCCCACAACTATCCACTTCTTCTCAAGAACCCAAACCTCATCCAACATCTTCTTAGCCATTTTCTCGATTAGTGGAGAAACTCAAACTTCTCCCTTCAAGGAAAGTTGAGCATCAGGGATTGTGGGAGCATCTCATAGCTCTTCAACATGCCCGTGCCCTCTTGTCTCATGCTATTAATCCTCCCAGGGCAAAATCTCCCAAGACCCTTAACAAAAACTAGACTTCCACTTCTAGACCATCTACACCTCAACCAACCACTTCAAGACTGAAACCCGCATCTACCACATCTAAACCTATCAAGTCACTTGGCGTTCGCCCTGTCTCCAACCTCACTCATCTTCAAGTGAAGGTGGACTTAGACCAGACTTCGACCAATAGTAGTCTTCAACCCCGGTCACAAAATATTGCCAAACCACAGAGGCGAACGCCTCCTCCTCCATCACCATTACCCTCCATTTTGGTCCCCCATCCTTTGACCCTGACCAGAGTCCTTCCCACTCTAACCTTTAATCAAAACCAGTTGCCTCCTTTGCTTCCTTTGCCTACCTCTAGTCTACCCTCTCTCAAAAAGGTGATACCTCCCATGAAGAAAGTACCATCTCTGCCTGTCACCACACTGTCAACCCAAAAGGTGGTACAAAAGCCTCCTCCACTCCGCCCAAGCAAAAGTCACCAGTATCACACACATCGACAAGCACGGACCCTTTAGTGGGCTCATACTCTTTGATCTTGCACCAACTTTTGCAGACTTCCAACATAACCCTTCCACCCATCAGGCCTTTCCAACCTCTTGGGTCTAAGCCCTCCTGGTTCGATGACATGAAGATTTGCCTATATCATCATACGCCAGGACACGATACCGAGACTTGCTGTGCCCTCAAGGCCATCGTTCACCGCTACATGGAGAAAGACACTCTTCTCTTTGAGGACACTCTTGACCAACCCCTGACTCCTTCTCATAACCCTCTAACCTCTTCAAACCCATCAACATCTCATCAACAGACCATGACCCCTTTATCTCCTTCACCCCCTATCTTCAAAATCAATGCCATTCACATAACCACCAGGTCACAAAAGGACAAGGTGAAAGAAAAAACCACCATTCCTTGGACCTATCCTTTCGTCCAGCCACCTCAACCACCCAAGCCCAAGATTTCTATCCTTAGCACGCCTTAACCCTCTTCTTCCTCTTCAGGGGCAATTCATGACTCCATGTTTAAATAGCTTCACCAGATGCCTATGAAGATGTCCCTTTATGACCTCATCCAAACCTCATGCCAACATCATCAAGCCCTCATCAGAGCCCTACAGGCAGTGGAGGTCCAACCCGAGGACCCCCAGCCACTTGCTGCCCTTGTCCACTCTTTAGCCCCTGTTGCCTCCATCACATTCAGCGATTTTGAGATTCCCACATCCAACACAGAAGATCAAGATGTCACCCTCTTTAGCACTACCTATATTGATCAAACACACATTAAACACATTATGATCGATGGAGGCACTAGCATCAACATTATCTCCACCCATGCCTTTGAATAGTTGGCTCTTCCCTAGAATTGCATCTCCAAAACTAACGCAATCTTGCACTCCTTTAATGATACCACTACCATGACCATTGGCACAGTCATCCTTCACATCTGTGTTGGTCCATGCACAGTCCTAAAGCTCTTCTATATCATCGAAGGAGAGTTTCAATACAACATGTTGCTCGGCCGACCTTGGATCCATGCCATGGCTTGTGTCCCCTCCACCCTGCACCATTGTGTGAAATTTGAACATGATGGTCAAGTCCATACCATTCTCACTGACCCTTCACCCTTCAAAACTTGTAACACCACCTACCATCCAAATGACATCTTCATTCCTATCAAGCCATCAATCCTGACACTGCCTCCATCCATGGAAGCTTCGACCAATTCACAACAAGCGGTTGCCCTCACACCTCCCCTTCAAGCGACGACCACAGACCCCATGGAAGACATCTTCTAAAGACTTTCATTGGGGGAGTATCACTTGCTGGCCTTAGAGATGTTCTAAATTCCACAAGAGTATGGATGCCTTCATCACAGCCTTAGTTACGACCATCGGATCGGGATGATTGTGCCTTATGGTCCTCCTCACCTCCAAACCAACCTTGTCTATGGGGGGCTTGATCAAGCTCCTACTAATTGCAATCCTCTTTCTTCACCTCAACCTTTCACATCAGACTTCTCATTTCTTAGCAACCCCACCTTTGCATACACTTACCTTTATAGGTGTGCATGGAAGGGTTTTGGCTTCAGACGCTATGAGCAAGGCTCCCATCAGCCCATCAAACTGCTCAACAATGACAATGCCAAGAAACGGTATGGCCTGGGATATCACAACCCCACTCAGGACCCTGCAGACCTTTGCCCTGAGCCAACCATTGACCAATCTCCTCCAGGCTCACCCATTCTTCCTCCTTCACCTATGGAGTCTGTGGTTTCCATCCCTCCTAGTTTTTTTTCCATAAACACCATCTGCCTGGAACCCCTAACTTATCAACTCAATGGGGTGTCCAAGTCTCTCCCTCTCATTTTTCCCAGCATGATAAAAGTTGAGTCAGTGACCATTCACACTGTCCACTGTGTTGATGACGATGCCATTCTTTCCTACATGGGCACTGATGACTCTTTCATCTAGCACTCTCTCCCTTCTAAGACCCAGGTTATGTTAAATGAATCAACTATTAACATCAACCTCCCTTTTTCTGATGTTCCCCACGTCTTAAAGATTGGTCAATCTTTAGATGCTCAGGAGTAGCTTGACTACACCCATTTCCTCTTAGACCATAGCAAGGCCTTTACCTGGACCTACCGTGACATGCCTAGCATCAACCACACCATCCCTACCCATAACATAGTCACCAAACCAGAGGCTAAGCCTGTTAGGCAAAAGCTTCAAAAGATGCATCCTCGTGTTACGCTCCTTGTCAAAGAGGAGCTTCAGCACCTCCTTTCTATCTCCTACATCCAGCCCATCGATTATCTGTAGTGGGTCTCTAACATCTTCCTCATCACCAAGGTGACTGGGGGAATCCAACTTTATCTTGACTTTGACCAAACATTCAACCAAGCCTCCGACCAAACATTTGACCAACTTTGACCAGACATTCGACCAAACCTCGACCAACCATTAATCAACCTTCTTATCATAACCTCGACCAAACCTTGACCACATATCATCCAGACATTGACCAATCATCAATCATGACCTTAACCAAACATTCAAGCCGAACATTCAACCAACCCTTTTTATCAAAACATTCAACCAGTCTCGACCAATCAACCAACGTATCAACCAGCTTCATGTCCTGCATCAATCAGCATGTGACCAATATGGAGTGAAGTAAATGAGGCAAGTTTTCCCCTAATTGGCTCAAACCTTTCATTATCATGCACAAGTATGGATCAGGGATGTATCATTTGTCTTCTCTCGATGGATGACCAGAACCTGAGCCTCTTAATGCGTTGCATCTGCGACCATTATACTATTAGTCAAGTACTCATCCACTTGACATTTACCTTGAGCTCATGCCTTGAGCAATCCCCATCCTCTTAGTCCTCATTCCTTTCAACCCTACTCCCCTTAACAAATCCTATATACCCCTTTTATATAGTATGGATGCTTTGTCTTAATAAAAGGGAGCCCTTGACCTTCTATAGTCTTGTCCATGACTCCAATTTCTATCAAAATAAATCAAGATGTCAAAATATCCAAAGTCACCAAATTAGAATCAAAAGGTAGACTACTCCCTTAAAGGATAGCTATACTATCATTGCTATAGCTAATAGATTGCTCCCTTGAAGGATAGCTATTCAAAGCCTTTATATATAAAGCAAAATATAGACCACTCCCTCGAAGGATGGCTATGACTAACTCTTGCTACAAATAGTAATATTTTTTAGAAGCTTCCCGCACTGATCAGCTTCACAAATGACCACCAAGCAAATGACATCTCTATGCAGACTTCCCGCATTGATCAGTCTACACCTCAAAAAAAAAGGGGGGGGGGGGGGTCATGGACTTGGCTTGTAGTTGTCTCAGGGTCTCCTATAAAAAGGGAGCAAAGTAATCTCTGCTCTAAAATGGGTTACCCTATCCTTCTCCTATCACTTGCTCAAGGGACTTTGAGCTCACTTTAATGTCAAAGTGATTCGATTACCTCTCTAACACAACATATGGTCAATGACATCATGCATGAACGGGGCTCTTGGTTCTAATAACCCCTATCTATGCTGTCATTTTGGTCCTTGTCAATGAAAGAGCAATATGCCTTTCACTTCTTCTACACTTTGGTCACATTCAACTTCATCACTTGTCAAACCTAATCAACTCAACTCAACTCTTTTTTTTAGGCCACTCCCATAGCCTATTCACACTAGTTTCTATGGACACCAATACACATGGAAACTATCGACTAGACACAATTTATGTTAAGCATAAACCAATACTTGTTGAAGCATAAATAGACCTCAATTCATCTTTAACATACATCCATCACGAATATGGAAAATTGCTAGGGATGAAAGACCCCTCAACCAATGTTGTAGAATACACCATTTGGAAAAGGTTGTAACATCTTTTTCTCCTCATCATTTTGACACATGACCAAACCAATCATCGACCAATCTTCTCAACTAGTTTTGAATGACATTGGTCTGAGGCCCTAAGATCGAGGCTATGTAGGCACACTCAAATGACACAACATCTTTTAGGGTTAGCTCAACCCCCCTCATTTATTCATCTCCCTAATGGACAAACCTTCTTTCCTTCTTTTGACCATGACCTTGCCCTCGACCAAGACCAATTCCATCCCTTTGACCCTTCCTCCCTTTTAGGGAGAACTACATTGGCCTGAGGCCCTTCACACAAGGGCTATGTAGGCAGCACTCAAATCACATAATGTATTCTGAGGTTAGCTCGGCCACATCCTTTCATCCATCCATCCACCTCGACCAATGACCATTGGAGATCATGCCTATCTCCTCTGACTTTGACCACTTCCAAAGCCATGTTGCCTTGGTTATTTTTTTACCTGTATGCTACCTCATGAATGGTTAGCAAAATTGTGTACAGACTATTTTTGGACCCTCACAAGTATAGGATTGCAAGCCAGTTGATCCGCACTACTTGTGACTTTTTCGTGTTTCTGGGAGCACTTCCTGAGCTCGGGATACCTGGAACACGATGACCCATTTGGAGCTACAGCTTTGATTGAATAACCCAATAAGTAGATGACTAAATGCTAGGGCCTAGTTACTTTAATTTTGGCACTCCTTGACCCTTGACCTGTGACAATTTGACCTGACCATCTCATGAAGTGGTATGCATGCAATCACAACTTTTGCAGTGTTTACCCTCACCCCTTTTTCATCCACTCTTTGTCAAATCAGCCCTTGATTCTCGATTCCCTTCCCTCGACTCCTGATTTAAGGGGGAATACATCATCTATAATCGGGGCAATCCACCTCCTATTTTTGTCTTGCATTTCACTTGAACAACCAACAAGATGAAATTGACCTTATCCCACACTTGGGGCAACCAACTCCTATTTTTGTCTTGCAGTTCGTCCAGAACAACCAACAAGACAAAAAGGGGCAAATGTAGACACCAAAATTGTGTCTAACCCTTATCATCCTCCCCTTAACCTCCATTTTATTCTCCCACACCTATTTAACCTCTGTTGACCATTTTCCCATGAGCCTTGACCCTGGCAGCATATAAAAATGAGCAAAAAGCTAAAGTTAGCCTCTATCCCCATTCTACATCTGTCGACATCGGTCACTACTCAGCCGATGTCACTGATGTCAGTCACTATTCGACTGATGTCGATGGTCCTACTAGTATCGGTTATCCTTAACACTGCATTCTCAACCTAAACGTAGGATCCGTTATCCGTTATCCATTATCCATTATTCGTCATTCGATTGCCAATCTGTTTCTCGATCGGTTATCAGACCTTCCTTCGTAACAATCAACATTTCTTTTCATTCGAATAATTAGCCAACTTTTGCAATCAATCTGCAATCAAATCTCTTGTATTCTCTCGCTTTGGTACAAGTATTCTACTTCGATCATCTTGCTGGAGGTCTGCCACATCAAACTTATACAACACACCAGCAACATCAATCATGTCTCCTATTCTATCTTCAGCGTGTAACAGGTAAGCATTTGTTCTATGTTTTTATTTTTTTCTCTAGTTATTATTTTTTATTTGATATTACAACCTCGATCTAGATTTAGACCACAGACCCGACCTGACTTCCTCCTGTATCACCTCTATCCACCCTGTCTAGAATATACAGTCTATAACTCTGCCTAGATTTTTGCACAAACCCCCAAACAATCCCTCTGACTCCTAAACCGGCTCACTAACACTCAAACAAAAACTTTAGACCATTCTGTAATCCTAAAACTCTGTCCAGACCTGACCAGACCCCATCCAAAAACTACTACCCTGACTGACACCGGTCATTACCCCTACCAACGTCGGCACTTTAACCGACGTCGGCTCCCTTCCTTGACCAATGCCAGCACAAAAATTGACATCGGTGACTGTGCAGAGTAGTTTGTTGCATATCAAGTACACATTTTGCTTTTTGTCTTTTATTTCTTTCATTATTTCTGCTTCTGTCAAATATTCTATTTTTAATCAGTGGGTTGATATCCCTTAAGGAAGTCTTCGTACTTCAGGGATCAAGCTTTTGCTTGACAGCCCACCATATCTTCGTCTAACGTCTTTCGTGTTTTAGTCTCTTTTTCCTTTGCAGGTGTCATTCCTCCATAGCCAAAGAGGAGTACCTTCTAATGTCTGATTTCGGTGCGCACGACTACATCCGGGTATCTTCTAACCCTAGACCATCTTTTAGTTTCTCATTTCTCTCTTTGAATGTGAAAGCAAAATTAGCATAGAAATAAAGATTTATCCTAATTCATTTTTAAACACCAAAATGAAGTGTTCAAGACTTAAGTGTTTATTTTAAGCACCAAAAATGAAGTGTTGAAAAACATTATTAATTATAATTCCTTTTAAACACCAAAGATCAAATGTTCAAGATTTAAAAAGTTCATTTTATCACCAAAATGAAGTGTGAATGACTTATCTAATTCTTTTTAAAAACCTAAAATGAAGTGTACATTAACCTAAACTTACAAATTTGTGTTCTAATCATGCCTTGGACCTACATTCCAATCATGCCTTGGACCTAAAAGGGTTAGATAGTCTCCTTCTACTTTGAATAACTTTCAATGGTGAATAAATAAACTTTGCTCTTAGGTTTTTATTTTAAAAACATAAAGATTGATGTTGGTCAGAACTAATCAATGTTGATTATAAGGTGACTGATGCCAGTCGGTCTCATAGAGAAATGATTATGGTTGTAAATAACTAATACCAAGTGATTAATATTAATGTCTATTACCTATAAACTTGAAGGAAAATCCCACAAGAGATAAAAATGTTAGGTCAATCCAAAAAATGATAAAAACTCTTTGAAACTTCCAATACATTGGTTAGGCTTAGAGTATGAAGACCAAAGAAATCAAGAAACCATAGTTATTATTGATAAAAATATTCAAAATAAAAGTTTTGTTAGCTATTTTTTCCCTATAACCTGAATAATGATGGTCACCCAAAACCAATCTCAATTAGATAGAACCAACGATGGTTTGGCAGAACTAATGTTGATTATGCCTAACTATTGTTGATCTTTGTGTAGATCTAAGCTAATTCAAAAATAAAAAATATGGAAAAAATAAATCTAAAACTATAAGTTTGAATATATTAAAGCATCCATTTTATGATTTTTGAGTTGCATATTCATCTCCTTGGTACGTGGGGTGCTTAGGGTGCCACTACGCATGCAATTTATGATCAAAGAATCCAAAAAGGGTGGCTAGATCATGTGTTAAAATAAGTAAGAAAAATTGAATAGAAACACACTAACATGCATAACACATACATGATTGGATCATATGGGGGAGATTAGTGAAAAAAAAAACAAATGACAAAGCTCAACTAAAATGCAAAGAACTAAAAATTCCTTACCTTCCTTGAATTCTCCAAATGATGTGTTTGTTTGGCTTGTGCTCAAGAAATATTTGGAAAATGGAGTTGTGTGGATCCTTCTCTCCTTTTCACCATGGTTGGCTTGCTTGGTATGGATTATACTTGTGTCTTGGCTTGTGATTTTGGCATTATAACACTATAGCTTTGAATCATACACCAAATATTGCATTATAACTTTACTATGCTCAAACTCCTCAAATGAATAGGTCTAAGCTTGTATTTATAGGGTTAGAAACTAACCCTAACCCAAGGTGAGTTAAAGTGTAGCTAGAGATTGAAATGGGTTCAAACCTAACCTTTATGAGTTAATTAACCCTAGTAGAGTTAAAGAGTGTTAAAATGGTTGAGATTATCAATGAATAGGCATATTTGAGATATTTTAGGATATTTGACAACTCAAAAAAGGTAATTATGAATTCCTAGGATATTCTTGATTTTTGAGTTTCCTTTTTTAAAACTAACTAGTTTCTCATGGATAATTCAATTAGGAATTTGATTTGGTTTAACATTTTAATTAGTTTTGTTTAGGCATTTTAGAATTTTCAAGATTTAAATTACTTATATGTGTGTATTTGCCCTATTTAATTAGTTTATAGGCCAAATTACATGTTGTAATGTCATGGAATGTTTGGAGATGAATTTGTGAGAAGTTTAATTGTTTATGGTAGAATACCCCAATTTGGGATGTCTCAATGGGATTCTAAGCCTTGATTAATGTTGCATAAGTAAATTTGGGACATTTAGTGATTTTAGGCTTAATTTGTGATGGTTGGTAGAAATCAGTCTAAAATTTGATATGAAGCCATTGGTGGTCAGTTTTAGGTGTCTATAGTTTGCCCCTATTTGGGAAGACATTGTAAGCTATAAGAATAGTAACCATTTATCAAATATTTGAAAAGGTCATACATGCTTATGAATTCAATGACAAATCAAGATCTCTGTCACTAAAAAGTAGGTTTTAATGTATCATGTTCCTTTTCATTTTCATACTTAGTCTTTTTGTGAATTTTGTAGAACCCAGTTAAATGGGAAGGTAAAACGTCACCATGAGTCATAGTGATTAATATCTCAGACATGTCAGAGATGTTAAAGCCCAAAAGAGCCTAACTAAATATAAAACTACCATGAGTCAGAGTGGATAGTTCTCTAAACCTGTCAGATATGTCAGAGCTCAAGAGAACCTTGTTGAATGGGAAGGTGTCACATCACTATGATTTAGGGTAGCCAATCCCAAAGACATTTTAAAGATGTTAAAGCCTAATTGATTGGGAAGGTGCCACATAACCATGAGTTAGAGTAGTTAATTCCATAAACCTATCAAATATGTTAGAGCTTGAGAGAGCCTAGCCAAATGGGAAGGCACCACATCACCACAAGGTAGAGTGGTTAGTCATCTAGACTTGTCAAAGATGGCAGAGCCCAAGACACCCTAAATGAAAGAGAAGGTACCACATCACCATGATTCATGGTGTTCAATCCCCCATACCTATTAGAGATGTCAGAGTGAAGTAGATCTTAGATGAATGCAAAGGTGAAATGTTAACATGAGTAAGAGTGACCAATCCCCTATTCTTGTCATAAATGTTAGATCCTAAGAAATCCTAGCCAAATCAGAAGGTGCCACATTGCCATGAGTTAGAGTAATTAGTCCCCTTGACCTATTAGAGATGTTAGATCTTAAGAGAGCTTAGCTAAATGGAAAGGCACCACATCACCATGAGTTAGAGAGTCTAGTCCCCTAAACCCATTAGATATGTTAGATCTTGGGAGAGATATGTCAAATTGGAATGTACCACATCACCCATTATATAGATGAATTAGTAGCCACTTAAGGACCTAGGAAGGTTAAAATGAGGTATGGGTGAAACTAAAAAACCAATCAAGAAGTGCCACATGTCACTAGAAGACACATTACCTAGATTAAACGAATGAGATGGAGTATAGAGACATGTCTAGGTGTTGACCATTATTAAGAAGACCAATGAGAAGTTGACATGTGTTTCAAAGTGAGATTTAATGGTGAAGGCTCTAAGAGATGTGATCGTGTGCCTAACATGAACTGGATATTATTAGAATTAGAAGTTGGGCCTAATTAGATAGTTTTATAACATCCCATTTCCATTACTATGTCTTGTTAGTGGTATAAGACCAAAGGCTCTAAATTCAATTTTGGATTTAGAAATAAAGAGAGAAAATCTAGCCACCAACTTAAATTCTAATTCATAGCAAGTGAGCCATCAAACACCATTAATATAAGGGGTTGTATACATGTATTTATAAAAAACCTAAGAGAAGCTCACTAATGGTTACCATTGTTGCTTTCAAAGAAATCTCTAACTTCTTTATTTAAAAATTCCATAGAGCCCTTTTATCATATGCCTTCTGCACTCAAAACTTACTAATTGCCCCTCCATCCTACTATAATGGCTACATCATCCTCAAACCTAAAGGCTAAACCCAAATATAGGGACACCATATTCCTAGATAATTTGACCATGTTTGAGCACTAAAATGATATATTCAAAGTGGTCAAACAAGTTCCTAAGGATTTAGGATCAGATGATAAACAATATGTAAAGTGTGAGGATACCCTCATATCCTATAAGAAGTACAAACTCCATAGAGCCACAACCAAACTAGAGGCATTATCGTGCACCAACCTATTGAGTGACATCCTTCAAAAATCCATCCACATAAAAAATGGGATCAATAACTAGGTATGATTTACCAACTCCTAGCACTAAATTGTTGATATATCAAGGAATTCTTTCAAGTCATATTACTCCCTCTCAAACTTCACTTTCTCCTTAGATGTAGTGGCGGTAAAAATATATATTGAGAACTAATAGCTATATAATGTCCTCCATGAATGAGCTAATAACCTATATTCTATTTGGGTTAACATGGAGTATATTAATGCTTACATAGTCCATACCTTCTAATAAAATACTTAGGTGGGAATGATCCTACTGAACTATTTATTTAGGGGCCAAGACTGTCAACACATCAACAAGTTATGGGTGCCTCTCTTGCACATGATCCTTACATGGTTGAAGGTCATAGACATGGATGGATTGATTAATTTTAAGATTTTCCATCTCATCATAGGTTCCAGGAAATTTCTACATGATGAATTACCTAATAGATGAAATCTATGGAACACTCTCTTTTAAACCTGTAGTCTTTCTAATGTAGATTCTTGTGGTTTTGGTGCTCCACATGATATTTTACAAACTATATAGCCACTAATTCCACCATCACATTCAAGACATATACAAGCATTTATACTCGATGGTTACCAAGTCATTAATGAGGATTTAATGCCCTAGCTCTCAAAGGTGATCATGGATTTCATCACAACCACCAGAGACTAATAGTTATATAAAGATTACATTATGATCTATATCATGGGTTTTAACAAGGACTCACTTTGGATGTCATATTATATTCTAGATTACCTATTGGAACATGTGATTGCCTATCAACTAGTATAAGGTATATTTGAGTTTTGCATATGGTATTAATAGAATTCATGCCCATAATTCAATCACCATAAGGCACCACATCTAAAAGACCTTCCCTTCATTTTATAATATGGTGTTCAAGTGAGACTCCTTCCCCATTGTAAAGTTAAAGGTCTAGTAATGGGACATTAAAGGGGTAATCTACGTTCACTTGGTGTGGTACTCAACTTACCTCAACATCAACTATGATCATTAGGCCAAAGATGATGATGAGATATATTTTAACACCATCAACAAATAAGAGGATTTATCCTAGATCTTGGCCAAGAAAAAGGGAAAGAAGGCTCAAGTAGACCTCTTTGTGCCTCCTCCCACTCTAGCTCAATGATGGGGCTAGGATATTCCCATTAAATGTACAATAAATAACCTCATCTTACTTTCTCTTTCTATTAAGTTTGACTACATTTTGGGATTTTTATTTTAATCTAATATGAGTTAGGATGTAATTATCCATATTTTGTTAATTGTGATTCTAACATTTAAAAGCTCTGTAATTCTTAATAAGTGTTTTGTAAAATTCAAGTTTTATAATAAAATAGGTCATCATCAAGATGAAGAACAAATATGAAGTAGATTGCATGTTTTTGGAAGCATTGGAATCAATACAACTTAGTTCCATAACTCCACCATGCTATTACAAGTTCTGTCACATTTTCAGACTTAGTTTTAGAACTCTGTATTTAGTTTTGGAATTATCATAATTATTCTGGTACTCCTATAGATAAGCTTTAGAACTTTCATGGTTAGAAATGGAATGATTTCCTTTAGTTTCAAAACTCTTCTAAAGTTTTGGAACTGATAATGATCTATTCCAAATGGCTGGCAATCTGTCAAATCAATGATCTCATTAATTAGGAGTCGACTTCTGATTTCCATACTTGCAAATCCAAGACACTTATCACATAGCTAAACATCTATCCATATTTTAATTCAACATCTATTCTGGGCATGATTTAGTTCCATCATATTTGTAAAATAGTTACAGCTATCAATACACCACCAAAAAAATAATATATATAGACCTGGAAGAATATAGAAGTAATGGTAATAATTGAAGAATAGAGGGATAAGGATAGATTACTATATTTTTGTAATGCAGAACATTTTATCAATAAAATAGCCATTTCTATTTTGAGAGGGAATTAAGTTGTTTAATCTTGTTTCTAGGCAGAGCAAGGCCCCCCTCCTCAAAGAATCAGGATCTTCATTTTTGGTTGGTATTTATATTTTATTTTCAAAACCAAATAGGTAGCTCTGTTAAACTTATAAATGATTTTAATTCTTTAATTTAAATTTTTTTATATAGCTATCCATATAGGTGTTCTAGATTAAATTATCATTTCTTTGCAATCATTTTCCAAGCATTCTAAATTGTGTGTTCAATTTTGCAAAGTGTGTTTGTTTCTAGAGAATTCATTTATGCAAAGTGTGTTTATTTCTAGCAAATTCATTGCTACAAAGTGTGTTTATTTCCAGCAATTAATTTTTGTAATGTGTGTTTATTTCCAGTAGATTTTCATAGTTTGATTCCAATAAGGTTTTAACTAAGAAGTCCTTAAGACATTAAAGATCCCCTGAAACAAAAATAAAAATAAAAATACCTACAATCAATTACTAAATCACTAAGATTCTTCTTGTTGCATATGGCTTTGAACACACCCCTGGTTGAATATGACATCAACAGATATTTGATTAAATGAATGGAATAATGACACCCATCATTTTTGGCACCATTGCCAAGGAACACTAGTTGGAATTTTCTAATTAGGTATCAATAAGAGCAACAATCATACATTCAGTAATTAAAGAAATCTTCCCTAAGTTATCACAAAATTTATGAGTAGACCAAGAGAATCCAAGGGTATATTTCTCCCAAAAATATTTAAACAAGAATTTCCATCATCCTCTAGTTTAAATAAGGAAGTTGACCAAGAATTAGAGGTATCATTATCTCCTACAAGACAAGAAGTAGAGTTGCCATCTTTGGAATTTTTGGATCAATCACCAGAAGTAAGTAAAACTTTAGGGAGGAGGATTATTTCTCAAGATCCATTAAGGGAAAGTTTTAATTCTCAATTGAGTAGTCAACCTCCTACTCTTGACTTTTCACCATCCCTAGAGCAGATCACATACTGCATTAACTGGGAGAAGGGAATAGAAAATAGTAGAGAGATGGCATGAGAAGCTGGAAGATAACCTGAGAGAACCTTTACCTATCCCATTCAATTGGAGGATGATGGAACCACTATGAATAACATTTCACCTACACACTTGCCCATATTTAGAGGAATGTCATCTGAGGATCTTGACCAATTTTTGTTTGAGTTAAAGTACTATGTTAGACTTATAATTACAAGATAGATAATCAAAAAATCAAGTTGTTCCCATCTACTTTGAAGGATACAGCAATGAGGTGGTTTATCGGATTAGCATCTAATTATATTACCAATTGGGGACAAATGGAAACTATCTTCCTAGATAAATATCAAGATTATTGTAGAGGAAGAAATCAAAAGGAAGAATTTTTCAAAATCAAATAGGAAGAGGATGAAAATATGGAAGATTATTTAGATAGATTCCTCTTTGTGAGTAAAAGATGTGGATTTGTACTTCAAGAAGAGTTACGTAAAACCATATTTCTTAAATGTCTAGATGATGAATTAGCGGTGGAAACATTGCTCAATTAAGAATGAATGAAATCATAGAAATTTGTAGAAACTATTCAAGGACAAGGAGTGGACCTAGAAAGGGAAAAATAGTTAAAAATTCAAATCTAGATATGAAAAAATTGATGGATTAATTATCAAACTTTAAAATAAACATATTACTTTAATTAACCTCTATTATGGATGGATTACAAGCTAAAGCAAATGCCAAAACTAAACCATTAGCCATGTATTTTTCTAGATGTAGGATGAAGCATGCAATAAAGGAATGTCCTTTGGATAAAATAGAAGTATGTCTTGTCTGTGAATCTAAAGAACATGATACGCAATAAAGGAATGTCCTTTGGATAAAATAGAAGTATGTCTTGTCTGTGAATCTAAAGAACATGATACTCATGCTTGATCTCTTCTTCTACTCATTAAAATCATCTCAAATAAAATAGTACATCATCCACCATAGAAGAATTTAATTTTGTTCAGAGACAACCTAACCAAGGGTAGTTTATGCCAAGACCAACTCCTAATCCTTGGATGATGCCATGGGTAGCTCAAATAATACCACAAAGTTGGGGATAACTACCTTGGGCTCCTCAACCAACATGGCATTCTCAATATTGGGCAAGTCAATCTTGGTATACTCAAGGACATTAAGAACCTTGGGCTGGTCAAGGAAGTCCTTATGCTTGGCCACAACCTAGATGGGGCCCTAGTAATTAAGTGTAAGGGAAAACATATCTAAATCAGAACCAACAAGCCATTACTATATCTCTAGCATAAAATCCATAGGCTAAAAAAGTAGTCCAAACATAAATTCTAGAATAACTAATAGCAAACCCAAGAAATAAACAAATAACTCATGTATATGAAATAGAACCAAAAAAATTAGTGGATCTAAATGCAATGGATTATAAAGACATTCAAACTAGATCTAGAAAAATAGTTAGTAGTCCACCTATTATAATCACTGAGATGATAGAAGAAGCTAAAACCCCTAGTCTGATTGCACCTAAGGAAGATGAAAAAGAATAAGATAAGGAACTAGAAAGAAACTCTACTAAGATTCCATTTCTAGAAGGATTTAAATAAACCATAGAAATTAAGGAATTTGAATTGGTGCAGGAACTAAGAAGATTGAATATTGAAATATCATTGTTACAAGCAATTGAAGATATTCCAAAGTTGATCAAGTTAAATAAACTATTATGTTTTAAAAAACTTGGAAGAAAGAAGCAGTAACCTAGGACTATTAAGGTAGATGGGAAACTTGCTGATTTATTAGCAGGAAAACTCCTACTTCCCAAATATGGAGATTCTGGAAGCCATGTTATTTATATCTCTATAGGGAATAAAGATATACATAACATTTTGATTGATTTGGGAGCAACTATCAATGTAATGATAGTGGACACTTTGAAAACATTACTATTAAAAGGCATACAAGCTACTAACACCATATTGTAGATGACAGATCAGTCTGTAGTAAAACCAGGAGTTGTTGAAGATGTGGCAGTAATGGTGGAGTCATGAGAATATCTAGTTGACTTCCTTATATTGCAGCAAAAAGATAAAACACTTGGTTATTCCATTATTTTGGGCAGACCATGGTTAGCTATAGTTTCTGCCTTAATTGACTGCAGGTCAGGTGATATGACTATTTCAAATGATAAGAATTCTAAGAAAATTTCATTATATCCCTCTATATGACCTTTTATTAATAATCCAAAGAAATTATGAGTTGATAATCCTAATATTAATGAGAAAAATCTATCTTCTTTGGCTATGATAACATTGCAGGATCATGTAAGGGAAATAGAAGATATGATTAATCCTTCATTGAATGTAAACCAATTGTCATTAGAGCAATCAGGATTAGTTTCAAAACCATCAAAGTTAGTTCTGAAACCACACCAACAAAAATTTCTTGCAAATGAAGATAATTTCACTCTAAAGGAATGAGATTTCTCTTGGGGAGAGGAAGGATCTATATCTTCAACTTTACAAATATCAAGAGATGATGAAGAATTTTTGGAAAATAGCAGTAATGAGGAGTTCAACCTATAACAAGATAAGTATCATAACTCTTCCTGTTGTCCTTTGTCTAGCATTCTGTCTCAAGGAACTTTGGATATGTTTCTACATATCATATGTTGTTACCACATGCATGTCTACTAAACACCTTAATGGAACCCTTTCAACAAATCAATTCATCATATATTGGAACCAAACATGTTGAGATTCAACTAGATAAAATTTTCAATATTAATAGCTAGTTAAAGAATGATGAAGAAGCCAAACTATTTGATGTTCTAAAGGATCATACTAAAGCTTTTGATTAGGACTATAGAGACATGAAGGGAATTCATCCAAGTATCTTCACCCATCACATTTATACTAAAAACATTAGACTAGTTAGGCAACCTTAAAGAAGGATTAATCCAACCTTAAGGGATATAGTCAAACAAGAAATTGAAAAACTATTACAAGCAGGTTTTATCTACCCTATCTCAGATAGCTAGTGGGTGTCTCCTCTTATAATTGTCCCTAAAAAGAATGAAAAATGGAGAATTTGTGTTGACTATAGGGAACTGAACAAAGCCACCCTGAGAGATTATTTTCCCTTACCATTCATAGATCAAGTCTTAGACAACCTTTTAGGTAAATAATACTTTTCCTTCATGGATGGATTTAGTGGATACAATCAAATCAGAGTTGTTGTTGAGGATCAGGACAAAACTACATTTACTTGTCCATGGGGTAGATTTTCTTATAGGGTATTGCCATTTGGACTATGTAATGCTCCAACAACCTTTCAAAGAGTTGTATTAGCAATTTTTATAGACCTAACAAATGATTATGTAGAGGTATACATGGATGAATTTACTATGCATGGAGATACATTTGATGATGCCTTGAAAATTTTGGATAGAGTATTAACAAGATGTGAACATCACTTGTCTCTTAGTCCTAAGAAATGTTTGATGATGGTTGATGAAGGGATTGTATTAAGACACCATATTTCAAAATAAGGAATTCAGATTGACCAAAACAAAATCAAGATTATTTCAGACTTGCCTATTCCTCAAACCCCCACAGATATCAAGTCATTTTTAGGGTATGTTGGATACTATAGGTGATTTATCAAGGATTTTAGTAAAATTGCTGCCCCCATGTTTAAGTTTCTTACGAAGGACTATGAATTTATTTGGAATGAAAAGTGTCAACATGTTTTTGAAGAAATTAAAGAGAAATTAGTAATTTCCCCAATATTGAGAGGACCTAATTGGGAGAAACCTTTTCACATCCAAATTGATGACTCAAAGAACTCAATTGGTGCAATTTTGGGATAGAAAGATGAAGATGGAAAAATGTAAGCTATTTAATAGCTAAGTAAAAATCTTACTCCCACTGAAAGAAATTACACTACCACTGAAAAGGAATTTCTAGCTATGATCTATGCAATTAATAAATTTAGACATTACATTATAGGGTACAAAATATTTGTACATACAAATCACTTAGTAATTAAATATTTAATGAACAAACTAGTGGTTGGAGGTGGAATAATTATATGGTTATTACTTCTACAAGAATTTGATATTACCATTGTGGACAATCCAGGAAAATCTAATGTGGTAGCTAATTTTTTGCTAAGACTGACCACTACAGGGGAGCAAAATCTAGTCAAGGACAACTTTCTAGATGAATAATTGTTTATTTATTTAGCTGATACACCATGGTTTCTTGAGATGGCAAATTATCTTACAATAGGGAAGTTTCCTCCTTTCACTAAAAAATAAATAAATAAGTTAATCAAAACCAATGCACAGTTTAAATGGTTAAATGGAATGCTATTTAAATATAATCCTGATTTGGTTTTACACAGGTGTGTAAGAGAAGATGAAATCTTTGACATCCTCTAGGCATGTCATGATAAACCAAGTGGAGGACACTATTTAGTGAAAAGAATAGCTCATAAGATACTTGGCACTAGTTACTATTTGCCATCTCTGTACAAAGATGTGAAGAGATATATCAGACGATGTGATCCTTGTCAAAGGATGGGACAACCAACCTTTACCAATGAAATGCCTCTACAACCTCAAGTAGTGATTAAACCATTTGAGAAATGGAGATCAGATTTTGTTGGACCCTTTAATCCTCTTTCATAGGGAAAAGAGCAGATTCATGTGTGCACTGATTATATGACAAAGTGGGTAGAAGTACAGGCTTTAACAAATGCCACTAAAGAATCAATTGTTGATTTTCTTTAGCACATAATTATGGTAAAGTTTGGATCACCAAGAAGCTTAGTTTCAGACTAGGGACCACAATTTATGTCTAATATGATCTAGGCTTTTAAAATGTATTATCAAATCAATCATATGAAGCCATCTCCCTATCAGCCACAAGCAAATGGACAAGTTGAAGTAATAAATAGAGAATTGGAAAACATCCTCACTAAAATAGTTGAAGTAGAAAGAAGATATTGGGTAAAGAGACTACCTGTAGCTATTTGGACTTACAATACAACTTGGAAAACTACAATAGGGTTTTCACCATATGATTTAGTATATGGGAAAAACCCTTGTTTCCTATTGAGTTTGAACTACAAACATTAAGGATAATAGCTAAGGTGGGAATTGAATTGGATGTAGCTCAAAAGGAGAGAATCCTTCAAATCAATGAGTTGGATGAATTTATAATGGAAGAACTTCATCAGATAGAGATAATCCAAGATCAAAAGAAGTAATGGCATGATTCACATATCAAAGAAAGGCAATTCAAAGTAGGAGACTGGGCATTTCTATTTGATTCTAAGTACCAATAATTCAAAGGCAAATTGAGAACTAGATGGTTAGGACCTTATCAGATTGAGCAGATATTTGAAAATGGTTCTATCCAGTTACTTCCCATTGATGGCAACAAAAGATTACTCTTGGTTAATGGACACAGGCTAAAACTTTATAGGAAGCCTCCTACTAAGGATGAATTCTTGAATCAGATTGAAGCAAATAAAGAATTTGATCATATGGAATAACCTAGTTCTTCCAAAATGATCAAATAATCAGATGAATAGATCCAAAATAAAGGGAAGAGAATGAAAAATCAGTAAATGGTATTCTCTTCCAAAACAAAACAAAAAAAATATTTCAAAGATCAATTAAAAACTAGTGATGGCAGTTGATCTTTTCAAATAAATGGCTAATTCAAATAAAAACTTCTTTGGAATTCTAACTATTTTCTAACTATTTTCCTTTTTGTTTCACTTTTTAAGAATGATGAGTCATCATGATGAAGGGATTACATCATTAAGGATGGTAATTATGTTTTTAACTTGTTAAAGATTAGAATGAAAGTTTGCATATGTGATTAGATTTGATTTTAAAAAATTAGTATGATGAGTCATCTATTTTACATCATGATTAAACGTGAGAAATCATGAGAAGGATATTGATGATGGAATAAATTGGTGGCATAGTTATGAAGAATCATTATTATTTTTGAACCAACAAAGTAAAAACAAGTTTCTGAAAAACTTCATGAGAGATACAACACATTAGATTTGTCAGTTCCAAAGTTGAGTATAGTAGTTCCATAGCCAAATTCACCAATTCTACAGCTGAGTATAGTAATTCTACAGTTGAATTTCCCAGTTCCACAACCAAAGTCATTAGTTCCACTAATAAGAGAACTGATCTTTAGCTAACCTGTGTAATATTAAAGAAGAATGAATCATGGGGATTAAAAAGAAGTCAGAACTAGAGGATAATAACTAGCTCCTTGTAGATGAAGAAGTGGCAACTATCTTTCAACAAGTAGGATGGCTAGAGTTTTTAAGGAAATTCCCCAAATATAATAATGAATTGGTAAAAGAATTTGTTATTAATTTAGATCAAATAAGGACAAAGATTAGGAAGGTTTTCATTCCTTTTTTTGTGAGTGTAATAAGTGAGATATCTGAAATACCAGTGGTGCATGTCCCAAACCTTGTTAAAGGGATATTAAAAGACCTAGTTGAAACCCTACTGAAAGAGGGGGAAGCTGAACCCTAGTATATTTACAACACAAATAAAATCATCAAAGGAGTCAGAAGGGCTAGCTTACCCAAACCCTTTGATATATTAGCATTTTGGATAGTTAAGTATTTAACCTATGATGGGAAATTTTGGATAGTAGGAAAAGAAGTCCTAAAAATCCACATATACCTTAGATATGGAGCCAAAAAACTAGAATACATAGCAAACCTTCTAGGGTTTATTTTTGACTCCATCCATACAATGGCCCAAAGGTATTATTAGGGTGTAAGAACAATTAGACATCATGGGTTAGTGCATTTAGTATTCCATCACCATTTCCTTTCAAAGAAAAATGGGGAAGAAATATGGGAAAATTTTCTTGGCATGTTTAGGCAGAACCCTATTATTTTTAAAAGAGTAATAGCAACTCCTCCTACCCCTTCAATTCATTTGGAAACTAATACCACTATTGAGGAAAATAAAGAACTAAGGGAAGAGGAAATACAAAAAAAAGAATATCAGAAAGAAGAGCTAAAATTGTAGACCCTACTATGCCTTCTCAAGAAATTCCTTCTTCTACAGAAGCTACAAGAGAACTAATACCTATCTCTAACAGTGACAGTTCACTGGGCTTAAGTAAAAGGTGAAACTAGAAGAAGCTCTAAGAGAAGACCTATTTTAGCACATTTTGAGGCTCTTCAAAGAAGGAGAAGTCATAAAAGGTCTAAAGAAATTCTAGAGGAGATGAAAGAACAAGATGGGTTAGAAACTGACGCTGCTGATATTTTGGGCAGCATGGCCATGACTCCTCCTAGACCAAGACAAACATAAAAAAGAGAAAGAAGATGAAATATTTGAGGAGAAAATTTTCCATGAAATAGGTGAGTCATCAGCACCATCACATGAAGAAGATAAACATGCATCTTGGAAAAGGAAGGGGAAATCCCCTTTGGTGGAAGAAGAATGCTTAACTCCCCAATAAATTTTTTTAAAAAAATCAGCAGGTTAAACAGGTTCTATTTTTGTCTAGAGTAGAGTTCATGATCAAGGAAAAGGATGAAGAATTGAATTTCCTCAAACTCAAATTAGAATAGAGAGAAATGCTCCTTAAGGAATTAATAGAGAGAATATAGAGGGAGTTAGAGCATCTGTAAAAGGCTAGTTCATCTGGTCTCTGTATGAGAATTCATTATGGCAACCCATTCACCTTTGCTTCACATTTCCAATCCCTTGCATTTAATGGAAGGTTCAAGGAACCTTATCTTGCAAATTTATAGAAAATCATTAGTGCCTTCACCTCTTATGAAAGGGAAAATTTTGATAATATATATGATGCATGTTTGTAAAGATGGGAATTTCTCCTGGTGGCATTCAAAATAAGGGAAGTAATATCCCATTAAAATTTGATCTGGAGTCTAGAAAAGACAAAAGCTTTATACACAATAATTCCTTGGATCAATAAAACTCCTATGTACATATAGATAGGAATGCGGACAAGGCCACCTTTACTTCTTACCCCCATATCTCCTTGGCAAAATAGATAACATCAAGATCCCACTCAATTTGAGGAATGGAAAAGAAAAGTAGAAGCAGGAGCAGGGTATCGTACCTCTGAATCAAAGCATTGGGATATTTAGTTCCAGCCATTTGATTTAAGAAATTAAATAGAATGTAGAATATACAATCCCAGATTTGAAGAGTAATGTTTGTAAAGGGAATTACAAACAAGTATGGGGGAAATGAGGAGGCTAGGATATGCCCGTTAAATTTATAATAAATGATCTCATCTTACTCTCTCTTTCTATTAAGTTTGACTGCATTTTGTGACTTTTATTTTAATATGATATGAGTTAGGATGTAATTATCTATCTTTTATTAATTTTGATTCTAACATTTAAAAGTTTTGTAATTCCTAACAAGTGTTTTGGAAAATTCAAGCTTTGTAATAAAACAGGTCATCATTACGCTGAAGACAAATATGAAGCAGATTGCATGTTTTTGGAAACATTGGAATCAATGCAGCTTAGTTCTAGAACTCCACCATGCTATTACAAGTTCTATCACATTTTCAGACTTAGTTTCAGAACTCTATATTTAGTTCCAAAATTATCAAAATTAGTTCCAGTACTCCTACAGATAAGCTCAAAGCTTTTGTGGTTAGACATGGAATGATTTCCTTTAGTTTTGGAACTCTTATCAAGTTCTATAACTTATAACTATCTATTCCAAACAGTTGATGATCTGTCACATCAATGATCTCATTAATCAAGAGTAAACTTTTGATTTCCATACTTGCAGATCCAAGACACTTATCACACAGCTGGACATCTAACCATGTTTTAGTTCAACATCTATTCTGGGCATGATTCAATTCCATCATATTTGTAAAATAGTTATGTCTATCAATGCACCATAAGAATAATAATATATATACAGACCTGGAATAATATAGAAGTAATGGTAATAATTGAAGAATAGAGGGATAATGATAAATTAGTACATTTTTGTAATGTAGAACATTTTATCAATAAAATAGCCATTTCTATTTTGAGAGGGAATTAAGTTGTTCAATCCTGTTTCTAAGCAGAGCAAGGGCCCACTCCTCTAAGAATTAGGATCTTCATTTTTGGTTGGTATTTATATTTTATTTTCAAAACCAAATAGGTAGCTCTATTAAATTTATAAATGCTTTTAATTCCATAAGTTATAATTTGTTATAGATTTGTCCCTGTAGGTGTTTTAGATTAAATTATCATTTCTTTGCAATCATTTTCCAAGCATTCTAAATTGTGTGTTCAATTTTGCAAAGTGTGTTTATTTCTAGCAAATTCATTTTTGCAAAGTGTGTTTATGTCTAGCAAATTCATTTTTGCAAAGTGTGTTTAATTCCATCAATTAATTTTTGTAATGTGTGTTTATTTCTAATAAGATTTTCATAGTTTGATTCCAATAAGGTTTTAACTAAGAAGTCCTTAAGACATTACAGATCCCCTAAAATAAAAAAAAATATACAAATACCTATAATCAATTACTAAATCACTAAGATTCTTCTTGTTTCATATAGTTTTAAACACACCCTTGGTTGAATATGACATCAACAGATAGTTGATTAAATGAAGGGAATAATGACACCCATCACTCAATCTATGGAGGACCCAACTCTAATAGCTCCAGCCATCTCCTATAGGATTTTACAAGGCATTCCCCTGCCTTCTCTTCCTTGAGTTATAGGTGTAGATTTGATTTTGGTAGTAACTCCTATTCCTCATGCCTCAGCTCCTCCCCCACATCCTATAGCTTCTCCTCATGCCTTAGATACTACTTCACCTCCTCTAGTTTCTCCTTACTCTTTGGATCTACCTTTATCTCCTCTAGTAGTTCTAGTAACTAGGCCATGATAGATCCAATCTTAGACTACTCAATGTTAGGTAGCCTAAGCACAACCCACTTAACCATTTGCATCTCAACCCCAAGATGCACACAACCTAAGGTTTGATGTGGTTGACAACCTGAGAGTAATCCTAGAGTGAAGCACGTAATAGGCACCCATTTAGGTTCCCCTCTCACACTGTAGATACTCAAAAACTCACAAGATAGTTTTTAATGTCAAACTACCTCTTTGCCCCTTGTATGACCTTAAATATAGTGGACCACTTGGTCAATTAGAATCATCTACTAACTTAAACCTATCAAACCCCTAATACATTTTTCTAAACGCATTTAATTCACCCCTTTTAATTTAATTCAACTCATTTTCTTCTATCCCCTTGATCACTAATGGTCAACCTAACCATCAATGGATAGGTTGATCAACTACAATCAGGTCCCCAAGCTTGCTTTAAAGCATTTACTAGTTGTGTGCAAGATAAGCATTACACAATCTAGCAACTTCCTTGTGTGAAGTAAATTAGCTTTAAAATGTCATAAATTGGTAACTTTCTCCCCCTATCAAATTAGTAACTTCCTCCATCCCAATTAACAACTTCATCCTACAAAAGGAGAAGAGGAGGAAGTGAAAGGGATCCACAAAAAAATTCATGTCTAGGCTATCATATTTTCTTATGCAGGTATCCAAAATCCCTTAAATAAACAAATAAAAGCATTGGAGACCTAAACCTCTATCCACATCACCTTTATTGGTTGAGCTACCATCACTCTAGCTAAATTTTCTTAGCCCTCCACTATCAATTTACATGTATCTTGTGCTTGTTTTCATTGTTTCATCTTATTTATAACCTCCCTACCCCAACCAAACCTATTAAGATCTTATTCTCCATCCCACAAACTTATATCAAAACCCCTACCTACCTATTCATTATTCCATAACTCTACTTCAACATCCTCCCAAAACATATAGGTAACTATTGATGGTTACCTCCACCATTTCCAATTACCCAACTATCATAGGTTATCCCAACTATAGTTGGTTCACTCAACTATCATTAGTTGACTATTGCAAAAAAATAATTGCAAGTCATTTTCAACCCCTCACCCCTAACCAAATCTTATTTTCTACATTTTGTCCTATGCATAGAACCTATTCTATTTTTTTGACCTAATACCAATTTCCCTAGCATTAGTGTTGGCCTATTTTTATGATATTTAATCATTTTCCAGAACAAGCATTTTATTTCATTTTACATAACCTTTACTTTCTTGTTATTAAATGAAAGTATCTTTTCCTTTATTAAATTTGATTTTTATCAGGGAGTGGATTAACAACCATCCTAGTAAGCTTTCGCTTCTTGGATATAGCATACACTAGGTAGTCTACCCTTCATCTTTGTCTAACAAACAAGTTTTGTTTAGTGATTTCTTATCTCTAGGTTATTCTTTCCAAGCCAAAGAGGAGTTATCATGATCATCTAGATTCATGCATGTACTTTACTAGGTATTCTTCTACACACCCTATTATTAGTTTCATTGATTTACCTTATAAAATTAAGAAATGAGTGAAATTAATTGAAACATTTTAGCATGCCAAGTGGGACCCTAGTTCCCTTCTTTCCTTTATTATCTTCTCATCGAATAAAATCTAAAAATTTCTTTTTGGGCCTAAAATAAACCCCTTGCATACATTGATTACTAGCTTTACTTACTTCATCTTGTAACTTAAGAGGTAGAGTAATTAATCATAGACTTTACACTTGCTAGCACACACCAAGCCAACCACAAAACATACCTAAGATGAGGCCCAACTAGGATTTCATCACCTAGTGGTAACATTACCCCTTCTCAACTATCCTAATTGGATTTCACCATAAAAGGGAGAACCAAATCAGTTCTCTGGTTGAGTATAAACTCTAAACTTAGTATATTTTGGCTAAGTACCCAACACTCTTACCACTATGAGACCATGAAGTGAGGGGGTAGGCCTTAATACCAAGCCATGTACTGAAGTTTAACATAGATTTATCTCTTGAGCACCAAAACACCCTAAAACCAATATTAGATTACTTCTTTAGTGCCTGATCTATGAGCCAAATTCCCTCTTCACACTTTCTAAGGCATAAGCCAAAAGTGATCCAAAATAAACCCTAGGTTTTAATGCACTTTTAATGTATGCATTGTTTGCCTTGAATTCTTTTATTTTGATTGATTTTTGTTTGAGACATGAGTTTCATCATATTATTTTCTCACATAGTCTTTAATAGATAGCATCT
Organism: Torreya grandis; assembly: GCA_037957365.1. Classification (NCBI taxonomy): domain Eukaryota; kingdom Viridiplantae; phylum Streptophyta; class Pinopsida; order Cupressales; family Taxaceae; genus Torreya; species Torreya grandis. Next base: position 1,156,200 of record JARHVA010004456.1, on the reverse strand, counting down.
AAGAAACCAAACTAATCAACTACCACCTTCTTCTTCCTCCATGGAATAAAATTATAATGATGAGGGTTCACCTCATTGTTTTTCCCCTCCTACTAGAATCCCTATTATTTCTAAGGGTAATACAGACTTTTTTTCCTTCCTCAATAACAATTTGGTGGACCTTCAACATTATCAAAATAAATTACTTCATTGTACCTCTATTGCTTTAGTTCCTCCTATGGACCCTCCTTATGGTATGCTTCCCCATCTTATGGTGGGTACCACCTTAACCCAACCCTTGCTGACCCAAGCCTCTTCTTCCTCCAACATCCCATCAACTACAACTACCCAAACCCAATCTAATATTCCAACTTCTAATAAAACACCTCTTACCACACCCAAGACTTCACATATAGGTTCAACCTTACCTCTAGTTACCTATACTCTACCTACCATGGGGTTATCTTATACCGCTATTTCTACCCTCCCCCTTCTCTCAACCAATCCACCAAATTATACCCCATTTAATAACTTGGTGATTTTTATATCTCAAACACTTCCCCCCATTATCACCAGAGTCACCACTCAACCTCAACCTACCCAACCTCAACCCATACCTATCCCTCAACAAGTACCCATAACAACCTATCAATATGTTTCTAACCCACAAGGGTATATAACTCCTTCCACCCAACCATTTGTGCCAATCAAAACTTATGAAACATCATCTCAACCTCTTGTTACCACTTAACAATATGTGGCTTCTTCAGTTCCTTATGTCACTTATCCAAGCATTGTTGCTAATCAACCTCAGTAGAATGTGCCCCTTAATTAGGTAACTTCCCAACCCCAACTAGATTTGATCAAGATGTTAATGGATAAAATGACCAACTTGGATTCATCCATCTTTGGATCTCATAGCCTTTTATCCTACGATCAAATTTGTAATGAACCCATTCATCTATCTATTCCCATTCATTATTATCCTCATCAGTGGGAATTACCCAACTTTTCTAAATTCCAAGGTAAGGAGGACCCCCAACAACATTTGAGAGAATTCCGTCATTCTTGTTATTTAAACACATATTATGATGATCTCTTTCTTTGAACCCTCCCCATGTCCTTATCTAGACCCACCCTTGATTGGTATAATGCTCTTCCCACACACTCTATCTTTTCTTTCTCATAACTGGCCCAAATCATTTCAGATAACTTCTTGATAAATATATCTAAAAAAATTTCTATTACTGACATTTATTCCATTAATCAATTTGATGATGAATCAATTATTGATTTTGTGGCTAGATGGAGAGGTCTCATCAATCAACTTTCTTTCTCCTTACCACAACCTGAATTAATTTACTCTTTTCTCAGGGTTGTGCCAAACATATTACCCCCACTATTCAAGTTTAAACCTTTAGAACGTTTGATGAGGCATTCACCATGGCATGAATTTTTGTTCTATAATTTCAATGAAGGGAAATTGAAATTATAGAACAAAAATTCTAGATTTAAATCCAATGACCCTTCTTACACCAAAACTACTAACCAATCTAATACCAAATCAAAATCAGGTTCAAACTTAGTTTGTCTAAAAACCACTCCACCCTAACTATCAACCAACCACCTCAAACCAATTACTCCAACCCTCCCTATAAAAAAAATAAAACCAAAATTGAGGTACTCCAAAACAATATACTCCCATTGGAGAATCTTATGCATCAGTTTTGGATAAATTACTCAAAGCCAAACTCATGCAAATCTAACCAATTAAACCACCACAAAAATTTGATGCTTCTCACCTGGTACATGGGTGGTATAATGAAAATGACCATTGTGCCTTTCACCATGTTGTAGGACATGACATTAATAGATGCAATACCTTCAAAAGTCTTGTCTAAAATTTGGTTGTTAATGGAGAACTTGTATTTGATAATCCCAATGCACCTCCTAATTAGTCCCTTAACATTTTTTAAAAGCCTTCTCCCAATCATGCTCATTCCACCCAACACCATGACAATAAACTTGAATCATCTCACTCTCATGAGGCACACAAAATCAATGCTATTAATAACATTCCCATTGTTGAAGAGACCATTACCTTAATCACCCAAATGGAAATAGTGAAATTGCCACCTATTTCTTTGGGTACCCAAACGAAGGGATCAAATAATCCTCTCTCTTCACTTGATGAGACTTTAGATTTTCTGCCTCTTCTTTCACATAAACACCAAAGGAGATAACCTTTGTTATAACCATTTCTTCTTCTTCCACTCCACCCATTTAAGTGGAATAACTACCCTCCCTTTCTTTGGACACCTAGACAATGGAAGTAACTATATCCATTCCTTCACTTGAGGACACAATTCCTACCTTCCATATCAATGAACCATCTATCTCCTCTTTAGAAACCATCCCATAGAAGGAGATTACCTCATCTACCCAACTACCAATTTTAGAACCATCGATCAAAATTAAAGAAACCATTCCCTCTTCTCCACCCAAAGGCTTAAGCTTTGAAACCAATGACCAAGGAACCAAACCTATCTACAAGCCCTTTTCTAGGCTAGTTCAAAGTTTAGAGTTCACTTCCCAACCCAAATTTGATAGAGCCACCTTTTGGCATCATCTTGAAATCCCTTACCAAAACAAATCTAAATCCTCAACTTCACTTGAATCCACCCTTAAACCAATTAAGACCCCTTCACCAAATACTTCTTCCAAAACCATAAGTGAACCATCCCAACCACCTCTACCTATAATTGCTAAATAACCTTACGCTTCTCTCACCAAAACAATAAAAAAACTAGGAATTTTTTCCACACCTAGTCACACTCATCCCCCTTTGAGGTTAGACTTAACCCCATCTAGCCCACCAAATAAAAAACCAACTAACCCAATTAAGAAATAAGAATTACCAAAACCTCCACTTTGAACTAGACCCATACCACCTCCTTCCCACTTACCATTTATCTTAGGACCCCATCTTTCTACCATTCTAGTTACATATTCCTCTTATTAAAAACCATCCCCCTTTTCTCCACCTACACCTATCAATCCATCTAGTTCTCCATAATTTTAAACTAACCTATCTACCTCTACTTTCCTAGCTATAGATAAAACATTATCATTTAAATATTCCATATCCAAGTATCCAACCCCCAAACCAACCATAACCAAACAAACCCAACAAAAACCACCAACTAAAACATTTCCTACAACTTCAACTTCCATAATAAAACCTATGCCTAAGAAGGTTCCCATTCCTAAAACCAAATACCCATCACCTCCAACATCTTTTCTTGAATCTTATTAAACAATTTGGTAAAGGTTGTTGCAAACCTCTTCTATTAGCTTAACTCTAATCAAACCTTTTGACCCTTCACATCCTAAAACCTCCTAGTTCAATGACAATTTGATTTGCCTTTATCATAGGACTCTTGGACATGATACAAATAACTAAAAATCCCTCCAAACACCTATCCACAATCTTTTGGATAAAGATGATCTATTGGAAGAGCCCTTTTAACCCCCACTACCAATCTTACCATCCACCCAACCTACCTAACCTTTACCTACTCTACCTCTCCTACCCAAGGATGAGAAGGAGGAACCAAAGCAAGCATAAAACATGTCAAACCCCCTTATCCACATTATTCATGTGGTTACGTGATCCCAAGCCCAATTAAAAGATAAGGAAAAGACAAGGCATCCATTCCATGGACTTACCCTTTCACCCTTCAACCTTTCAACTAGAACCAAATACCCACACCTTCACCTATGCCACCACCAAATCCCAAAGTATCCATTCTTGGACCCTCTACCTCCAACCCATTAGGATCCATCCAACTTATTGTGTGGAAACAACTTCACTAGACACCAGTGAAAATGAGCCTTTATGAAAAAGTCAACACCTCACCCTACCATCACCAAATGCTAATCAAGGCTCTATAATCTATAGAAGTTCAACTAGATGAGCCTCAAAATCTTATACCCTTTATTGAAGCCCTTTAACTTTTCACCCTCATCACCTTTCAAGATTATTAAATACCTCTCACTAATCTTGAGGACTCCGATCCTCCCATTTTCATCACAACATATAACAATCAAACCTGCATTAAGAGGGTTATGATTGATGAGGGAGCTAGCATCAACATTATCTCCTCTCATACATATGACCAACTTTAACTACCCAAAAACATCATATAAAAAATATAGTGGTCTTTCACGCCTTTAATGATACCAGGGCTAGCACATTAGGGATTGTAGTCCTCCACATTCCCTAAACTATTTTATGTTATAGAAGGTGATTTATAATACAATGTGTTACTTAGACATCCTTGGATATGTGTTATGATTGTTTCCCTTCCACCTTACACTAATGCATCAAATTTGAGCATGAGGGCTAAGTTGTTACCATCAATGCTAATCCTAGTCCCTTTGCCTCTTGCCATATGACATACTGGCCTAATGACATTCTTATTCCTCATTCATCCACCTCGTAACCAACTTCTAAAAAACCCACACCATCAAATAGAACCATCATCACTCCCACTCATAATGATGATGAAGCATCAACTAGCTCAACCATCCCTTCCTTCCAAATTTTGGTTAAGGACACCTTGAAATCCACATTTTAATGACTTTCTCTTAGGGAATATCACCTTTTAGCCTTAAATGTTTTCTCTACTCTATAAGAATATGGGAATATCAAATATGACCCTTATTAGGATCTCAACATCATAACCATCATCCTTTTTGGGCCCCCTAACAATTAAACAAATTTTGTCTATGGGGCACTTGATCAACCACTTCTTGCTCTTATCATTACCTCATTTATCTGACCATTCACAATCAATTTTTCCTATTTAGACAAACCAGCCTTTACCAAAGCTTACCTTTATAGGTACACTTGGAAGGAGTTTAGTCTTGGCCTCTATGAATAGGGACCTTACAAGTTACCTATAATCAAAACTCAAAAACCTCATGAGTTCTTTGGCCTTAGGTTTATACCATTAAAAAACCCACCTCACCAAAACCCATCACCACCATTGACAAATAACTTTCATCTTCATCAACTCCATCTCCCTATAAATCTGAGGACTAAAATATCATCCCATCTAAATTTTTTTATCAATACCATTATTTTGGGCCCCTTAACTTATCAAAAGGATGGCTAAACTAAAAACCTTCCTCTCATCTACCCTAAAATGATTGAACATGATTCTCCTACCATCAACACCATTCAACATCATTATGATGATTCTATTATCACCTACCTCGGTGCAAGGGATTCTTCAAATTATAAATCCCTTCCTCCTAAGAACCAAAACATGTTGAATAAAAAAAACATTGATGTCAACTTAGGTACTCAGGATAACCCCCATATCATCAAAATTGGCCAATCTTTAAATTTCATCAAGCAACAAGATTACCCTTATTTCCTTTGAGATCATAGCATAGCATTTGATTGGTCCTATAAGGATATGCCTCTAATTGACACTTCTATTTCCCTCCACAAAATTATTACCCATCTTGAGGATAAATCAATTCAATAAAAGCTTCATAGATTGCATCCTCACATAGCCCTACTTGTCAAAGAAGAACTTCAACACCTCTTATCTATCAACTTCATCTAACCCATCAACTATCCATAATGGTTTTCTAACATTGTTCCCATCACCAAACCCATATGGGGCCTTCACATCTACATCATATTTCATGAACTCAACCTTACTTACCCAAAGGATGACTTTCTTCTACCCAACATTAACCAACTTATTGATCTTACAGTTGGTCATAAAATGTTATCTCTCATGGATGGTTTATTAAGATATAATTAGATCTGATTACCCCTAAAGATCGACATAAAATTTCTTTTATCACCTCATGGGGAACCATCTTCTATAGAATCATGCCCTTTGGACTCAAGAATATTAGATCAACCTATCATTAGGCCATGACCTATATCTTTCATGATCTCATCCATAAAATCATAAAGGACTATGTGGATGATCTCTTTGGGAAATCTAAACACCACAATGATAACCTAGCTATTCTTGCCATCATCTTTGACTGACTGGTCCATTATCATATTAGGCTCAACCCTAAAAAGTGTATTTTTGGAGTCTTATCAAGAAAAATTCTTAGTTTCATTATATCTCTCAATGGAATCAAAATAGACCCCACTAAAGTTAGAGCAATCTTGGAGATGTCTCCTCCCACCAACCTTACGCAACTCTATAGCCTACAAGGCAAAGTTTAATCTATATATCACTTCATCTCTTAGTTATTTAATAAATGTCAACCCTTCCACAACCTTGTAAAGAATAATAACTCTTTTAAGTGGACCAAGGAATGTCAGTAAGCCTTCAATTCAATTAAGGAGTATCTTCTCTCTCCACTTATCCTCATCCCTCCCAAGGAAGACCAACCCTTCTACCTATACATATCTACCACTGATCATTCCATAGGGGAAATGCTCACACATCTTGATGAACACAATAAATAGTAATCCATCTATTACATTAGCCATACCCTCATCAAATATGAAACATAGTATACCCATCCTAAAAAACTCTACCTCGCTTTAGTTTTTGTGGCCTCCAAACTCCATCACTATCTTCTTAATCATAAAACCTATGTCATCACTAACACTGATCCCTAGAAATATATGCATTCTAAGCCATACCAAATCTATTATATGGCTAAGTGGCTCATGTTCCTATCTGAGTTTGATCTTGAGTTCCTTATGTAAAAGATTATTAAAGGATAAGTCATCACCAACCAATTGGTCATGGCTCCTCTACTAGATAATCAACCACTTCCTCTTGCCTTCCCATATGAGTCTATCATAACTCTCTCTCAAGAGGAAGAACTCACATACCAAATGACTATGTTTTTTGATGGCTCTAAATGCCAAAATGGTGGGGGTGTTAGATTTATTCTCACTCCCATTAATGGTGAACCTCTCCCTCTCTCTTTTAAAATTGAATTTGAATGCACCAACAAAATAGCTAAATATGAAGCCCTAGTCATAGGTCTCTAAACTGCTCTAACCTTGGGAGTGAAAATAATCAGTGTCTTTGGTGATTCCCAACTAGTTATCAACCATGTAATAGGATCTTATCAATGTAAAAACCATGTCCTACTAAATTAAAAATAACTCATGTATGTAATCTTAACATCATTTGATCATTACATTATCTAGTCAGTTCCTTGATCTACTAACAGGTTCATGGATACGATGGCATCCCTTGTTTCCCAAATCCCATCTCAGCCTACCAAATCTAAGCTATTTATCACCATCCACTTCATAACACCATATATCAATCCTGATTTTCCTACCATTCGTAATGTAGAGACATCTCCTTTTGACATTTGGTATGATCAAACATTTGACTACCTTAACCTTGGTATTATCCCTCCCAACATTTCAAAGAATTCTTGAAGGTATATCATTTAGAGTACCTCTCATTACACCATACTAGGAAGAATACTTTACAAATGTGGCTTTGATGGTGTCCTTCTCCATTGATTTTATAGTCATGAAGCCTCACACACCATTAAGGAAACACATGATGGATTCTATGGGGGATAATTTAGTAGCCTAGTTGTTGCTAAGTGTATCCTTCACCTGGGCTATTATTGGCCCACCCTTAATCAATATTGTTATGACTATGTAAAAAAGTGTGTCAAATGTTAATAACATGCTAACCTACATCATGCACCTCCTCATGCTCTTCAAGTATATAAAGATTATTGTCCCTTATCACAATGGGGTCTTGATCTTATTGGGGAAATCAATCCTCATTCTTCATAATGACATCAATACATCATTACTACCATCAAATATTTTACCAAATGGGTGGATGTAATTCCCCTTATCTCCATAAAATCTAAAAAAAATATCAACTTCATCAATCACCATATCATTTACTACTTCAGTGTTCCACATAAGATCATCACTGATAATGGAAAATCTCTTAAAAACTAGAAATTCCAAGGTCTCTATGATGATTTTGGAATCAAGTTAAGATTTTCCTCACCATATCATCCATAAGTAAATGGATAGGTAAAAGCCACTAACAAAAATCTCATCAAAATAGTCAGTACTTTAGGTAGGGATTGCACTTACACATCCCTTTCACTTTATGGTCCTATCATACTATCATTCAAACCTCCATAGGTTTTACCCCTTTTTCTCTCATCTTTGGAGCCAAGGTGGTATTTCCTCTTGAAGTCCAAATCCCATCACTTTACATATCTTTACATGAAATCCTTTCCAAGCAAAATATCATCAAGAAAACCTTATGCATATTAAACTCCTTAATGAACATCAGCTCATATCCCTCAATCATCTTCATGTCTATCCAAGAACAAATCAAATGTGCATACAAAAAAAACATAGAATCATGAGATTTCAACATCAGAGACCTCATCCTTAAGGAGAACCAATATGTAACTAATATGGAGAAGAGCAAAAAGGTAAAGTTTGATTTCAATTGGCTTGGACCCTATATCACAACCCATAAGTATGGATTAGAAACTTATCATTTGTACTCTCTTGAAGGCAAACCAAAAATTGATCCTCTCAATGCTTCATATTTACATCCTTTCTATCAAGATCAATTTTGTGTCTAACTTAAGTCATCCTTTGGTTTACAAAATTTTCACTTCCTTTCCCTAATCCCTTTGGGAATAATTGAATACAACATAGAACAATGTGATTATCTATCATAGTTATATCCTAATCCTAATCATGGGAACCATGGCTCTACCCATGGCATGGTTCTCATGGATACTTTTCATCTCTAATCAGATAGAATCCCATAATTAGTTATTTCTCAAACCACCTTCCTCCATTTATCATTAACCTTTTGTGTCAAAGTCTTACCTCCTTAAAGGTAGACCTTTAAGCATAAATAGACTTGTCCATGTGTAATTACACATTCAAAATATCACTTGAATCCATATCTCTAGCATTGAAAACTTCTCCCTTGAAGGAAAACTACCCAATAATTAAAAGCTGCTTAAAAATAGACTGTTCCCTTGAAGGATAGCTATAAAAATTAAATTTTAGACCACTCACTTGAAGGATGGCTAAGTAATAATCATTTGAATCTTCTCATATCAATAAAGTTCAATAACTTATCAAAATAACAAAAGAAACAAAAATCAAATGTCTAAATTAAAGTAAGCCACAATCATCCCTTATAAGTGTTATTTGTAGACTTCCTACATCGATCAGTCTACACATTGGCCCATTATGTCATAATCAACTCCTATATGTGGAATCGGTGTACTTCATGCATTGATCAATCTATATATCATGTTAAGACATGGACTTGTTTATTATGGTTCTTTGGTCACCTATAGAAGGGGTAAGCTAACCCACATCATGTTATCATTTCACTTGTTTCCCATTCAACCATATACTTATCACCGACTTTCCCTCCACACCATTTCTAAAATCAAGGGACTATGAGCTTACTTGATACAAAGTGATCGAGATACCCTCTTTCTTAATCAAAGCATGATCTTATAAATCATTTGATAGGATTTTTTTCACTAAGTCAACCTAGCTATGTTTTTGATTGCTAGGTCCTTGCCAACTAAAAACATCATGCCTTTTTCTTACCCTTTGTTCATTAGTCCATGTGGTCATATGTCTCACAATTCTTATTTATTTCTCACATTTAGTTTGTTATATACACCTACTTTATATATTTACATTTATTCCCATCACCTTATGAACCATAATAAGACAAATATAAGCCATATCCTATCCATAAGCAAAACATCAAAAACCATAAATCATAAACAATCACAACATACCAGTATAACATTAGAATGTCATAAGATCATCATCAAACATCATCCCTACCATAAAATACCATCCTATTTATGAAGCACGTTATCATGTTATTTTATAAATAATATTACACCCTCTTCTTATCTAGCCACATTGTTATAATCATCTCGTATACAACATCATCAAAACCTATCTATCAAATATTCATGATCATGTGCAAACTAAATTAAATAACAATAAATATCTTATCTTTTCAAACCACATCATCATTACCATCCATCATAACCATCATCAAATGCATAAAATAAAGAATTAAAGATAACCATAAACATGCAACAACATATATGACATCTATAATCCATAAACATCATTACATCATTATCATAATACATCAATACATCATCAACACAACATCATACACATAGAAACATAATCATCATGTCATATGTCAACATAAACATCAATATACTCAAATGTTAATGATATAATCCATCATAATAATAAAAATATATACATCTCATAAATGTATCTCTTGTTCATATACATCTCAAATCATCGACATGCAAGTCGATATCAAAATCAAAATCATATACATAATCTCATCAATCAGACCCCTAGTACACCATTACCATTGGCCCCATTTTTACCTACACCTACACTACCATCTAGTGGTGCCCCCCTAATCTCCCTACCTATCCCACTATTAAGGCCCACTATATTGGAGTCGCTATGGTTGGACCACCTACTAAATTGGCCCTATACTCTCCATATCTCATATTTTAATGACAACTACACTAACAATATTGCCTCATAATATCTAAGCTCCTCGATTGTGGCTACATACCATATCCTAAGAACTATGTATGGAGGTCCTCCTGAAATTGTTATAGCTGCCCTTACCCTCTATCTAAATGAATCTCTCTCTTAAGTCACTAAATCTAGGGAGGTCCTCATTATATCATACTCACCAATCAAAGTCACAACTTGCCCTTATAAGGTGAAAATTTGTGCTTACAAAGTAGCCACATATCCCTATAATCTTATAATTTGGGCTTATGTTACTACTAGTGCTACCTATGTCTATCCTCATCTCTATTACCCTAAACTAGGGACCCATCTACATCCATTGGTTGATGACCACCATATACCCATCTAAAGTCAGCTACTATATATCAACCCTAGAACTAAGTTGCATAACTATATATAATCCTTCCATCATCTATGGCAGCTCTCATCAACAACTCCGTGAAGTCTAGTACAACATCCTATGGCTATGACTCTAAGAGTGGGAACTTGGCATCCTCCCTTTTGTACCATGATAAATCTATTGGTACCCCTTGAACAAGTCTAAACTAACTCCTAATATGATCAAATGAGATTAACTTAGTATTGCCATCTTATCTCCCATAAATCTAGTGCAAGCTTTATAAGGATAATGTGTGGTACCTATGCCTAGGTTGACTAGGCCAATCCATATATGACCTCAATACAACATCACCTAGTAAAAAACCCTCCAAATCATCCCTAAACTAATTAATATCTATAACTCCTCCACTGACACTTTTCAAATCATCAATATACCTCTATTACATTAAGCCCACTAGAAAGGCCACTTGAGTGAATCCCTACCATGGTACCCCAATGGTCTCAAAACTTGAATGTGATTGAATAGCTAATAATGAAGCATGAAATTGATGATGCTATCATACCATTTATCTGCCCAAAAGGCCTAGAGCTCTTAGTAAATCTAAACTAGTAACACTAGGGCCCATCCAAATATAGTCCTCTTAAGCATCGTCTCTACTAGTATCCGTAGTAGTAAGTATGAAATTAGCCATGGCTTGAATTTTATAATGTGAAATAATTCATTACTATTCATCATCATCATCATTAGTAAGAATATATCCTCTAGGGCCTTCTGGTATAATGGATCGATCCCAAACCCCATTACATGCCACCTGGTATGAGCCCAATCTACTCTATATATCAAGTCCATATAATAATCTCTATCCTTGCTCTCTACATGATATCTTATCTCCCCCTAAATGGGTATCCATGTGATCCTAGTCACATTCTACAATAATAAGGTCATCTCTCTATTCAATAACATAAATGTGTTCATCATGGGGTCCCATCTCTTGATGAACATGATGATCATAGTGTTGTTCTAAAAATTTGTCACTTGTTTTTGTGGACAACATATCGACCATTTCGGTCTTGTAGGCCAAAATGGCCTTTTTCTTTCTCAAATTTTTTTTTTAGTAGTTAAGTTATTCAAATACATAAGCCTTTTCAGCTAAGGAAATCACAGGTTCAAAAGGTGGACTTTCACAAAGAAAAATCTCAAAACACTTAAGGCATTTCCTAAAAAATTTTAAGGATGGTTCAACATCAAGGTTCAAATTAAAATGGTTCAATGGTAGGTTCAATGATATGGAATGAACCATTGAATCATTAAACTTTGACTCTAAAAGGTTTAGAGATCTCAAGGTTTGAAAGGTTCAAGTGAAAGGTTTGAGCGAATGGTTCAAGTAGAAGGTTCCAAAAAAGGGTTCAACCAAATTGTTTAAATAGTTAGTTCAATGATACATTGAACTCCTAAAGAAGACTAAGTGAACGCGGATCTTTGAAAAACATTAAACCATCAAACCGCCAAACCATCAAACTTTGAACTGTTGAACCATTAAATTGGTGAAATCTAAAAGGTTCAAAGGTTCAAGGTTCAAGGTTCAAAATGGTTCAAGTGACCAGTGACGTCCCCATGGATGTCAAATTCAAGGTAATGGAATAATTGTTAATTTTCAAATAACATAGACCTAAGGACAAACTTAGCTATCCACTGAGAAAGGAGTTGAAGAAGCTAGTATAAGGTGAGAAGATAGCCTTGAGAGCTCAAATCACCAGGAAGAGACAAAATATAACAAGGAAAGAGAGAATCAAATAGAGAATCTAGAAGCATCAATGGAAGAGTTATTCCAGTGGGTGGGATAGTCCACCAAGTGGATATCATAGAGTTTAAGCATTCAATGGCATGGCATATTTTTCTTCATTTGAGTAAGGATGAGTGGACATTCATGTAAGTATCATAAAGAGGAGTGGCCTTGCCTTTCAGAGGATCAGGCAACCCATGCTTTGGAGAAGACATTTGATATAAGTTAAATGCCATTAGGGTCAAGACTGGTATCCTACTCCAGCATGTCCCCTGTATAAAATTTCCTCTTTCCAATGCATTCAATGAAACATGGGCCATTTTGTGAAAACAAGTGCCAAATTCTTTCTTTAGAGGCTATTTATTGTAATCTCTCAGTTTGTAGAAAGGAGATCTCTCAGTTATTAGAAGCAAAACTTTGCCCAAATTGAAAGGCATTTTTGAGACTTTGAGCTCAGATTGTTAATCATATTTTATTAGGTGAATGAGAAATCAAGTGACCTTTTAGACTTTGTGTTGAAATAACTTGTGTTATCTAGGAAATTGTTCTTATGTCTTTTTCCTAAATATAGTCTTGTCTATTTGATCAAATAAGCAGAGCAAGTGGAAATAATCTAGAAGGTGTCCTAAAGCTGATTATGGAAGACTTTGTGCTACCACAATTATCTTTAGTTTGTGTGTTTTGTGTTTTACTACAAAGGATATTGGAAAGACTTTAAACTACTTTTATCCTTTGTAGTATTTTACTCTATTGTAGTTTTTGGTGGAGACTTTGTGTTGCACTTCATTCTACTATGACATTAGTCCTAAATTAGTATGAGAAGCAACAAAAGACTTTATGCTTTCATGGGTTTCTTGTGGATCCAATTACTACATGGGAAGTTTTACTATTATTTAATAAACATCATTTTTGAAAGAAGAGAAATGCATTCAGTATTTACACAAGAATTCTCCTTTATTTTGTGAGCATCATCTCTAAAAAAAGAGAGATGGATGATATGATTTCACCCCTGAGTCTATTTCCAATTTATATTAGTCTATATTAGTTTATAGGGAGCCTCCCCTTGCTAAGAGGAGAGATTTATCTCATTACATTGTGGTTGATATACCCATTTTGCCTTCAATTAGTTGATGACAAAATATTCACCCAACAATTTTTTGGTGACTATGCTAGGCAAGAATGTGCAATTTGAAGCCTCAAGCTTCAAATTGAAGCATTTATAATTCTTTTCCATTCTACACTCTGGTAAATCCATGGTATACATGAAGCCAAAGAGCTCAAGTTATTATTGATCTTGTGTTCGAGTTTGTGCAAAAAAATAATTTTGACCTTTCTCCTCCAAAATCTTGCCTTCAGTGAACTAGGAGTTTTCCTCCTACCAAAATCAGTTCTTCAATACTAGGTGAAGCTTCTCTTTCCTATGCTAGCAGAGATTTATCTATACATACCCTAAAAAGGTTTGTTATTCCTCCTTTCAATTGTCATATCATGGCAGCCCAAGGCCCTTGGGGTAACACTTTTGGCCCTCTGGATCTAACCCCACCTTTACATGAACTACCATGTAGTTCAAGAAAGAATTTTCCCAAGTTCTATGGTGATGGGAGAGTTCACCTTGATGAGAATATTATAGCTTTTTGCATAACCTATGGTGTGATAGGCATTGAATTTGAAGATATAGCAGTCAGACTATTCATAAAAACATTACAAGGCACTACTATAGACTAGTTTTATCATCTAGAAGCACAAATAGTAATTGACTGGAACACTCTCAAGGCCAAGTTTGAGGCTAAATTCAAACCTATAGAAGATGCACATGCCTTGTTAGAATAACCTATACAAATAAAGAAGGAGCCTCATGAACCTAGGTGAGACTTCATTGCTAAATTCAACAAGCTAAGGAATAGGATTCCTACAATTGCTCAGCTGACACCAAAAAAACTTAAGTGTTTCTTCATCAATTCTAAGCTTCCTAAAGTGAGTTTCCTATTGAGACAGGCTAGCCACATAGATCTTTTTGCAGCTCAAATTTTGGCCATTGAGGTTGAAGATGATCTTATCTTGTTAGAAAATATAAGAAGAGATCCTAACAGAAATAAATCTTCATCTTCTGAAAAAATTTCTATAGGCACCACTAATCCTATGGTACAAAAGCTAGCAAATAAATTGCTAGCTTTGAAAAAGAAAATGGCACAAGGGATGTATGGTCCTCCTTCTTATTGGGATATACTAAGGAGGATGTTTCCCAACCAATCATATCAAGGCAATGCTACCAGAAATCAAGGGTAACCAAATCATCTTTCTCCCTCATATGGGAAGCTTGCCATTGAAGCAACACTAACTAACTTAGCAGTTGGTTATCATGAAGCTAAACATGATTTCTCTTTCCAACCTAAGTTAGACCAAGAAGATGATGTTAATCTCTTTACAGAAGGGGAAGAATAATTAGCTGGTGACTCTAACATTAGTTTCCTGAAGTACTAGGATGAAGCTAAAAGTAAGGGAGAAGTGTTTGATAGATAATAGATTTTATTTACCAGGTCCCAAAACTAGTCAACTCAACAAGATGCTAAGAGAAAAGTAAGGGAAGAATCTTGACCAGTAATTTCAATTGCTAAATGGGGGACTTCTCTGCCCTTCCAATCAAAGGACCTAGTGATCAATAAAAAAGTAAGTACCTCAAGTAATCTTGTACCTTCTACTTTAATTTTGCAGACCAGTACTACACCCAATAAAACCCAGAATGATGGAATTACTTCCTTTGTTCTTAGTTCTTTTTAGTCATTTGATATAATTGACCATACTAGGAAGACCAAGATCCAAATGTCTGAGTTTGAATACTTACAAGCCAACCCTGAGCAGTTGGATAGGTTAATTGAATGCATCAAGAATAAAATCATCCTTGTAGGACAAGATGTTTTAAAAGTAACTTATGATCCCCCAAAGAACACATTCACCCCAAACACTCTTGTCATTACTCTTCTTATTTTCCCTAAGAAAATAGAACCTTTCTATGTTTCCTTGTTGATAAATGGTCATAAGCTTAACAACTACATAATAGACTTTGGAGCCTCTGATAATGTTATGCCCACTAGGGTAGCAGACTCTCTTAGTATCACTTTGACTAAAATTTTTGGGAGATGTTTCTCCATGGAAAACAAACAAGTGCCACTATTGGGTCAAATCAAAGATGCCCAATTTCCATTTGCTACTTTTTTAGACAAGAGGATTAAGATGACAATCTTGGTGGCCGATGTTCTAGCTTCCTATGGCATTCTACTCAGATGTAATTTTTGTAAGGATGTTGGTGGAGAGCTGAACATGTACCTATCTAAGGCAAGGATACCTATTAAGGGCATCATGCAAAGGTTACTTCCTAAGAAGAAATCAAAATACATTGTCACTCAAACATCAGACACTAAGGCTCAAATTTTATTTGAATCCTCAAGAATGGGTAATTACTTTTTGTCCACTAAAGATGTTTCTACTTCATCAGATGAAATTTTATTGGGTGAAAATTCAAATAATTTAGACAAAAAATTAGAAGAATTGGTTGAGCAAATTTTAGGTGAAAAAGGATCTTCCCTACCTAGCGAAGAGAAATCTTTAAGAAGATCATATTCTAATGATGTCTGGATTCTAGAATTTGATGGTAGCTGCTCTTCTTTCAGTTCTAGAGCCAGAATTGTTTTGATATCTCCATAATGAGATATTTTCCCCTTTTCATATAAGTTGTAGCTCAATAATACCAACAACACCACTAAGTATGAATCTTTATTACTCAGATTGAAAGCTGCACATACTAAAGGTGTTAAGCTTCTTCAAGCTTGAGGAGATGTTGAACTAGTGGTTTGTTAGGTGAGGAATCTATATCAAACCATGAATGAAAGATTGTGACATTATCTCAATCTTGTATGGGATTGCATTGAAAGTTTTGATGATTTCAATATTTTTACTATGCCTAGAGAGTTCAATGATCATGCAGATTCATTAGCTATCTTTGCAACCCTCATGATTCCTCACAAAGATTTTGAAGGGAAAAAGTAAACTATTGAGATGGTCTTTTGACCAAGTGTACCTAATAATGCCAATCATTGGAAAGTATTTAATGAGGACAACCAAATAATTGCTTTTTTAGAACATATAGATAGCTTTGAGGAGCTTTATTTTGAAGGTAGTAAATCTCCACCATGGGAATCAGCTCCCAAAATAGATTCAAAAATTGGTGGAGAGTTCCTTCAACTCAAAGGGAATAAAATCCCAAAATGTTTGGTTTCTCTTGAGAAGCTATTTGACAAGCATGATAGGTTTGTCAAGAAGCAACAAATGGATTCAAGTTCCTCTAAAGAGTTTGATCAAATAAACTTGAGTATGAAAGAGAATCCCAAAATGGTCAACAATAGGAATTGTTGCACTTCTGATGAAAAGCTCAAATTCATTACTCTACTCAACCATTACATTGATGTTTTGACATATTCTTATGATGATCTAAAGTCTCTCAGGCTTGAATAAATTTGGCACAAAATTCCTCTCAAGGTTGGGTCATTGCCTCACAGGTAGAAACAAAGGTATTACAACCCCAGGATATTACGTATTATTCTTTCTGAGATCTAGAAGATGTTAAATGTGAGGATAATTTTTCTAATCCACCATTCCACCTGGATTGTGAATATAGTCCCTGTGAGGAAAAAATGGATAAATTCACCTCTATGTTGATTTTATAAATCTAAATCAATCCTCTCTAAAGGACAACTACCCCCTACCCATCATGGATCATGTACTACAAATAGTGACTGGCTAAGAGATGTTATCAATGTTAGATGGTTTCTCATGGTATAATCAAGTGGAATTCAATGAAGTAGACCAACACATACTTGCATCCTATGGTAGGTGCTAATAATATATCATGGCCCCTAGGCTAACCATCTCCATGTGCCTCCACTCCTTAACTATCATCCTATCTCAAACCTTAGAAAATATCCTTGAGATTCGATCCCTCATCTAGATATAATCATATGCCTATAAAATTAATCACATTAGCCTGCATACTTAGTTACCCACCTAAAAAACTAAGTCCTAACTTACTCCTCTCTTTGTCAACTTTTCATGATAAAATCCATCACATTTACCTTGATTACATCTATCTCAAGGCACCTCACATTAGGTTAACCCTTGACCATCATCGATCCATGTCCCTTCCACTTTTTATTTCTCTAGGCACCTCACCTAACTTCTACCCTTAGGAGATCACTTAATCCCTACTTCATAACTAACCCTAGGAGAACCACATTTGGCTTGATGTTCCTTTTGGGTTTCATGTCCCTAAAACTATGTAGGTAGTGTCCACTTGACTAGTGCATATGGATTTAGCTCAACCATCCCCTATCAACCCATATCCAACCTACCAAATACTACACCATGTCCTCCTCAACATTGGTTATTATTTACCCAAACCATTCTCATGTTTTGTGATAACCTTGCATGGTCACTTTAATTACACTGATCAAAACTTGCCATGTTGAACTTTTGAACTTTACACCACCTCATGTATCACCTAATCTATTGTGTTGTTTCATATGAGCACTCCATAACCTAGATACTTATGACCAACACCGACCCTATCTAGATGACTTGATAGATCTGACCTAATCAATTATGACCAATGTTGTGGACTAGTCAACCCTATCAAATGTCCCTCTAGAATTAAACTTATTTTTACCATCATTAGCAACTTTAGTCTTTACACACTCTTGACTATCACTCTTAGTTGCATTTTGTGCATGTTTCTACATCTCAAATTCACAACCTTTTTATATCACCCATCTCATGACTACTAATTTAGCATTTATCAAACCTCAACCTAATTTTGCTCTCACCACATCAACTTCAAGTTTGAGGGGGAACACCTCTTCCCATAATCAGGGTAATCAAACATTGAAAAACCATCTATTTTTATTCTATAGATTGTAGATCAAATCTACACAATAAAAAGGGGGCAAATGTAAACACTAAAAAAACTACACATGCTAACTTTTGATGTCAAACTACCTATTTGACCCTCATCTAACCCTACATCTAGTGGAACAATTAGTCAATAAGACTCATCTACTAACTTGAGCCTATCAAACCCATAACACATTTGGCTAAAAAAATTAATTCACCCCTTTTAACTTACTTCAACTCATTTTATTCTAGACCCTCAACCACTGATGATCAGCCTAATCATTGATGGTTATCCTAACCATCTAGGATCAGGTCCCTAAGCTTTATCTAAATCACTTACCATTTGTGTGCAAGATAAACATTGCATAATTTGGCAGCTTTCTTGTGCAAATCAAATCATCTTTAAAACATTGTAAATTGGCAACTTTCTTCCTCTATAAAATTAGTAACTTCCTTTATCCCATTTAACAACTTCATCCTACAAAAGGAGAAGAGGAAGAAGTAAAGGGATCTAAAAAAAATTCATGTCTAGGTTATCATTTTTCTTGTACAAGTATCTAACATCCCTTAAAAAATAAATTAGAAACATTGGAGACCTAAACCTCTATCTACATCACTATCAAATGCTAAAGTACCATCACTCTAGCCAAATTGCCTCAGTCCTCCACTATCAAGTTACAAGTATCTTGTTCTTGTTTTCCTTATTTCATCTTATTTATAACCTACCTACCCTAACCAAACCTCTTAACATATTATTCTCCATCCCATAGACCTACATCAAAACCCCTACCTGCCTATTCATCATTCTATAACTCCACTTTAATATCCTCCCAAAACACATACAAAATTTTTGATAGTTAGCCTAACCATTGATGGTTACCTCAACCATTGCTAGTTACCCAACAATTATCAATTATCCCAACCATAGCTAGTTCACCTAACCATCATTAGCTAACTATTGTAGAAAATAACAAGTCATTTTTAGCCCCTCACCCCTAAATAAATCCTATTTTTTGCATTCTAACTTGTACACAAAACCTATTCTAATTTAATGACTTGATACTGATTTCCATAGCATAAGTATCAACCTAATTTTGTGATATTTAATCAATTTTTGGAACAAGTATTTTCTTTTTTATTGCATAACATTTACTTTCTTATTATTGGATGCAAGTATCTTTTCCTTCATCAAATTTAATTTTTCTCAGGGAGTGGATTGATAGCCATCCTAGTAAGCTTTTGCTTCTTAAATCTAGCATATGCTAGGTATTCCACCCTTTATCTTTGTCTAATAAAAAAATTTTGTTTAGTGATTTCTTATTTTCTTTTTATTCCTTCCAAGCCAAAGAGGAGTTCTGACTATCATCTAGATTCATGCATGAACTTTACTAGGTATTCTTCTACATACCCTATTACTAGTTCATTACTTTACTTTCCAAAATTAATAAATGAGTGAAATTAACTAAAACACACACCTCCATCTCCTTCCATTTCCCTTCCAACCCTCAATCCCACTACTTTCCAACTCCCATTTCTATTTCCCACCACTTCTACTCTACCCCCACATATTCCCTAAGTGGTGTCTCCTCTATTTCCTATTACTTTCTATCCATATTTCACCTAGGTACCTTTGGTCTTAATATTTATAAGCATCCTTGCCTCTTCATTCCATTCTACTACCTCCATCTCATAACCTAGAGTCTTCTTGGTGCCCCTAGGGTTCTTATCATCTTGATTGAACCATCTACTAGAAATCCTAGAGTTGACCTAAGAAAGAGGCCAAAACACAAGTAGAAGTAAACTCATACTCCTTATCCTACCCAAAGACCCATTTATCTAATTCATTTCCATTTTTAGGCCTTAGAATCTCCTTCAGCCCTACCTACAACATCTTGGTGCCTAGCTTCTCGACCCCCTCTTTCCATCACCCAGGGCATCACTAGACTGGCCTTCAACTAACCCATCTCTTCCCTACTATTCAAAGACCCATTCTTGGGGGAAATTATACCTTAGGTGAACCTAACTAAGGAAAAATGGTAGGTGTAAATGTTCCCATGGGCATCCACCTTCATTATCCCTCATTTCACTCCCATTCCCCCTCCACCTCCACTACTTTCCTTATTTACTCTTTCCATTTCCTCCATCTTCACTCTACCTCATCCTTCACCCTTCACTTTTATTTTAGTCACCCCTCCTACACCCCCTACAACTTGAGGGGCAGTCCCAAGGTCATAGGAACTATAGATAACTATCTAAGGTGACTTAGACATGCAATGGAGTTTTGACCAGGCCTTTAGAAGCATGAAGAGAACACTCACACAAAAGTTTATCCAGGAGGGGAACCCAATGGTTTTGGAGACCCATAAAGATATTTTCTCCCTCACTAAGGTGAGGACTTACACTAGGGAAGAGAGGATGGTTGAGAACTGACTATCAAATCTCCAGGCCACCCATGATGTGTCTAAGAAGCTCTTTAAAGACATCTAGAGATAGGTCTAAACCTTAGAATTCCAATTAAAGATCACATTTATAGTTGGGATAATCAAGTAGGTCAAGGACACCCTCATAATACTTTTCTCAATCCTTAGGAAAGTAGTGGATATTCTAGCTAAGACCAATGTGATGGGAGTTGTCAATCCCCTTTATTTAATAATGTCAATCTGGGGTTGGTGTTTGAAGGTTGTATGTAATAGAAGAAAGAGTTCTTTGAAAAATGGTTCCCTCTATTACACTCCACACTTGTAATAATTAAAAATCAACCTTAAAAAAATCAAAACACACTTGTAGAAAGTAAAGAACACTTGTAGAAGGTAAATTGTTGAATTGGAAATAAATGACAAATAAATAAAACCCCTACAAGTTCACAATTACTATACAAAAATAACTATTTATTTAACAAAGGAATAAAATAATAATTTACAAAAAATAAGATAATAAAGAAATAAACATAAATACATTGATCCATCTTCCTTAGAATGAGTGGCCAGCTCATTCTTTGGAAGAGGAATTTACTCAGAACACATGTTTTAGAATGGACTACTCAAATAATGGAAAGAGAAGTATCTTTATTGATTTCATTCGAGTGTGGAAGGTTGAATTTATAATCTCATGCTTACAACCAACACCTTATTTAGGAGTAAAAACCTAGATACTCTATCTTATCTCAATCTCCATTAAATATGGAGAGAGATATTTATTCTAATAATGAAATATATTATAGCATAATCTCTATCTCTACCAAATATGGAGAGAGATATTTATTAGAATAAAATTACATAAAATATATATTCAAATACAATCTATAATGGAAAGCCTTATACATAGAAAGGATTCAAATAGAAAGCATTCTTTGTGATAGCTAGAATAGACCAACCAATAATTAGAATATATTTATAAATACTTTCCAATCAAGTTTGTAGTAGTTTTATGGAAATCCATAGGAAACCCATTGAAATCCATAGCCACCTAATGAAATCTGTAGCTGATTGATGAAATCTATAACTACCTGATGAAATCTATAGCTATTTTGGGAGTCTATAGCAAGCCTATAGGATTCTATGATATAATTCATATCTTCTTTAACTTGATCAAAATATTGTATCCATTTTAGAAGACTTTGAAACTACTCCAACATTATTCTTGAAATGGTTGTTCTTCATACTTTGAATCATTCTTAGCTTAGTATGAATTGTGTATGCATTCATTGACATCTTTTTCCCAATTATCATTAGTAATAACTAATAAATAAATAATAATGAATTCTAAAGACATAACCATGATACATGCTTGTTATTTTATTCTAAATAAACTATAATTTTGGAGACTAAATTTAGACCCACTTTTTATGTAGGAAAAATGATGTTATTTTATATATATAATGAGTCATATTATGGTCTCATCATCTCCTTCACACCTAATCTCATGCATGTCCTCATACATGCCACTATTTAAACATCATGTTATATATGCATGGATTAGACTTAACTTCATACTTCAAATTTAATTCTTAAATTGATTTCATTTTATAAGTATAATGAAATTTGTGTTTTAACACCTTAGACAAAAGTGGTCAATGAAAATGTAAGATTATTTTTAACCTTTTTAACATAGGTTCTTTTGTGGAATTCTCATGCTAATCTCTTCATATTTTATTCTTTCATTCTTTATACTTTTTTAGAAATAAAGAGAGAGAAATTTCTTATGTTGATAATTTCCTATTGTGTCTATACATATTTATTTTGACTATTAAGCAGCTTTTGACATAAATAATTCTTGTTCCTTTCAAAACTATGTACCATGATAAAAATCAAATTATATTTTCATTAACTTGTTTATTTGGATAAACCTAATTCTTATATATTTTAATATATTCTACTCCCCCACACCTAATCTCATGCATGTCCTCATAGATGCCAAATAAATGAAGTGAGATTACATAAATCAGATGAAAGGTTGTCCATTTCCCCATAATAATTTTTTTTGCAAGAGTGGATCTTCATGTAATAACAAAATTTATAAGTAAATTTAAATTTAAAATAATAAAGTAAAATAACTTTTCATATATCTAGCCTTCATTTCTTTTTTCATGGTAGCCAAAGTGAAATAGATTGGGAAAAGTGTTGATAAAAATACAGTCATGCTATGCTAAAAATTAATAGTATAGAAGTAAGCAACCAAGTAAAAAAAACTACATCCATTATTCCATTTAAAAAATTGTATTTTTTTATTTTTATGTTTCTACCTTTGAATATCTAGTAAATTGGTTTTATAATCAAGGCTCTTTATTCTAGCACTTGGTCCACTAGCACGTTGATTTTCAAACCAACACTGCCAACAATGCTCAAAGGTTTTCATTATTATTTTTTTCTTAATTTTTTTTCTAAATTTATAAAAACTAATGACATATAAAATTTTAGTCATAGACTCCATATATATTCATACTACTTATAAATGTATCATATAATGTTATGTATGTTGACATTTCTTTAGTATTGGTCTATGTAGTGATGACCAATAACTGGTGATAGACACTTGTTGATTCTACTGCATTCTTTTGTTAAAATTAACTTAGGATAATGTGCCAATTACTTGAAAACATGGGAAGAAATTTTCATCTCTAGAATTACTCCTTGTAATGAAAGTATCATGTAAGAACCAAAAACAAACAAAAACCTTTCTAGACAAGAATAATATCATCAATGTTATAGAAATATAAATGCCAACAACAAAATATCAAGATGAACATTTGAATATATATGGAGAAATACATTGCAAACTATGTAGGAATGATTGATGGTTTAGGAATTAGCATTGTTGATAATGGAATTTTATTATAGAAAATAAGAACTTCCTTAGATAAATTCTCTTATTATGCAAGTGGATATGGGTTTAGCTAATTCTTGAAGATGAATGGAAATGAGTGAAATAAAATGTCATCATTTCTTTTTATATGAGTTATGCAGAAAATATTACCTATTATTTTTATAAGAAAAATATTGTTAAATTGTTTGATGGAAACTACAAAGATGAAAATAATACCTAGGTAACTAAAATTTGGAGGTCCTTGGTTGACTTATTGTAAATAGATTCTACATGCGTTTGCTTACTACTAAAAAATATTTGCTATTCATGAATAACTTGGCCTAAATTTACATCATGCTGAGCAAGCTTCTTCACTATCTTCTTTTTTCATTGAGAAATTAGAAGTAGGGAACTGGGGGCAAAAGCCCCCAATGGGATCAATGCCCTTACATACTCCCTATTATGATAAAGGATAGTTTTAAGAGGTGGAGCCCCTTGAAGCCAAACCCAATTTACTATTTTTGTAACCATATATTTGCTTTGTGTTGAATATATTTTGATGATTTCATATTATTTATAGTCATATAAAATGTAAAAATTGATAACTTGAGTGTGGCTAATGACACCCAACCCATAGGTCCCTCTTGCTTACTCTCATGACCCTCATAGGCTTCTTTTCACTAATTCTTAGTCATCCTTAGCTTTGAAAACTTGATCCTAGCTCAGCTAAACTACTCTTTCCATGACAAATATATTCCCCTAAGTCCCATTAGCTCAGGACTATAGTGCCCAAATTAGACTATAACACTAATCCCTCTAGTGTTTGCTTTTGACACTCCTATCCAAGTGCATTTTTACCTCAAATGATCAGGTCCTTTTAGTTCTTATCCCTCTTCTTGTTGGCATAATGTGAGAAAATTCAACCCATGACCAATAGATCCTTATAAAATCCCATTCAAAGTTCATTTAGAAGGGGTTGGAAAATATTACAAAGAAAGTAAGAATACAA
This sequence comes from Torreya grandis, assembly GCA_037957365.1. Classification (NCBI taxonomy): domain Eukaryota; kingdom Viridiplantae; phylum Streptophyta; class Pinopsida; order Cupressales; family Taxaceae; genus Torreya; species Torreya grandis. The sequence continues at coordinate 1,131,227 of JARHVA010004456.1, read as the reverse complement.
GCAAGACTACTTAGGTAATCTTCCTTATTCAAATCCTTACACTAGTCCCTAGCCAATATTACTACAAGCCTATTCAAATCCTTACAGCAGTCCCTAGCCACTTCAAACACACCCAATTTTAGCATTTTTCAACTTCATAAACATAATTGCACAAAGCACATCAAGTGGGAGAACTACATATGGCTTGATCCCTCATTGGAGTATTGGTATGTAGGTATCATGCCCACACAAGGGGCGTGGATACATGTTTAGTGAATCTTACACACACTAACCCCCCCTCTTTCCTAGATTTTGTCAAAGCATAATGAGGTTTAGAGTTTGAATACTAAATCATCTCTATAGGGAGTTCCACAAATATCCAATAGTTGAAATTTTATAGGCAGGCTCATATAGATGTAGTAAACAAAACCCAAAAAGTTTAGGTCTCTTAGGCAATAGAAAGAGAAGAGGACTATAGTGCCAAACCCCAAGGTGTCCTATTTTGACATTCTTATCCAATTATAAAATGAATTCCAAATCCCTATTCGTGATAGTTTCCTAGTCTTGCATAGTAAATTTTAGACCTTGCAACAACCATCTTAGTTAGTTTCTAGCTAAGTCTTATTTTATCTCCCTTATTATTATTTTTAGAATGATTTAAATTATACAAATCATTAACTTAATTATTACATATTTATTTACTGATTTTATTACTCTAAACCATTAACTAAATTTGGAATGATACACCAATATTTTAAAAATAGTTAAATAATTTGGTGAATCTGACTTACTTCATTTTCACATAAAAATTCTAAAAACCCTAGAGTAAATTTCCTACTAATTTTTAATATATTTTTATGATTTTTTACCTGCATAATAAATCAAAAATTAAATCTTAAATTTTCATATTACTTTTAAAATATTTTTATTTCAAATCCTAGTTGCCCATACTAGGTCCTAATATTTTTCTCAGTATTTCTCTTATATTTTTATAATTTTTGACCTCCTTAATAAAATCATAAATGAACATTAAATTTTAATATTTCATAGTAATTTTAAAATATTTTTTCTTTCAAACCCTAGTTCCCCATACTATGTCCTAATATTTTCCCAGTATTTCTCCTATATTTTTTTAATTTTTTACCTGCATAATAAAATCAGAAATTATCATTAAATTCTAAAGTTTCATAGTAATTTTAAAATAATTTTCTTTCAAACCCTAGTTTCCTATACTAGGTCCTGGTATTTTCCCAGTGTTTTTTCTATAATTTTCTAATTTTTTACTTACATAATAAAATAAAAAATTTGCATCAATTTTTAAAATTCCTTAGTAATTTTAAAATAAATTCATTCAAAATCCTAGTTACATGTACTAGTTCATATTTACTTTTTGAGGTATCACCTTACAAATTTATGAGCTTCATATTCTTTTAATGCATATTCCAGTTCCTTGTTTAGATTATATTTATTTAATTTTTTATCCATTATTCAAGTTTTTTTCCTTATGCCACCTAAGATCCTTACATATCTTCATTCAAGATGAAGTGAAATACTTAGTGGCAACCTTCCTAAATTCACTAAAATTCCTTCAACCTGACCATATACCATGGATAAATAACTAACTCAATTTCTTGCTATAAATCCTAGACATCCAGATTACACCAACTTCCATGAGGATAATTTCAATGATGATCAATATGATAATAATGATGATGATACAAACATATATGTTCATGATCTACCATATTATAATCTTGATCAACTTCCACCAATTATTAATAATGAAGTTGTCCTCAACAAAGATTTGCTCCTATAAAGTTTTCAAGAAAGACTCAGGGACTAGCCCTAAGATCTTATTCTTATTTTACAATTTATCATGGAAATAAAAAAGAATAAACAATTTGAGTCTTCCATTTATTCAGAGCATCCAGTTGAACATGACACTATGAGGGCAACTATGTCTCAATAATCCCCTATAACAACCCAACCTATCTCTATGCCACTAGCTATAGCTAGTACATCTTTGTCTCCTGATGTGGCATCCCTTATGCAAGAGATAAGATCTCTTCAATCTAAGGTGTTACATATTAAGCAAGGTGCCTCTATACCTATACAGACTTTGGATTCTTTTCCTCTACTACATACACCATTAGCATGTCAAATTGCTTCTACACCCTTGTCATAAGGTTTCGTTCATCCCATTCTTACTCTATATGATGGCAAGGGTGATCTGAAAACACATTTGAGACCTTTTCACATAGCATTCTTGGACTATGTGCCAAATAACTAGCTACTTACCAAGTTATTTCTACAGAGTCTAAAGGATTATGCTTTATAATAATTTTATAGTCTATCGAATTAGTCATTCAATGCATTCAATCCTTTACCTGGCATGTTCTTAGCTCATTTTAGCATCAAAATTGGTGATAAGGTTTCATATACCCAAGTTTCGTAACATAAACAAAGGTCAAATGAGCATCTCATAGATTATATTCTTTGATATAAGACTATCTTGTCTAAGATGACTAGCTCCATGGTCGATCAAGAGTTACAAGATCTCTTCAAACAAAGTATTCTACCATCTTTGAATGAATCAATAATTTTCAAAAGGTTATCTTCCTTCATTGAGTTATGTCATACACTAAAGGAAAGGGAAGTCAAACTAATTTCAATGGCCAAACTCAAGTACATAAGTATATTAGAAACAACAAATAAGAGTAACAACAAAGTCCCATACAAAGTTAAGTTCAATGATAGCAAGAGTTAGAATCAACCTATAGTCAATTGAAATTCAGAGCCCCCTCATCATGTGGTTTTGTCAACACCTCCTCGATGAACCTTTACCAATATACCAGTTCTTCCAACCCAAGTTTTACAACTTTTCGAATGTAATATCATATCTCTCCCTCTTATTCAAGAAGTTGATCCAACAAATCCTCTTCCATGGGGATATGATCAATATGTATTTTATGATTTTCATAGGGCACCAGACCATACAACAAATATATGCATCATTTTAAGACACAAGATATAGGACTTGATAGAAAGCAATGTTATTGATCTTGGTACTTTAGTTGAGCCTCTTTGGACAAAGCAAACATAGGATAAAGATTTGAAAATCTTCTCAAATCCTTTTCCACAATATTCTAAACAAGAGACATGGGATACATTAGGTGTTCACCATGTATATCATGTACATCCCCCACTAGATATATATAGTGCACCTTTAGTTGAATTACATCCTTTGAGCAACATGATTGGTGTATATTGTCGACACTAAAAAACTACATAGTTGTATATGTTAAAATGCCTTGAACCCCTACTCGACCTTAAAGTTAGTTGACCACCTAATTTTCTTATCCCATTTATTAATATACTAACTTAACCCTTTAATTCACCTCCTTTTAACTTAATTCCACCCATTTTATTCTAGCTTATCAACTATCGATGGTCAAGTCATTAGCCTATTTTAAAGCCATTTCCACCTGTGTATGAGATAAGCATGGCATAATTTATCAACTTCCCTTTTGAGATGCTAACATGTTTTAAAGCATCACAAATGGTAACTTTATCCTCCTACATAGTTAGTAACTTCATCCTATAAAAGGAGAGAAGTATGAAGTGAAAAGGATCTAAAAATCCATAAAATTTGTGTTCAGGCTATCAAATCTTCTTGCACAGTTATCTAACATCACTCAAGTAAGCAAGTAACAAAAACAAATCCTCTAACCTCTATTTAAATCACTTTTGAGGGATAAATTACTATCACTCTAGCCAAATTGCTTCCACTATCTAGCAAGTTATAGGTAACTTGGTACTTATTTCTGCATTTTATTTCATTTCCAAATTCCCTAACCTAATCAAACTCATCTTTTAGCCTTATATTTCCGATTAAACCCATATTTCAACCCTAACCTAACCATCTACCCACTCTACAAATATCTTTTTGAACATTTCTAGAATTACACAGGGAATTATTGATGGTTAGCCCAACCATCGATGGTCACCTCAACCATCGATGATCACCCAATCATTGATGGTTAGTGCGACCATTGATAATTTACCCAACCATTGATGGTCACTATGGTAGAAAATAACAATAAGTTATTTTCATCCCCTTAACCCCAACCAAATCCTATTTTCTATGTACCTACCTATTCATAGAGCCTTCCCTAATTTTCTCAACCTAACCCCAACTATCTTAGCATAGGTATTGACCTACTTTTGCTATTTTAGTCATTTTATTTGAATAATCATTTTAATTTCTTATTATTTCATGCATTTATTTTCATTTTATTAAATTCAAGTATTATTTATTTTCATCTACATCAATCTAATTATTATAAATAGTGGATTGACAACCTCCTAGAAAGCATATGCTTCTTGGATCTAGCTCACACTAGGCAGTCTATTCAACTATCTTGTTAACAAGCCCCTTTTTTAGTGTCTTTTTTATTTTTAAGTTATTCCTTCCAAGCCAAAGAGTCATCGTCTAGATCACATGTGCACTTTTACCAGGTATTACTTTACACACCCCCTTTTACTAGTTTCATTACTTGCTTCTAAATTATGAATTGAGCAGAAATTAAGAGAAACATTTTGGCACACCTAGTGGGACATGTCATCCATTTTTATTCTTTTATTGTATGTTCATCAAATGAAATCTAAAATTTATTTTTGGCTTAAAAATGAACCTTTTGCATACATTGATTGTTTGCTAGTTTTAGTTCATCTACTAATTTAAAATTAAAGTAATTAATCATAGTTTCAACTCTTGTTATCACACACCTTTTTTCAAACCACATAACTAATCAACACATCAAAACATAATTCAAACAAGGCGTGACTCGTATTTCATCACCTAGTAGTAAACCTTACCCTTTTTTGGTAATCTTACTTGGAGATTATTACCAATGGGATAACCAGCTCAACTCTTTGGTTGAGTATAAACTCTAAAATTCAATATATTTTAGCTAAGCACCTGTCACCCTTATCACTTTAGTGTGTAAAGTGAGGGGTTATTCCCAAATACCAAGCCACATATTGAAGTTTAATATATATTTATCTCTTGAGCACCTAAACATAACCTAAAACCACCTTAGATTTCCTCTTTACTACCTAATCTACAAGCTGAATTTATTTTTCATACTTTCTAAAGCATAATATGAAAGTGATCTAAAAAGGACCCTAAGTTTAAACACACTTTTAGTTCATGTTTAAATTGCCTTGAGTTCTTTTATTTTGCTTTCTCTTTATTTGAAGTGTGAGTTTCATCATTTTATCTCATATTTATTCTATGGTCTTTACTAGACAATAGTTGAGGAATCAAACCAACCAACAATCACCTTCTTCCTCTTCCTCCATGGAGTATAATTATAATGTTGAGGGTTTCCCTCATTTTTGTACCCCTCCTACCATGTTTCAAATTGTTGTTAAGGGTGATGAAAATTTTGTTTCCTTCCTTGATAACAACCCCATGGCTCTTCAATATTACATTAGCACCTTATCTAATTGTATCATTCTTGCTTTGGTTCCTTCCATGGATCCTCCTTATGGTATGCCTCCTCATCTTCTGGTGTGTGCCACCTTAACCCAACCCATGATCACCCAAGCCTCTTCTTCTTCCAATATCCCACCTACTACCACTCCCTAAACTCCATATAATATCCCAACCAGTAACCAAACACCTAATATCCCAACCAATACCTCCAACATTAGATTAACCTCACATAATTTCACCTATACTCCTACCATGGGGGTATCTTATACCCCTATTTATACCATTCCCCTTAGTTCAACTAACCCACTACTTTCCACCCCACTTTAGATTTCGGTACTTTCCATACCTCAAATGCTCCCACCTATTATCACTAAAGTTACCACCATCAACAATCAACTAGAACTTTCATACCTCCAACCAAATCTACATCCATACCACCATCCACCAACCCTCTAAAACAATTCATATCAACCTCCCAACAAGTACCCATGACATCTTACCCATACATTTCTAAACCACAATGATACACAGCACCTTCCACTCAACCATTTATGCCAATCAACCCTTATGTGGTACCATCCCAACCTCTTATGACTACTTATTAATATGTGCCTTCTTCAACACCCTCTACCTCTTATCCATACATTGCTTCCACTCAACCTCAAAAAGAATTTACCACTTAATTATGTAGCTTCCCAACCTCAGACAAATTTGGTCAAGATGTTAATCGACAAGATGACCAACCTAGAGTCATCAATCTTTGAGTCTCATAAAATTTTACCCTATGATCAAATCTATAATGAACCCATCCATCCATCCATTCCTATCCTCCTTAATGGTAATTACCCATGTTTTCCAAGTTCCAAGGCAAAGAGGAACCCCAATAATATTTGAGCACATTTCATCATTCTTGTTATCTGATTGCATATGATGATGCTCTCCTCCTCTGTACCTTTCCCATGTCTTTATTAGGACCAACCCTTGATTGGTATAGTGATCTCACCAAGTAATCCATATTTTCATTCTCCCAACTTGATCAAATCTTTTTAGAGAACTTCTTATTAAACATATCTAAAAAAGTTTCTATTACCGACCTCTATTCTATTAGGCAATTTGATGATGAATCAATTGTCGATTTCATAGCCAAATGGAGAGGTCTCATCAACCAACTCTCTTTCTCCTTAACCCAACTTGAGTTGATTGAGATCTTCTCTCAAGGTTGTGCCAAAAATATTTCCCCCACTCTTCAAGTTCAAACTTTCATAACTTTGGACGAGGCATTCACCATGGCACGTAAACTTGAAAACTAAGCCATTGATGAAGGGAAATTGAAAATATGGAACAAGAACTATATATTTAAATCCAATGACCATCCCTACACCAAAACCACTAACCAATCCATCCATCCCACTACTAATAAAAAATCATCCATAAACTTAGTGGTCATAAAACCTTCTCCACCACCAATTATCAACAAAAACCATTAAACCAATTCTTCCAACCCTTCCTACCAACAAAACTAAAACCAAAATTGAGATCCTAAAAAATAGTATACCCCCATAGGTTAGTCTTATGCTTCATTTTTGGATAAATTTCTCAAAGCTAACCTCATCCAACTTGCACCTATCAAACCACCCCAACAATTTAATGCTTCTCACCCCATGCCTGATTGGTACAATGAGAATGACCATTATACCTTTCATCAAGTTATTGGACATGAAATAAATAGATGTAATACCTTCAAAAGTATTATCCAAAGCTTAATCAATAGTGGAGAACTTGCATTTGATAATCCCAGTGCACCTCATAATCAGTCCCTTGACATCTTCCACAAACCTTTTCCTAATCATGCTCCTTCTACCCATCACCATGACAACTAATCAGAATCATCTCATGAGGCACATAAAATCAACATTATTATTAGTGAGCCCATTATTGAGGAGACCACTACCTCAACCACTTCTTCCTCCATTACACTCATGGAAGTAGTGGACTCACCTTCCATTGCTTTGGATACCCAAACAAAGGAATCAACCACCCCTCTCTCTTAACTTAATAAGACCTTTGATTTATCTACCTCTCCTTTGATGGAAACACCAAAGGAGACAACCTTTTCTTTAACCATTTTTATTCCTCCACTCCACCCATTGAAGTGGTAGAACTACCCTCCATTCCTTTAGACACTCAAATAAAGGAATCAACCATTCCCATACCTTCACTTGAGGACACCACACCTACCTCACCCATCATAAAACCATCCATTACCTCTCTGGAAACCATCCCATAAGAGGATATTACCTCATTCACCTAGCCACCAATTTTGGAACCTTCCATCAAAAATAAAGAAGGGAGAACCATTTCCTCTTCTCCACCTAGGGGCTTGATTTTTGAAACTGATGACCAAGGAATCAAACCCATCTATAAGCCCTTTTCTAGATTGGTCCAAAGTTTAGATTTCACTTCTCAACCCAACTTTGATAGAGCCACCTTTTGGCATCATCTTGGGATCCCTTACCAAAACAAATTTTAATCATCAACCTCACTTGAATCCACCCTTAAACCCATTATTACCTCTTTATCGAATACCTTTTCTTCTAAAACCATAAGTAAACCATCCCAACCACCTCCATCACCTTATTTCTCTCTTGCCAAACCTATCAAGAATCTAGGAATTCTTCCCACACCTAGTCAAACTCACCTCACTTTGAAGTTGGATTTAACACCATCTAGTCCACCAAAGAAACCCCCAACCAAACTAATTAAGAAGGTAGAGTTTCCCAAACCTCAACCTCAAACTAGACTCATACCACCTCTTTCCCACTTACCTTCTATTTTAGGACCCCATCCTTCTACCATCCCAATTACCTATTCTTCCTCTAGTAAACCATTCCCATTTTTTCTATCTATACATACCCATACCAAATCATCTAGTTCTGATTCATTCTTAACTAACTTATCCACCTCTAATGTCCCACCTATATCTAACCCCTCATCATCTAAATATTCCACTTTAAAATTGTTTACCCAAAAACCAACCATAACTAAGCAATCCTAACCACCCACTAAAACCATTCCACCACTTATAACTTCTAAGGTGAAAACTACCTCTAAGAAGGTTCTCATCCCTCAAACTATAAACCCATCACCTCTAACACCTTTTAATTAATCTTATTCAACAATCCTACAAAAGTTGTTACAAATTTATTCCGTTATCTTACCACTTATCAAACCACTCTACCCTTCCAATACCAAACCCTCCTAGTTTAATGATAACTTGATCTATGCATATCATAGAGCACCGAGACATGACATGGAGAACATTAAATCTCTCCAAACACTCATTCATGGCCTATATGATGAGCATGATCTATTAGTAGATGATTTTTTCTTACCCCCATTACCAATCTAAGCATTAACTCAGCTTATCCAGCATTTATCTACTCCTACACTCTTACCCAAGAGTTAAGAGGAGGAACTAAAGTAACCATCAAACCTAGCCAATCCCTCTATCCAAACTATTCATATGGTTTCCTGATCTTGATCCCAATAGAAAGACAAGGGAAAATCCAAAGTCTCCATTCCTTGGACATACCCTTCAATCCCTCAACCTTATAACCAAACCGAAATGACTACACCTTCACCTATGCTACCACCAAAACCCAAAGTATCCATTTTAGGAGCCTCTCACTCCAACCCTTTTAACTCCATCTAATGTATCATGTTTAAATAACTTCACCAAACACCAATAAAAATAATCCTTTATGAATTACTCAACATCTCACCCCACCATCATCAGGCACTAATAAAAGCTTTGTAATCTATAGAGGTTCAACTAGATGACCCTTAACCTCTTTCACCCTTTGTTAAATACCTCCAACTTTTTGCTTTTTTCACATATCAAGATTTTGAAATACCTCCTATTCATACTAAGGATCCTGATCCTCCCCTCTTCATCACTTCATACATCAATCAAAACCACATCAAAAGGGTGATGATTTATATAGGAGCTAGCATAAACATGATCTCTTCCCATGTTTATGACCAACTTTAGCTACCCAAGAACATCATGTTAAAAAGCATAGTGGTCCTTCATTCTTTCAATGATACCATGACCACTACCTTAGGGATAATTATCCTCCATATCCATTTGAGACCTCATCCCATTCTCAAATTATTTTACATTATAGAGGGTGAGTTCTAATACAATATGTTACTTGGATTCCCTTAGATCCATACTATGAGTTATGTCCCTTCTACCTTACATCTATGTCTCAAATTTGAGCACAAAGGTTAGGTTTTTACCATCAAATTCGACCCTAGTCCTTTTACCTCTTGAAATATGACATATTGGCCTAAAAATGTTCTTATTCCTCCCTCATCCACCTCACCATCAGCTACTAATAACATTACCTCACCACCAGCCAAAACCCATAGCACTACCACCCATAATAGTGATGAAGCTTCAACTAGATCATTTATCCCTTCTTCTTAAATCCCCATAAAGGACCCCTTAGAATCCACATTTTGATGTATCTCATTTGGGGACTATTTTCCTTTATCTTTGGATGCTTTTCCTAATTCACAAGAGTATGGGAACCTCAAACATGACCCTTCTTATGATCTCAACCTTAGAACCATCATCCCTTTTAGGGTCCCTAATAATAAAACAAATTTCATTTATGGGGTACTTGATCAACCACTTCTTGTTCTTGCCACTACCTCATCTATTTGACCAATCACCTTCAACTTCTCTTATCTCAACAAACTATTATTTTCCAAAGCTTACCTTTATAGGTGTGCTTGGAAGGGGTTTGGTCTCAGACTTTATGAATAATGAACTCATGATATACCAATAATAAAAACCCAAAAACATCAAGAGTTATTTGGCCTTGAGTTCATACCACCAAAAGAACCCACCTCACCAAAATCCATCTCGACCATCGATGAGGACATTCAATCTTCACCAACCCCACCTTCTTTGAAGATTGAAGATTTCAATATCATCCCATCTAACTTTTTTTTATCAATACCATTATTTTGGCCCCCCTGACCTATCAAAAGTATATCCAAACTAAAACAATTTCTCTCATCCATCCTAAAATGACATAGCAAGATTCTCCTACCATCAACACCATCCAACATCAAGATGATGATTCTATTCTCACCTACTTTAGTGTGAGGGATTATTCTATCCATAAATCCCTTCCTCTTGAGAACCAAACCATGCTAAATGAATCCACTATTGATGTCAATTTTGGTACTCAAGATACCCCCCATATCATTAAGATCAAATAATCCTTAAATTCCATAGAGCAACAAGATTACCCTTATTTCCTTCATGACCTTAGCACAATATTTTCTTGGTCTTATCAAGATATGCCTAGAATTCACCCTTATATTACCCTCCACAACATTACCACCCATCCTGAGGTTAAGCCAGTGTGGCAAAAGCTTTGTAGGATGTATCCTTGTATAGCCCTTCTTTTCAAAGAATAACTTCATCATATTTTATCTATGGACTTCATTCATCCCATTGACTATCCACAATGGGTTTCTAACATAATTCCCATCACCAATCCCACAAGGGGACTTCATCTTTACATTGACTTTCATGACCTCAATCTCACTTAAAGGATGACTTTCTTTTGCTAAACATCAACCAACTTGTTGATATTATAGCTAGCCATGAAATGTTATCTCTCATGGATGGTTTCTTGAGACATAATTAGATCTTTATTACCCCCAAATATTAACATAAAACTTCCTTTATCACCCCACGTAGAACCTTATATTACAGGGTCATGGTTTTTGGTCTGAAGAGTGTTAAAGTAACCTATCAGCGTGCCATGACCTATATTTTTCATGATCTCATCCATAAAATTATAAAGTGCTATGTGGATAATCTCCTTAGGAAATCTAAACATAAAAAGGATTACATATTCATTCTTGTGATCATCTTTGAATAACTAATCCATTATCATGTTAGGATCAACCCTAAGAAATGAATTTTTGGGGTCTTATCAAGAAATCTTCTTGGCTTTATCATCTCTCTTCATGGATTCAAAATAGACCCCACCAAAGTTACAGTGATCTTAGAGATGCCTCCTCCTACTAAACTTAAGAAACTCTATAGCCTATAAGGGAATCTCTAATCCATTCATCAATTCATCTCTTAGTTATCAGATAGATGCCAACCTTTTCACCATCTCCTAAATAGAGACACCTCTTTTAAATAGACCCAAGATTGTCAAAAAGCCTTCTATTCACTTAAGGAGTACCTTCTTCCTCCACCTATCCTCATCCATCCTAGGGAAGGCCAACCCTTATACCTTTATATATCCTCCACTAATCATTCCCTAGGGGAAATGCTCACTCATCTTGATGAACTGAATAAAGAGAAAACCATCTACCAGATTATCTACACACTTATAGAATATGAGACTCAATATAATGATCCTAAAAAACTTTGCCTTGCCTTAGTCTTTTTGGCCTCCAAAATCTGTCACTACCATCTTAATCATAAAACCTATGTCATCACTAACACCAACCCACTCAAGTACATGCACTCTAAACCATACCAAAACTAATGTATGGCTAAGTGGCTCATGATCTTATCTAAGTTTTACCTTGAGTTCCTTTAGAAAATTTACATTAAGGGGTAAGTCATTACTGACTAATGGTCAAAGCTCCTCTACCCAAAAATCAATTGCTTTCTCTTGTTTTTCTAGATGAGTGCATCACAACTATTTCCCAAGAAGAACCCACCCACCAAATGACCATGTTTTTTGATAGCTCCAAATACCAACATGGTGAGGGTGATGGTGTTCTTCTCATTCCACTTAATGGTGAACATATTCCCCTTTCCTTTACACCTGACTTTGAATGCACCAACAATGTGGTTGAGTATGAAGCTCTAGTCATAGGTCTGTAAACTACTCCACCCCTAGGGGTCAAGATAATCATTATATTTGGTGATTCCTAACTTGTGATTAGCTAGGTAAATGAATATTTTCAATGTAAAAATGATTTCCTATTGAAGTATAAACAACTCATAGACATACTCTTAGCATTATTTAAATATTACCTTATCTAGAAAATTTCTCGATCTACCAACAAGTTCATGGATATGATTGCTTCCCTTGATTCCCAAATCCCATCTCAACCTACTAAATATAAATTTTTTGTCATCATCCATCATTTTATCACACCTTCATATATTATTTTTGACCTTCTTATCATTTGTAGTGTGGAATCATCTCCTTCTAGAATTTGGTATAACCAAACTTTTAACTACCTTAACCTCAACATTGTTCCTCCCAACCTTTTAAAGAATGCCCAAAGAGCTTTTGTTTAGAGTACCTCTCATTAAAAAATACTAAGGGGAATCCTTTAAAAACATGGATTTGATGTCCTCCTTATCCATTTCCTTCATAGTCATGAAGCTTCCTATGCTATTAAGGAAATGCATGATGGAATCTATGGGGGAAATTTTAGTTGCCTATTTATCACTAAATGTATCCTTTTCCTTGGATATTATTGGCCTACCATCAATCAAGATTGTTGTGATTATGTAAATAAGTGTTTCAAATTCCAATAACATGTTAATCTACATCATGCACTTGGCTATGGCCTTCGAGTGTCCAAATACTATTGGCCCTTCTTGTAATGGGGTTTTGATCTTATTGGGTAAATCAATCCTCATTCTTCAGAACATTACCAATCCATCATTACTACTATCAAATATTTTACCAAGTGGGTGGAATCCATTCCTCTTATGTTAACCAAATCTAAAAAGATTATTGATTTCATTAATCACAATATCATCTACTGCTTCGGTGTTCCTCATAAGATCATCATTGATAATGGAAAATGTTTTAAAAACAATAAATTATAAGGTATTTGTGATGATTTTGGCATTAAATTAAGCTTTTCCTCACCCTATCATCTAGAATAAAATGGATAGATAGAAGCCTCTAACAAAACCCTCACAAAAATACTAAGCAAAGTCATTAGTTCTTCAGGTTGAGATTGACATTTGCACATTCCCTTCACTTTATGGGCCTATCACACTAGCATTTGAACCTCTATGGGTGTTACCCCTTTCTCTCTTATATTTGGAGCAAAATAAGTCTTGCCTCTTGAATTACATATTCATTCTCTTTGTATATCTTTCCACAATATATTTTCTAAGAGAGATTATCATTAGGAACGTCTCGCATGACTTGAGCTCCTTCATGAACATCACCTCGTAACACTTAGCCATCTTCATGTCTTTCAATAATGAATCAATCGTGCTTACAATAAACACCTAAAAGAGTGAGAATTCAATATCAAAGACCTCATCTATAAATAAAACCAATATGTAACTAATCTAGAGAAAAGCAAAAGAAGCATGTTTGCTTTCAATTGGCTTAGACCCTACATCATAACCCATAAATATGGATCAAGATATTATCATTTTTCTTCTCTCAAAGGCAAACTAGAACTTGAGCCTCTTAAAATTTTGTATCTACATCCTTTCTATTATTAAAATAAGGATCAAACTCACCTTTGTGTCTAACTTAAGCTCATCCCTTAGTTTATGAGATTTTCACTTCCCTTCACCTACCTATCCCTATTCCTTTGGGGATAATTGATTACAACATAGGACCATGTGATTATCCATCACGGTTATAGCCTAATCCTAAACATGGATACCATAGCTCTACCCATGGCATGGTTCTCATGGATAATTTTCATCTTTGATTAGATGGAATCCTATGATCCATTGTCTCTCAAACCACTTTCCCTCATCTAACATTAACCTTTTGTGATAAAAGTCTTGCCTCCATAAATGTATATATCTAAACATAAATAGAATTTTCCATGCCTACAACTAGAATTCAATATCAAATTGGAATACCAAAATACCACTTGAGTCCATATCTTTAGCATAGTAGACTGCTCCCTAGAAGGATAGTTTCCCAATAATTAAATTACTCAAAGATAGATTTCTCCTTTGAAGGATAGTTATAAAAATCCAACTTTTAGGCCACTCCCTTGAAGGATGGATAAGTTAAGTTTGTCAAAAATAAATGTTTGAATCTTATCACATTGATTAGCTTCACCAATCTATCTAAACAACAAAAGCAATAAACAATCGTATGTCTAAATTATAGCAAGTAAGCTGCATTCAAATTTTACATATGGCATAAGTAGACTTCTTTCATTGATCATTATACACTATATTAAGGCATGGACTTGTATATTATGGTTCCTTGGTCACCTATTGAAGGGGCAAGCTAACCCACATGAGGTTACCATATTACCCATTTCCCATTCAACCATCTACATATCACCTAATTTTCCTTCATACCTTCTCTAACATTAAGGGACTATGAGATTACTTGACACAAAGTGACCAAGATACCTTCTTTTTCAATCAAAGCCTACTCATGTGAAATATTGAAAAGGCTTATTTCTATTAAGTCAATCTAACTAGGGTTTTTTAGGTTTATACCAATGAACACATCATGTCTTTTTCTTACTTTCCATTCATTAGTTCATGTGAACATATGTCTCATGATTATTCTCTCTTTTCCACATTTAGGGTGTGTTTAAACCTACTTTATGCACTCTCATTATATCCCCATATTACATCTCATATAAAAATGTTTTAAACATAGTTATCATCAATATAGTAATCCATATACATCATAACAATGTCCATAAGATGTATCCTCTCCATGAACAAAACATCAAAACCACAAAACATCTAAAATTACATTGTAACATCATTATCATCAAAAGAATAATCATTTATCATAGAATAAACAACATAATGCACATCATATCCTAAGAATCATCAATAAAAATGACTAAATCATCTATCACATAGCCTATGAACCACATCATCATATAAAATTCTTTCCTATGAACCACATCATCATATAAAATTATTTTCTCTAAACCACATCATCATATAAAATTATTTCCTATGAACCACATCATCATATGACATTATTTTCTATAAACCAAATCATCATATGAAATTATATTTGTGAATCAAAAACATCATATAAACAAAATCAACACATGAATCACATGTCTACAATTATATTCATAAAAATACACATCATCAACTATGTATAAACTAATCATCACCTAAACTAAACACATATATTCATCATCATATCAAACATTTCATAACAATGATGTTTTAATTCCTTAAACACATCACCATATAACATAATTAAATCATCCATCATATCCATAAATACACCATACCTACAACATATATAAACATCATCAATAATCATGAACATCATAAAGATAATCAACATATATATATATATATATATATAACCATAACCATAACCATAACCATCATATACATCATAATCAAAATCATAAATTTCAATGAAGAATACATCATAATATATGAAATACATGGAATAATGTATCAAATATATATATATATATATATATATATATATATATATATATATATCTCATACCATCAACACACATGCCGATATCAAAAAGCTATATAAATGTGAAAAAGACATATCTAGCCCCTGGGACACCACTACCACTGGCCCCATCTACACCTAAACCTATACTACCATCCGTTGGTGGTCCCCCTAATATCCCTACATGTGTGTGATATTTGATAATGTAACTCAAACCCTAAACCTCTTTCAACATCTACAAAAGCACCTAAATTCCACAAGTCACCTACCTCAAACTACTCTACAACCTATTACCAACTTATTCTACCCTTCTAATCCCTATTTCCCCCACTAATTTTCTCAAATTAATTAAAACCTACATTAGGGCATCCTTTTATCAACACCTATTTACAATCCTGCCCCAATCATTCCTAGATACTCAATACCACTCCCACATAATAAATTCAACTATCCTATCAAATCCAAAACACAACGCACCTCATTTTGAGATCACTACCATGGTCAAAGCCCTCATCCTACCACTTAGCCATTTCTTCATCCACCCTCCATCGAATCAATAATATATAAGACTTGAACACTTAATCACCCAATTAATCACTTCTACATCATCACACTCAAGAACTAGAATGATAAAAATGTACACTACTACCTATTGAGTGAATATTTTATCATCAACTAACTAATGACAAAATGGGTATATCAACCACAATACAAGGAAATTTATGCCAAAAAAAGTGTAGGTTTACCACATCTTAATGAGATAAATCTCTCCTCTCATCAAGGGGAGGTTCCCTATGAATCATTTATATGTTATATATGTATATAAATAAACAGAAAATAATACTTAGGGTAGTATAACACCATCCATCTCTCTTTTTTCAAAGATGATGTTTGAGGAACAAAAGAAGGAGGTCCCGATCGATGGTTGAAAGCATTCCTCTTCTTTTAGAAATGGTATCTAGCACATAGCAAAAAATCTCTTGAAGTATTAACCAGGTCCATAAGGAAACCCACGGAAGCACAAAATCTTTCGTTACCTCCACTAATTCAGATCACACGTAATAGTAGAGTGAAGTAAAGCCCAAAGTCTTCACCTAAAACTATAATGGATAAAAGGGTCACCAAGATAAAAGTAGCTCAAGTCTTTCTTTTATCCTTTAGAAACGTCTTTAGATAATTTCAATACACACACTTTGCTTATTATATCAAATAGGTGAGATATTATCAGGAAAGAGAACATAAGAACTATTTCCTAAGTAACACAAATTACTTCAACACAAAGTCTAAAAATAACATGTTTCTCATTTACTCAATAAAATATGATTTACAAATTGAGCACAAAGTCTCAAGAAGTGTCTCAATTTTGGTAGAATTTTTGCTCTCAATTATCCATATATCCTTTTTACAGAAGAGGTTCCCTCTCTATATAGGGAGAAACCTTCAAAATTGGAAAAAGATTAAAATATTGAAAACCTAGTCAAAGATGAGTTAGCGTTGACTTTGGGACATTTTACAAATTTTTACATGTAGTTACATATTATAAAAGTGTATGTACTTTCACATGACAAAAGTACATGAGAAGAAAGAAAGAAAGGGAGAAAGGAGGAATAATTCAACTCTTGCCACCAGACTTCTTCAGATGAGCATCATACATGGTGATAGATGCCTAAATTTCTATATTGTCTGGTGCAATGGTATTCTTGAAGATTACTTTGGCTCTGATTGTAACGTCTTTCAATGATGTGATTGCTTTGGCATGACTAGCTAACCTGGTTTTTAGATTATCTAGAGTTAACTGAGTATCTAAAATGTTATCCACAAAAGTTTTTGAAAATGCTTTCTCTTCAAAATCCCTTTGGATCATACCTTTGAATTCTTGAATCATCTCTTCTTCTGAAATAAATTGATTATCTCTAGAGGTGGGTCTGTAAGGAAATTCCTCTAGTCTGTTCAACAGGCCAGTGTCACTTTTCTCACTAACATCCTTGGAAGACTTGAGATCTTTGATTAGTTCCTTAAGTACCTGGATCCTGTATATCATTGATTCTTTGATTTCAACATAGGAATATTTTTTGGCAATGACACCAATTGACATTAAGGTGCATTTATTTAGAGCTTTCATCTCTACCCACTTGCTAAGATATTTATTTGTATTGTCAATATCTTGAGAAATAAGAGAGACAAGGTCTTCTAAATCTGTCCTTATTTTCTTCATTTTCTCTGTCTTCTCAGCAACCTCTGTAAGCAAGGAAATTCCTTGTGTATGCATATTTTTTTATATAATATTCAAGTACTTTCCCTTTCATGTAGGTCTTCTCTACTTTCTGGATAATAGGATCATCTATGGAAAAGGCTTTTGGGGTCGCCACTTCAGGAGCAAAAGTGAATCTCCTGACTACTGTAGTCAATTGTTCTACCTTTGCCTTGTAATAATCTTTCATCTCTTTTTCCTTGTCAAATTTTTAGACCATGATATCTATTATAGACTATAGGTCACTCTTCGTACCCTCGTGAGTCACTTTTCCCAACTCAACATGAGAAATGGAGTAGCTGCTCATGTCAAAATCCTCTAGGGTTGCATCCTATGGAGGTTTGGCTATCTCCAAAAATTTATGCCCCTTTTCTTTGGAAGGATCCTTGGCTTCTTGGGAGTCTTAGCTTTCACTGGCACTATTTTGTCAAAATCAAAGTCATCTACAAAGATGGCTTTCTTCTTCCTTTTGGGTGTGAAAGCTGATAACTAAAGTGGGAAAGTAGAAGCACTTACTATAGCAACAGTCTCTATAGCTAGTGTTATGGGGGTAACATCTACACTATTAGTGGGAATAGTAGGCATAGTGGGTGTAGCAGGTGAAACTATATCAACCAGTGGCTAGTTGATGGCGGCACTGTCTTTGATATTGAAAGAAGGATATGAGAGACTAGGGATAGATCTTGAGGATCAAAGGACATCTCTAGAAGCACCTTGAGGGTCACCAAAAATAAATCCAAAAGGAGAGGTAGCTCTAGAAGAAGGAATGTTGATGGAAGAAAGAGGTGAAGGAGCTACCATAGGGGATTGGGGTGGCAACAAAAACCCCTACAAGTGGTTATGCCCCTTCTTAGGGAGATAGAGTTTCAGTTCTCTGTTGCTCTCCCTATCATCTATATCCATCTATTATAATACCTATTCTTAAGTGTTTTATTCTCTATCCCCCATAGCTGTTGATTCTAGCTCCTTCTCAGTAACCTTCGATTTCTTTGACATAAAGATGATCCTAGGCTTGTGAGGCCTAGAAGGAGAAGGAATGTCACCTTTATTCTTAGTCCTATTCTCTGCTCTCTTCCTTGTTTCCTCTTATAATTTATCCTCTAATCCTATGATGAATTCCTTTAATGTGATTCCTTTGGTCGCTAGCCAATCATTGGTGTTAGCCAATATTGGTTCAAATCTCATCCTTAAAGAAGTCAACTTCTTTTGGGACCACTGAATTAGAGGAAGAGGAGATTTAGCAACTTTTTTAGCTAGGTATCTACTATTAATTATATTTTTGTCATCAACCAAATTTGGGAGAATATCTGCAATCCTTAGATATTCAATCTACTCCAGAGACAGTCTATTGTAGTCCATTCTTCTGATCTCTTCCACTATTCTCAAGTCTATCTAGATGTCTTCAATCATGGGCTCATGAAACTGAGTCATTCTTCTAATCATATCCTTAACACCCCTGTAGTCAAAATTGGGCCTTATTTTGAACTGCTTCATGGTGACAAGTTACATTTCTATCTCCATTACCCTTGCTTTGGCAGTAGTCAAAATCGAGTATTTGCCAATTTCTATTAGGAACCTAAAACCTAGCTTCTTAAGTTCTTTTTTCTTAATGTGTATGACAATAATCTGTCTACACAACTCCATTAGGACTAATTTGTCAGAAGGAAATCTGGGGAGCATGTAGGGATAGCCTTGAAAAAATCCAACCAATAGATAGCAAAAGGAGGGGAATTGTAAAAACATGCAGTGAAAATCATTGAGGACTATCCAGGCTTCATCTAATACTCTCTTCTATTCTAGCTAAGGATCAAAAAGGAACAAAAATACCATGAAGAAGGTGTCATTTACCCTCTTAAAGTGATGGATCGATCCTTTTAGTGTTAGCTAAGGGTAATATGAATAAACAGGGGTGGTTCTTCTATCTCCTATTGTCAAACTTGGAAAGGTTTGCATTGAAGCCATGATGTATACTAAGTACAAAGTCATATAGAACTTTGAAGTGGTAGACACTTTTGTCAATTTCTCATGAAGAGCATTACTGATCTACTCACCCTAGAAGATGACTTATTTTCTTTGTAAAATTATCTTAATAAACTGATACATCCATTCATGAAATTGGGAAGAAGATGGTAGACCTCATACTCTGCTGAGAAGAGTAATTAAGTCACGAAATTCTTTTATAAAATCACTTCTCAAAAAATTTTGTGGCCATCTAGACAAGTTGGCTCTAGGAGTCTTGAGCCATCTAATGTTTATCACCTTTTTCACCTTCTTGGGATCTTTGTCATATTCCTTATGTGCCTCAATGAAGTCAATTTTCAACACTTCAGTAGCAGGAGGGCACATGAAGACTTTATCAATAAATTTGGGGTCTAGTCAAATTATCACATTGCCACTAACATCTGACACTGTCCTGGTCTCTTTGTTATAGAAATGTGTGCATTAGAGGATGAACTTTGTGTGATGCACTGCCACAGGGAAGAGGAGACTAGATGGATGTTACTTTCAATTATTCTTTTCATCTTCGCACTTGAGTTTGTTGCCTTGCTTCTCTCCATGAACTCGTCCATAACCATGTGGCTGATCTTTATGTCTCTAATGTCATCAACATTAGAAGTGATTGAGGTGATTAGGAAAATACCTTGATACTGGTACTTCATGACCTTTGACTTAATTAGAGAAGCTTCAATCATTGGGATGAGACTTTGTTGAGAGCATGTCAATGAAAGAGGATCCTTAGGGGGAACTTCAATAAGAATCATGATCGTGTAATTAGGGAAAAATTAGCAATTTAGGGAAATTGTACATCGGGTGATCATGACCAAATAAGAGCACTTGACAGGGCCGAGGTGTGAGTGAGTTGGAAAGTGAGAGGAAATTGGGGAAGAGGTGTGAAAAAAGGAAGGAATAAAAACTCTCTAGAGTTATAGAAAAAATGGAGAAAAAGGATGCAGGGGTGGCAAAATTTGCTACCCTGGCATGTGGGAAAAGTCTGTATGCATAGGCGGCAAAAATTTTCACCTGTGCATGCTAAGATGAAAAAAATGCATCAGTGGCAAAATTTTCCATTGACGCATTAGGGGAAAGAGATCATGTAAGGGCAATTTTTTTTTGTTCCCTTGCGCTTGTGAAAAAAAGGGTGTAATAGTGGCAAAATTTTCCACCCTTACATCGTAGTCAGATCAAGTTACATCGGTGATAAAATTTGCTGCCAGTGCAAGAGATGAAACAAAGTGTTAGGGTAGCAAACTTTTCCACCCTTATATGGGTAATAAGACTATTATGAAAAGGGAGGTAGTGGAAATCGCCACCGTCACACTAAGGAAAAGAAAGAAAAGTTGAATGGGGAAGAAGGGAAGAGGAGAAAAGAAGCATAGCGGAAGGAGAAAAGCATCCCAACAAGAGGAAGGGAAGAGGAGAAAAAGAAAATTAAAAGAAAACCTAAGAAAGGGGAAAGAGAAAAAATTAAAAAGAGGAAATAACATGAAACAAAATGTAAAAATAAAGACCTACCTAGAAAATAATGCACGACGAGAGCTTGAATCTG
This sequence comes from Torreya grandis, assembly GCA_037957365.1. Lineage (NCBI taxonomy): Eukaryota > Viridiplantae > Streptophyta > Pinopsida > Cupressales > Taxaceae > Torreya > Torreya grandis. The sequence continues at coordinate 1,109,499 of JARHVA010004456.1, read as the reverse complement.
ATGAAACATGCTTTTTCCTGCTTGCTAAATCATCCAGAGGCAGAGGGTAGGAGGAGGATTGGAAGAAATGAATCAAAAATAAAGAAAAAGAGATTAAATGGGGCAAAAATCACCTCCAACTACTTGATGTGTGTGGCCATAAATGTTGTGTGTGAAAAATGAGGCAATTTAAGGGCAGTAAAAATCATCGCTCCTACACTAAAAATTAAAAGATATGCAAGGGCAATGAAATTTTCCGCTCTTACATGGGAAGGAGAAAAATGTAGGGTCAAAAAAATTTGCCACTCCTACATTTAAAATATAAGGGCGGTGAAAAATGTCACCTTTGCATGAAAAAGTAAGAGAAAGACAAACTCTAGGAAAGGGGAAATTTGTCCCCTAGTCCCGTTAAGACTGTAACGACTTTCACATTTTGGGGAAAATGTAATAAAGAGATGTTACAAACTTTGAATGATGCCAATTGATTAAACATGAGAATAAGAAAAACTCATCTCAAAAAATGAACTTAGAGATAAAAAAGTGAAACAAACAAGTTTTGTAGGGGTTGTTCCAAAAATGAGCTGAGCTAATTTTGGAAACAACAACTAGATCTTGTTGGGGAACTTCCATTTGTTTGAACTGATCAATGGGAGTAGAAACCAATCTATAAGTGCTTTTATCTAAGCCATTAGGCTATGGAGTCATTCTAAAAATGAAATAAAAAAAACAAAACATAAAAACTATACAAAAGTACAAGTAAATCCATCTAAACCTCAAGGATTGAAATGGTTCAGGTGTTGCCCACTGTGGGGTAGTAAAAATGATGCTCCATCTTGATACTCCAATAAGAAGCTATTCTCACCATAGATTTGTCGAATGGTAAATGGACCTCTCCACAAAGAATCAAATTTGTCATGTATTCCCTTTGGTTCTCTCCTCTTGTCCCACAACAAGACTTGATCTCCAACTTGAAAATCATGAACCTTAGCCCTTTTGTCAAAAAGTTTCTTCACCTAATTTTGATGCACCATAATCTAGTACACCACCATGGTTCAATGCTCATTCAATTCAGTTAGGCAAATGATCCTTTTGTAAATTGAATTTTTGAAGGTTGAATCTTTGATTGCTTTGGCTAACCTAAGCACTGGTAGTTCTAGAGTGATAGGTATCTCTGCATTCAAGCCGTATAGAAGTTAGAATGGAGACATGCCTATGGCCCTCTTGGGTGTGATCCTATCTACCCATAAAGCATCAAAAAATGCTTTATGCCAAGTTCTTTGATTGTCATATACCAATTTCTTGATAATAGTAACTAGGTTCTTATTGCTCGATTCTGCTTGGCCATTCCCTTGTAGAAAATAATCTGACGTATGAGATAGGGTAATTCCAAAATAAAAGTAGAACCGAGTAATTTCATGTGAAGAGAAATAGGTTGCATTATCTATTATAATTTTAAGTGGAACCCTAAATCAAGAGATGATATTTTCCTTAAGAAAATTGCACACCACTTTTAACGTAGCGTGCTTGGTTGGGATGGCTTCCACCCATTTGCTAAAGTAATCAGTTGCTGTGAGGACATAATCATGTCTGGTACTTAAAGATGGGTTAATTGTGCCAATCAAATCAATACCCCACTATTGAAAAGACTCTTTGATTACTACTGGCTTGAGGGGTAATGCAGCCAATTTAGGCTTTCTAATGAACTACTAACATAATTCACATCTATGCACCCATTTGTAAGCATCTTGAAATAGCGTAGGCCAATATTACCTTGATAGTAGAATTTTATGCACTATCACTAGTGTAAAAAAATTTCCTCCATAAAAAGCCAAATTGTGGAAATACTCCAAAAGTTTATCTTTTTGCACCTTATCAACACAGCAAAGAAATACCCCATCCATGCTTCTTTTATACAAACCATTATCTCACAAAACATAGCTAGCAACTTTTAGTTTAACACTCCATTTTTTCTTGTAGGAGAGATGAGCAGGACACTCACCATAGATCAAAAAATAGGTGATGTTAGAATACCACTCATCAATAGTGGCAATGAAGAGGACCGTAGGCACATCTTCAATCTCCATTTCTTCATTTTCTACTTTTTTGGGAATATTGTCAGCAATCATCTAACAAAGACCCTTTCCCCACACAAGTTTGGTAGGTTTGATGTCTAGATCAAACTCCTAAATCTTGGCAATCTAATTACCCCTCTTTGTACCAAACTCTTGTTGAGTCAAAATGGACTTCACCATTGTATCAGGAACCAAAACCTCAGTATGTAAATTCAGGATATAAAACTTGAAATGCTTAACTGCTTTGACCACTGCATACACATGCTTCTCCATGTTTGAATATTTTATCTCATGAGCTCTGAGCAAACAACTCATGAAGGAAATAGGAGATTCCACACCTTATTGGTTCTATTGAACCAAAATAGCTGAGAGTGTATGATCAAAAGCATAACTGCATATTTTGAAGTCTTTGGTGTAGTCTAGACAAACCAGAATTAGTGCGAGAGTGATTGCTTTTTTGATGTCTTCAAACTCTAATTTGCCCTCTGAAATCCACCTAAAAGTGGCTTTACCTTTCATCATATTGACAATGTGGCAAGTTTTTGCAGTGAACTCAGGGATGAACCTTCATATAAAATTCACTTTTTCAAACAAAGAGTGCACCACAGTCTTACTAGTAGGCAGAGTAAGCTCTTGGATGGACTTGATTCTTTTTGAGTTAATTTTTATACCTTCTTGGGACACAATATGTCTAAAAAGTTTCCCTTATATCACCCAAAAAATAGATTTTTTGGGATTTAGAGAAATACCATTCTAATGACAGCATTCTAGTACTCATTGTAGATGGTGGACATGTTCAAAACGATGCTTTAAAAATACTGTTAAGTCATCTAGGTATACTATAATGAACTTACCCATTTCATCCTTGAAAGTGAGGTCCATCACTCTATGAAATGTGGAACATGCATTTATCAGACCAAAAGGCATTTTTCGATAAGTGAAGGTGCCCCAAGGTGTGGTGAAGGTAGTCTTATGCTGATCTACTTTTTCTATTTCAACTTGATTATACCCTGAAAAACTGTCCAACATTGATAACATCTCTGAACCTATCACCATTTGTAGAATTTGATCCATGATAGGGAGAGGGTAGTTATCTTTTAAAGATGACTAATTCAAGTTCCTAAAATCCATCAAGATTCAAATTTTTCCATTCTTCTTTTTCATAGGCACTATATTGGCAATCCATGTGGAGTGATGGATTGGTAAAATTATCCTGGCATCAAGCATTTTTTGTATCTCAGATAAAATGGTACCTGATATTTTTGGATTATATTGCCTGGACTTTTACTTGTAAGGCATTGAGTTAGCCTTAAGAGGAATGTCATGGTAGATTTCATCAGGCCTAAGTGATTTCAGGTCATCATAGGAGTATGCTAAGACATCTATATATTGGTGGAGTAGAGTAGTGAACTTGAATTTCTCCTTAGGAGTGCAACATTTTCCAATGTTCACCATGTTAGGATCTCCTTTGGTTCCTAGATTTACTTGATCAAACTCTTGAGAGGAGCTTGAATTCGTTCACTATTGTTTGATGAATCTGTCATGGTTATCAAATAGTTTCTCTAGGGAAACTAAGCCTTTGGGAATCTTATTCCCTTTAAGTTGCAGGAACTCCTCACCTGCATCTTTATTTGATTCATAAGTTGTCTCACATTTTTGAGGTTCACTACCTTCAAAATGCAGCCGTTTAAAGCTATCCTTTTACTCCAAGAAGGTAATGATTTGATTGTCATTGTTAAATACTTGCCAATGACTAGGATTATCAAATACACATGGTCAAAAGACTATTTTAATAGTGTACTTGTTTCCTTTAAAGTCTGGGTGGGGGACCAAGAGAGTAGCTAAAATAGCCAATACATCAACCTGGTCATTGAATTCTCTTAGAATGGTATAGATGCTAAAAGCATCAAAGTTTTCAATTTGGTCTAAGACTAGATTGTAGTAGTGGTGCAATCTTTCATTTTTATTTTGATAGAGGTTTCTTACCTGACAAACCACCAATTTGGCATCCCCTTTAGCATGAAGGAGTTTAATGTCTTTCTCTCTAATAGCCTACAATCCAAGCAACAGAGATTCATACTCAGCTATGTTATTGGTGTTGCTAAATTACAACTTATAAGATAAAGGAATAATATCTCCTTGAGGAGATACCAACACAATCCTAGCTCCTGAACTGGTAGAGGAGTAGCTACCATCAAATTCAAGAATCCATACCTCACTAGACACTACTTTTTCTTTGAAAACTTCCTCATTTAGAGGAAGAGATTCTTCCATAATTTCATTTGTCTTTACCAATTTTCCTACTCTTTCAGTTGAATACATTTCTAAGATATTACCTATAGGATCCTCATAAGACGCTTTACGAACTTTATCTGTAGATAAGAAATAGTTACCCATGTTCGAAGACTCAAATAAAATTTGAGCTTCTAGTGATAATGATTAGGTGACTACATATTTTGTCTCTTTTTTAGGAAGCAATCTCTTCATAATACCTTGAATTGGAATCCTTGCCTCAGATAAGTCCATGCTTAGCTCACCACCAACATTCTTGTAGAAATTCCACCTAAGAAGGATGCCGTAAGAAGCTGGAAAATCAGCCACTAAAACCATCATTTTTATCCTCTTTTTTGGAAAACTGTGAATGTAAATTGGGCATTTTTTATTTGACCAAGGAGTGGGAATTGCTTGTTTTCCATATAAAAACACCTCCCAAAAGTTTTGGTCAAATTTAGACCAAGGGAATCTGCCACCTTGGCAGGCATAACATTATCAAAAGCTCGAGAGTCTATTATGCAATTACTTAATTTATAACTATTATCAGTAGGGAAACATAAAAAGGTTCTATTTTTCTAGGAGTAATAGGAGTCAGGAAAAGATTATTTTGGGTGGATTTATCCTTGGGGGAATCATGAGTTACCTTTGAAGAATATTGTCCTATGGGAATGGCTTTATTTTTTACATATTCTGCCAAATTATCAAACAATTCAAGATTGACTCACAAATATTCAATCTTAGTCATTTGAATCTTAGTCTTTTTAGTGTGATCAATTATGTCAAATAATTGAAATGAATTTAAGATGGAGGAAGAGGGACCATCATCTTGATCTTTAGTGGGTGTGGCACTAGTCTAAGAAATAGAGGTGAAAGATATGGGATGGTTTGAGGTACTTACTTTTTTGTTAGTTACCTGATCCTTTGGTTGGAAAGGTAATGGAGTCCCTCATTTAGTGATAGAAATCACCGGTTGAGGTTCTTCCCCTACTTTTACTTTATCAATTTGTGGAGCTGACTAGTTTTGAGATCTGGTAAAAATAACATAGGATCCATCAAACACTTCTCCTTTACTTCCAACTTTGTCCCAATAATTTAGGAAATTGATATTAGAGTCGACAGCTAATTCTTCTTCTTATTTTTCAAAGAGATTAGCATCATCTTGTTGGTCGAACTCAGGTTGGAGTGAGAAATCATGTTCAGACTCTAGGTAACTAATCACTAAATTAGTAGGTCCTGCTTCGATGGCAAGTTTCCCATGTGGGGAAGGCAGGTGATTTGGTTACCCTTGGTTTTGTCCAACATTGCCCTAATATTGTTTATTTTGAAATGTTCACCTTGGAATATCCCAATAAGTGGGAGCAAACATACCTTGGGCTATTTGTCTTTTCAAATCTATCAGTTCATTTTTCAACTTTTGCACCATAGGATTTGTGGTGCTTGTAGAAGAACTTTCAATGGATGAAGAAAATATATTTTTAATGGAGTTTTTTCTGATCTTATCACCTAGGATAAGATCATCCTCAATCTCAGTAGCCAAATTTTGAGCCATAAAGAGATCCATAGGGCTAGCATGCCTTAATAGAAAACTTACTTTAGGAAGTTACGAGTTGATGAAAAATCACTTGAGATTCTCTGGCGTGGGTTGAGCAATGGTAGGAATCTGGTTCCTTAACTTATTGAATTTTGCTATAAAATCCCTCATGGGATCATGGGTTTCCTTCTTCATCTATGTAAGTTAAGTTAACAAGGCATGCATGTCTTTAGTAGGTTTAAACCTAGCTTCAAATTTAGACTTTAGTGTATTCCAATCAATTATAGTTCAAGCTTAAAGGTGGTAAAACCAATCCATGACAGTGCCTTGCAAAGCTTATACAAAGAGTCTCACTGCTACATCTTCAAATTCCACACCTATTACACCACATGCTATAGATAAGGCAGCAATGTGTTCATCAAGATGAACCTTCCCATCACCAAAAAAATTGAGAAAATTCTTTCTAGAACTATGAGGTAGTTCATGTAAAGGTGGGGTTAGATTAAAAGGGCCAAAATAATTGAACCATGGACCTTGGGCCATTATGATAGGATGGTTAAATGGTGTAGTAACAAATCTTGGTGGGGTCAATAAAGATAAAGCCTTACCAATATTGAGACTAGAAGCTTCACCAAGTATGGGAGATCTGGCATTGGTAGGAGGGAAACTCCTAGTTCACTGAAGGTGAGATGGTGGAGGAGAAATCTCAAAATTAGTTTGTAACACCAACTTGAATATAGGATCAACAATACCTTGAGCTCTCTAGCCTTGTGTGTACGGTGGATCTGCTAGAGTGTAAAATGAAAAAGGAATTGGAGCTGCTTCAAGTTGAAGCTTGAGGCTTCAAAATGTACGTTCATGTCCCCAACAGAGTCACCAAAAGCTGTTGAGTGAATATTTTATTGTCAACTAATTAATGACAAAATGGGTATATCAACCATAGTATAAGGATATTTATGCCATAAAAAGTGTAGGTTTACCACATCTTAATGAGATAAATCTCTCCTCTCATCAAGGGGAGGTTCCCTATGAATCACTTATATGCTATATATGTATATAAATAAATAAAAAATAATACTCAAGGTAGTATAACACCATCCATCTCTCTTTTTTTAGAGATGATGTTTGAGGAACAAAAGAAGGAGGTCCCGGTCAATGGCTAAAAGCATTCCTCTTCTTTCAAAAATGGTATCCAGTGCATAGCAAGAAATCTCCTAAAGTAGTAACTAGGTCCACAATGAAACCCACGGAAGCACAAAGTCTTCCATTGCCTCCTTCACTAATTCAAAGAACACATAACAATAGAGTGAAGCAAAGCCCAAAGTCTTCACCTAAAACTACAATGGATAAAAGGGTCATCAAGATAAAATTATCTCAAAGTCTCTCTTTTATCCTCTATAAAAATCTTTAGATAATTTCAATACACACACTTTGCTTATTAAATTGAATAGGTGAGAGATTATTAGGAAAGAGAACATAAGAATTATTTCCTAAGTAACACAAATTACTTCAACACAAACTCTGAAATTAACCTATTTCTCATTCATTCAATAAAATATGATTTACAAATTGAGCACAAAGTCTCAAGAAGTGTCTCGATTTTGGCAGAGTTTTTGCTCTCAATTAGCCATAGATCCTTTTTACAAAAGAGGTTCCCTCTATATATAGGGAGAAACCTTCAAAATTGGAAAAAGATTAAAATATTGAAAACCTAGTCAAAGATGAGTCAGCATTGACTTTGGGACATTTTCCAAATTTTTACATGTAATTACATATTACAAAAGTGCATGTACTTTCACATGACAAAAGTACATGAAAAGAAATAAAGAAAAAAAGGGAGAAAGGAGGAATAATTTAACTCTTGTTGCTAGACTTCTTCAGATGAGCATCATATATGGTGATAGATGCTTGAATTCCTATACTATCTAGCATAATGGTATTCTTGAAGATTACTTTGGCTCTGATTGTAGTGTCTTTCAATGCTGTGATTGCTTTAGCATGACTAGTTAACCTGATTCTTAGATTATCCAGAGTTAACTGAGTATCTAGAATGTCATCCACAGAAGTCTTTGAAAATGCTTTCTCTTCAAAATCCCTTTGGATCATACCTTTGAATTCTTGAATCATCTCCTTTGCTGAAAGAAATTGATTATCTCTAGAGGTGAGTCTACAAGCCAATTCCTCTAGTCTGTCTAACAAGCTGGTGTCACTTTTCTCACTAGCGTCCTTGGAAGACTTGAGATCTTCAATCAACTCCTTAAGTACCTAGATCCTATATATCAGTGATTCTTTAATTTCAACATAAGAATCTTTGTTGGCAATGACACTGATTGACACTAAGGTGCATTTCTTCAGAGCTTTCATCTCTACCCACTTGTTAAGATATTTATTTATACTATCAATATCTTGAGAAATAAGAGAGATGAGGTCTTCTAAATCTATCCTTATTTTCTTCATTTTCTCTATCTTCTCAGCAACCTCTATAAGTAAATAAATTACTTGTGTATGCATATTTTCTATATAATCTTCAAGTACTTTCCCTTTCATGTAGGTCTTCTCTGCTTTCTAGATAATAGGATCATCTATGGAAAAGGTTGTTGGGGTTGCCGCTTCAAGAGCAAAAGTGAATCTCCTAACTACCACAGTCAATTACTCTACCTTTGCCTTGTAATAATCTTTAATCTCTTTCTCCCTATCAAATTTTTGGACCATGATATCCATTACAGATTGTAGGTCACTCTTCACACTCTCGTGAGTTACTTTCCCCAACTCAACATGAGAAATGGAGTAGCTGCTCATGTCAAAATCCTCTAGGGTTGCATCTTGTGGAGGTTTGGCTATCTCCAAAAATTTGTTCCCCTTTTTCTCAACCATTTTTGAAAGGATACTTGGCTTCTTGGGGGTCTTAGCTTTCACTGGTACTATTTTGCCAAAATCAAAGTCATCTACAGAGATGGCTTACTTCTTCCTTTTGGGTGTGAAAGTTGATAACCAAGGTGGGAAAGTAGAAGCACTTATCATAGCAAAAATCCCTACAGTAGGTGTTATAGGGGTAACATTTGCACTACTAGTGGGAATAATGAGCCCAGTGGGTGTAGCAGGTGAAATTGTATTGGCCAGTGGCTAGTTGATGACGGAACTATCTCCAATATTGAAAGAAGGAGATGAGAGACTAAGGATAGATCTTGAGGATTGAAGGACATCTCTAGAAGCACCTTGAGGGTCACCAAAAATAAATCCAAAAGGAGAGGTAGCTTCAAAAGAAGGAATGCTGATGGGAGAAAGAGGTGAAGGAGTTACCATAGGGGATTGGGGTGGCGAAGAAGAAACCCCTGCAAGTGGTTGTGCCCTTTCTTGGGGAGATAGAGTTTTATTTCTTTATTGCTTTGAAGGCTTGTCATCCATCTCCATCCATTCTGCTACCTATTCTTGAGTGTTTTGTTCTCTAGCCCCCATAACTATTGATTTTGGCTCTTTCTCAGCAACCTTCAATTTCTTCGACATAAAGATGATCCTAGGCTTGTGAGGCCTAGAAAGAGAAGGAATGTCACCTTTATTCTTAGTCTTATTCTCTGCTCTCTTCCTTGTTTTCTCTTGGAATTTAGCCTCTGATCTTGTGATGAATTACTTTAATGTGATTCCTTTGGTTGCTAGCCAATCATTGGTGTTAGCCAATATTGGTTTGAATCTCATCCTTAAAGAAATCAACTCCTTTTAGGACCACTAAATTGGAGGAAGAGGAGAGTTATCAAAAATTTTAGCCAAGTATCTACTGTTAATTGTATTTTTGTCATCAACCAAATTTAGGGGAATATCTACAAGCCCTAGATATTCAATCTACTCTAGAGACAGTCTATTGTAGTCCATTCTTCTAATCTCTTCTACTGTTCTCAAGTCTATCCAAATGTCTTCAATCATGGGCTCATGAAACTGAGTCTTTTTTTATTATCATATCCTTGATACCCCTGTAGTCAAAATTGGGCCTTCTTTTGAACTGCTTCATGGTGACAAGTTGCATTTTTATCTCCATTACCCTTGCTTTGGTGGTAGTCAAAATTGAGTATCTACTAATTTCTATTGGGAACCTAAAACCTAGCTTCTTAAGTTCCATTTTCTTAGTGTGTATGACAATAATCTATCTACATAACTCCATTAGGACTAATTTGTCAGAAGTAAATCTAGGGAGCATGTAGGGATAGCCTTGGCAAAAGCCAACTCATAGATAGCAAAAGGAGGGGAATTATAAAAACATGCAGCCAAAATCATTGACGACCATCTAGGCTTCATCTAATACTCTCTTCTATTCTAGATAAGGATCTAAAAGGCACAAAAATATCATGAATAAGGCATCATTTACCCTCCTTAAGTGATAGATCGATCCTTTTAGTGTTAGCTGAGGGTAATATGAATAAGCAGGGGTGGTTCTTCTATCTCCTTCTATTGTCAAACCTAGAAAGGTTTTCATTGAAGTTATGGTGTATACTAAGTATGAAGTCATATATAACTTTGAAGTGGTAGACACCTTTGTCAATTTCTCATGAAGAGCATTTCTGATCTGCTCACCCCAAAAGATGACTTGTTTCCCTTATAGAATTATCTTAATAAAGGGATACATCCATTCATGGAACTGGGAAGAAGATGGTAGACTTCATACTATGTTGAGAAGAGTAATTAAGTCACCAAATTTCTCTATAAAATCACTTCTCAAAAAATTTTGTGGCCATCTAGATAAGTTAGCTCTGGGAGTCTTGAGCCATATATTGTTCATCACCTTTTTCACCTTCTCAAAATCTTTGTCATATTCATTTTGTGCCTCAATGAAATCAATTTTCAACACTTCAATAACAAGAGGGCACATGAAGACTTTATTAATAAATTTGAGGTTCAGTTGAATTATCGCATTGCCACCAGCATCTGACATTGTCCTGGTCTCTCTGTTATAGAACTGGGTGTATTAGAGGATAAACTCTATGTGATGCATCACCACAAGGAAAGAGGAGACTAGATGGATGTTGATTTCAATTATTATTTTCATCTCTAAGCTTAGGTTTGTCACCTTATTTCTCTCCATAAACTTGGTTATATCCACATGGCCGATCTCTATGTCTCTAATGTCATCGACATTAGAAGTGATCAAGGTGATTTGGAAAACACATTGATAATGGTACTTCATGGCCTTTGACTTATTTAGAGAAGCTTCAGTCATTAGGATGAGCATTTTTTAAGATCATGTCAATGAAGGAGGATCCTTAGGGGGAACTGCGATAAGAATCATGATCATGTGATTAGGGAAAAATTAGCAATTTAAGGAAATTACACGCCAGGTGATCATGACCAAAGAAGGGCACTTGACAGGGTCAAGGTGTGAGTGGGTTGGAAAGAGAGAGGAAAATGGGGAGGAGGTGTGAAATAAAGAAGGAATGAAAATTCTCTAGAGTTAGAGAAAAAGGATGCAGGGGTGGCAAAATTTGCTGCCCTGGCATGTGGGATGAGTCTGTATGCATAGGCAGCAAAATTTGCCACCTGTGCACACTAAGATGAAAAAAATACATCGGTGGCAAAAAAATTTGCTAACGCATTAGGGGAAAGAGATCATGTAAGGGTGGAAAAATTTTCCACCCTTGCGCTTGTGAAAAAAATGGTGTAACGGCAGTGAAATTCACTGCCCTTACATCATAGTTAGATCAAGTTGCATCGGTGGCAAAATTTGCTGCCAGTATAAGAGATGAAACAAAGTGTTAGGGTGTAACTTTTTTTTTCCCTTACATGGGTAGGAAGACTATTAAAAAAATGGAGGGTGGCAAAAATTGCTGCCCTAACACTAAGGAAAAGCAAGAAAAGTTAAACGGGGAGGAAGGGAAGAGGAGAAAAGAAGTGCAATAGAAGGAGAAAGGCTTCTTGATGGGAGGAAGGGAAGAGGAGAAAAAGAAAACCTAACAAAGGGGAGAGAGAAAAAATTAAAAAGAGGAAAGAACATTAAAAAAAATGTAAAAACAAAGACCTACTTGGAAAATAATGCGTGACAAGAGCTTGAATCCGACAAAGCATGCTTCTTCCCACTTGCTAGATCGTCCAGAGGTAGAGGACAGGAGGAGGATTGGAAGAAATGAATCAAAAGGAAATAAAAATAGATTAAATGGGGAAAAAATTTCCCCTAACCACTGAATGCGCATGGCCATAAATGTTGTGCACAAAAAATAAGGCAGTTTAGGGGTGGCAAAAATCATTGCTCCTACACTGAAATTTAAAAGATATGCAAGGGTGGCAAAATTTGCCACTCCTGTATGGGAAGGAGAAAAATGTAGGGAAAAAAATTTTCACCAATCTTGCATTTTAGATGCAAGGGTGGTGAAAAATTATGCCTTTTCATGGAAAATAAAAAATGCATTGATGGCAAAATTTGTCGCCTTTGCATGAAAAAGCAAGAGAAAGACAAACTTTGGGAAAAGGGAAATTTGTCCCCTGGTCGCATCAAGATTGTAACAACTTTCAAATTTTGGGGAAAATTTAATAAAGAGATGTTACGAACTTTGAATGATTCCAATTGATAAAACATGGGAACAAGAAAAACTCATCTCAAAAAATGAACTTAGAGAGAAAAAGGTGAAACAGACAAGTTTCATAGGGGTTGTTCCAAAAACAAGCTGAGCTGATTTTGGAAACAACACTACCAAGACACAAATTACATCTTGTTGAATGGTGAAAATGATTTTCATTTTTAATTTTCATCATCCAATTTTTTAGGTTTTTACCTGACCATCAATGGTGAGGGTGACCATCGATGGTTGACCCTAGGGAAACCCCTAACCATCGACGGTCATAGTTCCCCACATTTTTCAAATATTTAAGCACCCCACTTAGGTCTGACCCTTTAGGAGATTACCTTATCTCCCCAAAACCAACCACTTGACCTTTCAAAGCTTCCCCTTCTCTGACCAACCTATTTAACTATGTTCACCTTGACATTGGCCACTTTTGACCCAAATATTTGCATTTTTTGTGATGAATTTTCCTTGATCATTTTGACCGCATCGACCAACCTTACCATGTTAAACTTTTATAATTTATACCATATCATGCATGACCAAACCATTTATGTTAATTTTTGGGATCACTTCCTACCCATAATATTGACCCTATTTAGATGACTTAATAAGAATGACCTGATTAACTATGACCAATGCTATCGATCGATTACCCTATCATATGTCCCCCTAAAACCCAACCTTATTTTTATGAACATTAGCAACTTTAGTCTCTAAATGATATTGATTATCACACTGAGTTATATTTTATGTGTATGTTTGCATTTCAAATGCCCAACCCTTTTATGTCACCTACCTCATGACTCACCATTTACCATTTATCAAACCCTGGCCTGATTTCATTTTCACTCCATCAACTCCCAGTTTGAAAGGGAACACCTCCTCCCATACTTAAGACAATTATGTCATGACCATAAATCCATTCATTTTTTTTCTTATTAAATCAAATCCACATAACAAAAAAAGACAAAATGTAGACACTCAAAAACTTCATAATTTTAGATGTTAAAACACCTTGAACCCCTACTTGACCCTAAAGCTAGTTGACCACCTCTTTGACTTAGCCCATTCATTAATTTACTAACTTAACCCTTTAATTCATCTCCTTTTAACTTACTTTCACCCATTTTCCTCTAACTCCTTGACCACTAATAATAAACCTAACCATTGATGGTTATCTTGACTATCGATGGTCAAGTCATTAGCCTACTTTAAAGCTATTTATAGCTATGTATGAGATAAACATGGCACAATTTAATAACTTACCTTTTATTATGCTAACAAGTTTTAAAGAAACATAAATGGAAACTTTATCCTCTTACACAATTAGTAAATTCATCCTATAAAAGTAGAGAAGTATGAAGTGAAAAGGATCCAAAAATCCACAAATTCATGTTTAGGCTATCAAATCTTCTTACATATGTATCCAACATCCATCCAGTAAGCAATTAGTAGTAATAGATAATTGAACCTCTATCTCAATAAATTTTGAAGGCCAAAGTATTATCACTTTATCCAAATTTCTTTTGCTACCTATCAAGTTATAGGTAATGTGGTATTTGTTTCTGTATTTCATTTCATTTCCAAATTCCTTGACTTGATCAAACTCATATTCTAGCCTTATGTTTCTAACTAAACCCATATTCAAACCCTCACCTAACCATCTACCCACTCTATAAATCCCTTATTGAATATTTCTAGAATTACATAGGTAATCATCAATTGTTAACCCAACCATCGATGGTTAGCCCAACTATCAATGATTTACCCAACCATCAACAATCATTGTAGTAAAAAATAAAAAGTTATTTTTATCCCCTTAGCCCCAACCAAATCCTATTTTCTATGTTCTTGCCTATTCATAGAGCCTTCCCTAATTTTCTAAACCTAACCCCAACTACTTAGCACAAGTATTAACCTACTTTTGCTATTTTATTCATTTTATTTGACTAAACATTTAACTTTATTCTTATTTCATGTATTCAATTTTATCTTATCAAATGCAATTATTCTTTATTTTCATCTACATCAGCTTAATTATTATAAATAGTGGTACAAGCATATGCTTCTTGGCTATGGCTCACACTAGGTAGTCCACTCAACTATCTCACTAATAAACCCCTTTTCTAGTGTCTTTCTTATCAGTAGGTTATTCCTTCTAAGCCAAAGAGGAGTTCCCATCATCATCTAGATCTTGCATGTACTTTTACCAGGTATTCTTTTACACACCCCCTTTTACTAGTTTCATTACTTTATTCCAAATTAAGAAATGAGTGGAAATTAAGAGAAACATATACAATTCTAGAGTTTTAGCTAGACCTTATATCTCCTTCTTAGAACTGGAGATATTTGAGGATGATTTAGATTGTCATGCACTCTTTATTAGAGCTTACATTCATAACCAATCTATTCATGGTGTTCTCATAAATAAGTCTTCTAGTGTGAACATGTGCACTATGGAATTATTGTAGCATTTGGGATATTCAGAGAAAGATATTACCCTAATGAACATAGTTATCAATAGATTTAATGGGCATATATAGAGTTCATTAGTTGAGATTTTACTTCTTATATAGATTTGTCTAACACACATGGCCACACCATTTACTATTGTTCCTAGTACAAGGGTTTTTGGTATGTTACTTGGTTAACCATAGATTCAAAAACTTCAAGCAATACCTTCTACAGTTCACATATGCATGAAATTCATTCATGCTAATTAGGTTGTCATAGTTGGTGGAGTTCCATATGAGTTACCACTCCCCACTTTAGATCCATCTTCTACTTTGTAGTCACTAATTTTAGTTTAGTCACTAATTTTAGTTTAACCACTAGTTTTATTTTCTCCACCAGTTTCAGTTCTTCCTCTAATTTAGATTTAGACATAGTTGAGACCTCCATCACCAACATAGAGAGTTTATACACTTCCATAGAGGTCTCTTTCAAATCAACAATAGTTTCAAGATTCTAGATACCTTCTAGCTACAGTATTCACACCTAGAGTAGTATCATTGAGGTCCCATTCCTTTACACATAGAGCACATGTTTAGAGAGCTTCTCCTACTACTAGATGGGTCCCTAAGATCCCTATAGTTACATCCACTTCTTAGATTTATAAGGTGACCCCATAGTTGATTTCTACTTCAAAAAATTTAGATCATCAACAATATACACAACTTTCAAAGTTACCATCTCATCCTTTTCATCATGCTTCAAAATCATGTACGATCCCTCTCCTTGATATAAGACACCATGATAGGGAGTCTCACATGAGACTCATTAGTTAGTATCATCCCTTCCTAGATTACTTGTACATAGCTTCTTTTCAATTTCTTCTACATATTTTTCTTATGATTGATTATACATAGCTTATTTCAAAAATATAAAAACATTCAAATATTTAAAAATAAAAAAATGATATAACATTTCAAAAAAAAAACATTCAAATATTCAAAAAAAATTCAAAGATATTTCAATTGTATGCATCATCATGATTTACATTTCTACTACCATGCTAGACTTACATTTGTTATTCTATGCTATTGTTTGCCAATTCATCTACATTACCATGTTTCACTCGATCTTCTTTGTGTGTTTTAAGTGACTTCCAGATCTTTGATTGCTTCACTCTACCCATTGAGGGGGCATCTTACTTCTACATTCAAGACACACATTGATATACATGCCCACTGGGGCATCTTCCACATGACTACACCATTTATGTTATGTCATTCTTATACCACACACACTAGTTAACATGATGATGTACATTATTTAATCACTTACACAAATCAATCTATCAACATTTCATTATTATATAGAACTTATGTATTTTCTTAGCATATACCTAGTCTTGTACTAATAATTCTTGCATACTTTCACTTCTTGCTTTGATTAGTTAGATTTCAATGTATTTCCAGTATTACATGCCTTCCTTTCTTGCTTTGCATTGATAGATGTGATTGAATTTCTCAATTCATGTTTGTCTCTTATATGTGCATTCAGACATTTGCCAATGTCATTTGCTTATATTCTTGTGTGTGCCTCAGGACATTTTCTAATGTCCTTTTCCTGTACTCTTCTATGTGATTATGGTTTTCACACCAACCTTGATTATTTCACTTGTATGTGTATGTGTCATTTGAAAATTTCTTGTATGCTTTCTTTCTAGTTTGAGTGACATGTACCCATGTCCCTTGTTTACTTAGCCCCTTGACCACCCTTATATGTTTCTTATTTCTTTCCTTGTGTGCTTGTTTCTTGATTGCTTTTGATTGTTTGCAATGTCATGATCCAAATCATGCATTATATTTCTTTTTAGGATGACATGATGGACATCATGTTCCATCCCTCTTTGCCAACTAAAAACTAACCAGATTTCTAGTTCTAATTTATTATATTGCACATGTTATTACTTTGTTATATCTATCTAGTCATACCCCTATTGATCTAACAATCTCTCATTAAAAATCATGCTATGTCTTGAGATATCTTGTCAATTATCATTGATATATCATTTATCTTTATAATATAACACACTTTTAGGGTTCTTTACTTTGAGGGCAAACATTGTAGGGTCTTCATTCATACCCTCAAAAGAGGGGGGGAACAAATAAGGGTTTTGTCACAGAGATCAAAGCACCTCTTGAGAAAAAAATTAGCATTCAAAACACCCAAAATAATAACTAGACATCAAACTAAACATAATAGACCAAACAGATAGTGAACATGTGAACATGTCAGAATAGTTACCAGATTTAGCCCAAGAGAATAATTCCAAGATCAGACTACCATGTTAAACCCTCTAGTGTTTACTTTTAGTGCTCATATCAAAATATAATAAAAACTAGGCTTTCCAAAAGTAGGCATAAAAGTAGGTTCAACTACAATTTTACAGATTCAAACTAGTTCATAATCAACAAATTTTATTACACATTTGCTCAGAGAATCTAGATGTAAGGAGCATCATTCATGACATGATGGCTCTCACTTCTAGTTTTAGATATGATATTTGGTATAATTTTTAGGTCAAAATCCATGTTCCAAACATTAGTGATTGGGGGAAATGTGCCTAGCACATTTGCTTTCTTTTTCTTTCTGAGTTTAGTACATACCTAGGCATTCTCAGTAGTTATGTGCCTTATTCCATCTGCAGGTGGTTGGCATAATTTTGGAGTGGCTTTCATAAAATCCTAAATTGTACACTTTGGAGTGGCTTTCATATAAGCATAGTGCACTAGTTTTAGAGTGGCTTTCATACAAGCCTAATCTCCATCTTTCAGAGTGGCCAAAAGTGGCTTAGTTTCTAGCATACATTGGTTATCCATGCCAACATTGTTAGATTAAAAAACATTCATGGGATGCAAAATCCATCTCATATGACACTAATTTCATATTGGTATCAATTTATAGCTTTAATTCATGGGGTCATGATGGATCCAAAGGGCCAACCTTTGTATTCTTGAACCACCTACTTAAAGGGATTAGACACATAATCCAAACATCGATTAGAACACACATGATCATGTAACTTCACTTAAGGGGAAATGATGGAGCTAAAGGGATAGTCTTTATTTTCTTGAACCACCTACTCAAAGGGATTGGACACATACTCCAAACATTGATTAGCACATGCATGATCATGTAACTTCACTTAGTGGGAAACGATGGAGCCAAAGGGCCAAACTTTGTATTCTAAAGCCACCTATTTAGAGGGATTAGACACATAGTCCAAACATCAACTGGCACACAAATGATCACATAGCTTCACTTACTGGGTGACGATGGAGCCAAAGGGCTAGCCTTTTCATTTTTGAACCACTTCTAGGGAATTGAGCATTCAGCTTCATTCATGATATTACTCTTCGTATAACATCATTTAGCATTACTCAACATTACTTAGTACCATTCAACATCACAACAAGTTTTGTATTGGTGCACATACCTAATGAAGTGTATTTGTTCCTTTCTCTTCCTCTCTCTCTTACCCAACTTTGTACATTCTTATTTTAGATATAGCTAATATAATAAGAATTGATCTACTCTTTATTTTCTCTTGTAAATTTTCACTTCAAAGCATGCTCTCTCTACACACATCCAACATCACATAGATTTATGGGATTCACCCTTATAGATAATTTTAGGTATGCTTTCTATTTTTCCTTTATCCTAGTATTTCACTTTGCTACATCACTAGAATAAAGGGGGAGAAAATTTAGTCATATAGAATGTGAAAATTGGTAACTTGAGTGTGGATAATGACACCCAACCCACAGGTCCCTCTTGATTTCTCTCATGATCCTCATAGGATTATTTTCACTGATTCCTAATCATTCATAGCCTTTTAGACCTGATCCCAGCTCAACTAGACTACTCTTTCCATGACAAATATATCCCCCTAGGTCTCACTAGCTTAGGATTATAGTTCCCAACTTGGACTATAGCATTGGGCCCTCTAGTGTCCACTTTTGGTGTTGCTATCCAAGTGATTTTTTGCCTCTAACAATAATTTTTTTGTTCTTATCCCTCTTATTATCATCCTAATGTGAGCACATTCAACTCATGACCAATAAATCCCTATAGAATCCCATTCAAAGTTAATTTATAATGGGTTGGAAAATATTACAAAGCAATCAAGAATACAAGAAAGTCTACTCAGGTGATCTTCCCTATTCTCTCTATATACCTAGCCAATACTACTGCAAACTTATTCAAATATTTACACCAGTCCCTAGCCACTTCAAGCACACCTAGTTTTAGCATTTCACATCTTCATACACATAATTTAACAAAGCACATAAAGTGGGAGAATTGTCTATGGCTTGATCCCTCTTCAAAGTATTGGTATGTAGGAAGCATGCCCACACAAGGGGTGTGGATACACATTTAATACATCTTACACATACTAACACCCCCCCCATGTTTTTCAAATTTTGTAAAAGCATAATGGAGTCTAGGGTTTGAAGACTAAATCATCTCTACAAAGAGTTCCATGGACATCTAATAGTTGAAATTACATAAGCAAGCTCACATAGATGCAATGAACAAAACCTAGAAAGCCCAGGTCTCTCAAACAATAGTGGCAGAAGAGAACTATAACACTAGATCCTAGAGTATCCTATTTTGATGCTCCTATCTAATCATAAAACAAAGTCCAAATCCTAATTTGAAACTATGTCTTAGTCCTACATAGTGAATTTTAGACCCTATAATAGCCATCTCATTTAGTTTCTAACTAAGTCTTATTTTTTCTCCCTTATTACTATTTTTAAAAAGATTCAAATTACAATAAAATTATACAAATTAGTAGCTTAATTATCACATATTTATTTACTAATTTTTTTACTCCAAACCCTTAACTAAATTAGGAATAATACACCAATAATCCCAAAATAGTTAAATCACTATTTTGGACAACTTGTTTAAAGCATGTAATTCTTACAAATTTTTAGCATCTATATATGAATTCAGAGTCCTTTTTTCATGCTAGTCTAGTGTGGAAGGTAAGTTTGATTATTTTTTTAAACTACAATTATTTTTTTATGACAAATTTCCTCATCTATGTAGATTTAACAACAAACATAAAAAATAGAATAAACATCTAAAACTGAGACCGAAGTAATTAAATTTCTTGATTATTTTAATTTCTATTTCCTATCAGATTTTATTGCTATAGTTTAGAAATAATTTCAAAAAAAATGGTATAAACTTAGTAGCTAATCAAAGATAAAATTGAAATTGAAATTTTTAGATCGCCTAAGTTAAAAGCAACAACCTGTACATGCTAAAAATTTGTAAAAATCAATGATTATGTAAGACTTACAAATTTTGGAATGTGGTTATTTACTCTTAAAAAATATAGAGAATATCTCTATGATGCCAAAGTTGTTGCATGTTGCATTTCTATAACTACGTAAACTAATTATGCCAAATTTATTGCTTGACACTTATCTACTTATGCCATAATCTGCCTTGCATGCAAATTCTTATTATTTTTAATTTATTTGACCCACATGAAATTTTTCCATAATAGCTTTCTATGTATGGCAATATTGTATATAAGATTCTAAGAGCCTATATTTGTGTATTTCATTCATGAATATCCACATGAATCTCTCCATCCATTGACTTGACTTGATTTGGCAATTATTCATATGAATCTCTCTAGGTCATGCCATGAATTAGCAAAAAAACTATTGAATCCATTATCACACATACAAATTAGTCATCCATACTAGATCAGAATGATGGGATTCATCAATCCCCTTCATTTAATAATATCAATCCAAGGTTGGTGTTTAAAGGTTGTATGTAATAGGAGAAAGAGATCCTTGGCAAATGGTACCCTTTATCACACTCCACACTTGTAGGAATTTAAAATCACACTCACAAAAATCAAGGCACACTTGCAGAAAGTAAAGAACACTTACAAAAATTAAATTTTTTAATTGAAAATAAATGAAAATTAAATAAAACACCTATAGGTTCACACAAACTATAAAAAGAGAACTATTTATAGAAATAAATAAATAAAATAATAATTTATAGCAAAGAGGATAATAAAGAAATAAACAGAAACATATTGATCCATCTTACTTAGAGTGAGTGTCCAGCACATTCCTCAGAAGAGAATTTTACTTAGAACACAAGTTTTAGAATAGAAGTATCTTCATTGATTTCATTCAGGTGTGGAAGGTTGCATTTATAATCTCATGTTTATAACCAACACCTTATTTAGGAGTAACAAACTAGATACTCTATCCTATCTCAATCTCCAAAAAATATGGAGAGAGATATTTATTCCAACAATGAAATCTATTACAGCATAATCTTGATCTCCGCTAAATATGGAGAGACCTATTTATTGGAATAAAATTACATAAATCTATATTTGAACATAATCTATAATGGAAAGTCTTATACATAGAAATCTTTACATAGAAAGGCTTAAAATGGAAAGGATTATTTGTAATAGTTAGAATAGACCAACCAATGATTAGAATATATTTAGAATTACTTTCCAAACAAGTTTGTAAAAATTCTATTGAAGTCTATACAAGTTCTATTGAAATTTGTAGCAAACCTAATAAAATTCATAGCTACCTGATGAAATCCATAGTTGCTTGATGAAATCTATAACTACTTGATAAAATTTGTAGCTACTGTGGGAGTCTGTAGCAAACTTATAAGAGTCTATGATGTAGTCCATAGCTATTATAACTTGACCATAATGATGTATCTATTGTAGAATACTCTGACACTACAACATTATTCTTGAAATGGTTATTCTTCATACTTTAAATCATTCTTAGCTTAGTATAAACTGTGTACACACTCATTGACATCTTTTTTTTAATTGAAAATAAATAAAAAATAAATAAAACACATATAGGTTCACACAAACTATAAAAAAGGAACTATTTATAGCAACAAATAAATAAAATAATAATTTATATCAAAGAGGATAATAAATAAATAAACATAAACACATTGATCCATCTTACTTAGAATGAGTGTCTAGCTTATTTCTCAGAAGAGAATTTTACTCAGAACACAGGTTTTAGAATAGAAGTATCTTCATTGATTTCATTCAAGTGTAGAAGGTTGCATTTATAATCTCATGTTTATAACCAACACCTTATTTAGGACTAAAAAACTAGATACTCTATCCTATCTCAATCTCCACAAAATATGGAGAGAGATATTTATTCCAATAATGAAATCTATTACAGCATAATCTTGATCTCCACTAAATATGGAGAGACCTATTTATTGGAATAAAATTACATGAATTTATATTCAAATATAATCTATAATGGAAAGTCTCATATATATAAATCTATACATAGAAAGGCTTAAAATGGAAAGAATTAATTGTGATAGTTAGAATAGACAAACCAATGATTAGAATGTATTTATAAATACTTTTCAAATAAGTTTGTAAAAATTCTATTGAATTCTATACAAGTTCTATTGAAATTTGTAGCAAACCTACTAAAATTCATAGCTACCTAATGAAATCCATAGTTGCTTGATGAAATCTATAACTACCTAATAAAATCCATAGCTACTGTGAGAGTCTATATCAAGCTTATAGGAGTCTATGATGTAATCCATAGCTATTATAACTTGACCAAAATGATGTATCTATTGTAGAATACTCTGACACTACAACATTATTCTTGAAATGGTTATTCTTCATACTTTGAATCATTCTTAGCTTAGTATGAACTGTGTACGCACTCATTGACATCTTTTTCCCAATAGTCATTAGTAATATCTAAAAAATAGATAGTAATGAATTGTAAAGACAACCATGATATATACTTGCTATTTTATTCTAAATAAACCATAAGTTTGGAGACTACATTTATATCCACTTCCTATGCAAGAAAAAGGATGTTATTTTATAGATATAATGAGTCATATTATGGTATCATCATAATGCACTTATCCAGTGGACTCAAGCCTACATAGAGAGGATTATAGAGGTTGATGGGAAATATTAAAAGCTAAAAGTGGTTATCAATAAAGGCATGTTCCTAGAGCTCAAACTTATGACAACCTTAGACTTGGGGTTGTACCAAACATATGTTGAGAATATGAGAGTTGTAATAAAAGAGTGGGTGGCCTTGGCTTACACTACAATAGGACCTTTGGAAGAGCACAAGAAGAAGATATTGACATGCTTTAAAGAGGTCAATATCTCTATGTTATTCCATCAAGATGGCACTTTACTCGACCAAGGGGAATTCAGAGTCCACCTAGGTTAATTTGACTAGGTTATGAGGAGAATTCAGAGTCCAAATCTTCACGATACCTTCTCATAACTATGGAAAAAATCTCCATGAAATACTTTGACATTATTTTACTTTATGATTAATTACAATAAATGCATAAAATTGTTGGTTCATTCATATTTACATGATGTGTAGTGATGGTTTGGCTTCTCTTAATCTAGAAGATACAAGTTTATTTTTTCAAAAGATTAAATGGCACACCAAAACTTCACCAAGACATTTATAGATGCCTCATAACTTCTTTGCATTTACATACATGAACATGTGTCATATCTCTCCAAGTTATCAAACATAACTTCTTTATCATTCATGTACTAGTACCGCATGTTATCTTTGACATCAATGACAACCTAAGACATCAATGACCATGCTCAACAATCTCCCCCTTTATCATTGATGGAAAAACAACCTTAGAATGACTTTTTACTCATTTGAACTTCTTCATCTGATCTTTCTCCTCCTTTGGTATTAATGACAAAGGGTGTCTTCCTAAATATGCTAATAATCATTCCTCAACATCATGTATGCATTCAAATACTATTTAATATGCTCAATATACTTACAAACTTACAAATATATGAGTCAATTTCTCCCCCTTTGATATGCACCAATATGAAATTGGACATCTCTGATTCTTAGACATAACAAAATACTCACAGAGCTTAGAAAGATCCCCCTAACATCATGCTCCATCTTATGGCATTTCTTCTAAACTTGGGATTTTCTTATCCTTGGACCTATCTACCTACAGAGCTCACCAACTCTCTTTGCTCATGCATGAAGACTCAATACCTTGTCAAAATACATGACTTGGTTTGATCAAGTCATCATGTTAATCTTTTTTAAATCAAACTATAGTAGACATCTTCACACTTCTATCATGACTAAAGCATCTTCACATATGCTCCCCCTTACATCATGCACATCTTATTCAATCCACTCAAGCTAACTGAGTTAGCTCCCCCTTATCCAAACACATCTTGTATATTATCAAATTAAAAAGACCATACCTTTATACTGATTAGTATTTTGATCAAAGTGCATACACTTGCTTCCATAAATGAAAGATGTCTTCTAAGAAGCATAGGTAGAGACTCCCAAACCCACAATATCCTAGAATAATGTGAAACCAAGAGTTACCCACAAATCCTCATATATATTCTCCTCCTTGGTTATCTGATACTAATAGTTCTTCTTCTTATTCTTCTTCTTCTTTTTAGGTTTAAGATAAGTAACATGCTCATCCACTAAAATATTCTCCTTTTCTTCTAAAATTGGATTGACAACATATGGATACAAAAAAGATTCATGGCATGCCTTTTTAACTTAATAAATAACCTCATAAAATGGAATTAATAATTGATGTTCTTTGCATAAAACATGCTCAATAACAACATGATGTTCACTTATATTCATACACACCTCAGAACTAGTCTCAACTGGCATTTTGTTCTTCTCCTTGAGCTTGGTCTCTTCATTCTCAAAATGATTAGATATTGAGATATTTTGATTCTCTTCAACCTTTGTAGCATTCTCCACTTCAAAAAATATACTACTTGGACCTATAGACTCATTATGATTCACATCTTTAATTTTTGGCTTCCATAACTTAAATTTTCTTCTTCCTTACACTTTAGGAGTCTGATTGAACTTATTTTGACTTAATGGCCTTTGCTTATAGAACATAGCAATGTGACCAATCTTCTCTTAGTTGTATCAAACCATTCTTCTTGAAGTGAACTCAACTCACCTTACCTTATTTGGACAAAATCTTGCAATGTGTCCTATGTCATAGCAACTAAAGTGCTCAACTTTATTCATGATATTTGATTAATGATTCCACTCATTCTTAGAAAGCCTTCTACACTTTCTATCCCTATGATCAAATTGATTGCAAGTATATAAGTAACCATTAAAATCTACATACCTCATGGAATTTTGATATATAATCTAATTTATCCTCATTCTACCAATATCTTCATTCCAAAACCAATTTTTGACCCTCAAGGTCTGATTGTCTTTGTCCACATTAGTCTTTACCTTGTCTTGAGTTGTAAACTTATGTTCTTCTTTGTAACCAAGTCTAGTTTTATCAACAACATACTTTTGACTATTCAAAATGTTATCTATATCAAGTGAACTCTTTTCAAACATCACAATTACTTCATCTTAATATAAGTCTTTTCTAAATCATCTTTTAATGACTCATTTTCAATCACATACCTTGAATATTCATCTTTTATAGCTTTCAGGCTTGTAGGCAGGATTTCTAATTGAAAATTGAGATGCTTGACTATATCTTCATACTCATTGGTATCTTCATTCATTATTGCCTTAAACACAATGAATTTAACTTCATAGTCTTTGATTTGAGACTTCATCTTCTTGTTAATCTTCTTTTCAGTCTTTAGTTCTACATGGGCATTTCTCAATTCAGTTTCATAGTCCTTTTTGTCTTATTTATTATCTATATCACTCCATATTGACTCTTTTTTATATGAGAAACTTCCTTCCTCAGCCATTTAGAGGACTTCATCTTCACTATCAAACTCAAAATCACTATATTTACTCTCATATGATAAGATGCAATCTTTATTGGTGTAGAGACTTTTATTATTCTTGAAGGACTTCTTCTTGTTGTCAAACTTTTTGAATCTTTTTTTCTTCTTATCAGATCTAAATGTCTTCTTTCCTTCATCTTGAATTTCACCATTCTATTCATCATCATTATTATTATGCTTATGAGGGCACTTGTTATCGAAGTGTCCTACTTATCCATAATTGAAACATTTGAAGGGTAGTTTACCCTTATACTTCTTTGAGCCTATTTTTAGTTTACTTGTAAACAAAGCTATTAGTTCATCATCATATATCTCATCATACTTGACTTCCTTACCTTGAGTTTTTTTCTTATTTGACTTCACATCTATCTTAAATGTTGCTTCCTCCTTTGGTAGATTATCATCATTGACTCTCATCTCATAGGTAATAAGGATGTCATGCAATTCATCCATCTTCATCTTAGTAAGATCATGAATTTTTTTATAATAGACACTTTAGAATCAAACTTGAGTGTAAGAGTCCTCAATACCTTTTGTATTATAGTAGCTTCATCAATTACCTTTCCAAGACCTCTAATCATGTTTACTACCTCATCAACCCTAAGATAGGATGCCATAGTATCTTCTTTCTTCATTTTGAGACCTTAAAATTACCTTAAATAGGTCTATAATTTAGCTAGTTTTACCTTTGAGTCTCCTTCATATATAGTCTATAATTTCTCCCAAATATCCTTGGAAAACTTATGATGGATCACTTTGGTGAATGCAACCTCAAATATACCACATATTATACCATTCATATATTTAGAATTTCTCTCACTCAGCTTATTGTTAGTAGCACTAGTTGGAGTAACTGGTGTAGTATAGCCATCCATGATATGCTGTCAAGTATCAAACCTTAGAGACATGATGTTTGTCCTCACCCTTGTACTATATAAAGAATAATTTTACCCATTGAACAATGGTTCATTATTTGTAGATAAAACCTAATTCTATTGACTTTCCATATTGTACCTTAGATCACCTTCAAGTGGTTAAACTTGTAATGAAGGTCCTGCTCTAATACCAATTATTGGAGATATAATCACTAAGAGGGGGTGAATCAATGATTCAAGATATTTCAAACTTTAATATTAATAATTACAAAATCTTAATTAATGACCACAAAAATTCATAAAACATACAAGATGTTCATAATAATGAATAATAAAGATGATGCAATATCACACACATAACACAAGATCTACATGGGAAAACCTCTTGGGGAATAAAACCCACTCTTAAACCTGTAAACACATGGACTAATTTTCCTATAATATTATCACAAACATGAGACCTTTTAGTGAATCATCCACTTCACAAGGATCACCCACTCCTAAGTATGAACAATCACCCACTTGTTCTAGATGTTGATCACCCACACTACACCTTATGAAATTAGTAACTCTAGAACTCTAATTGTATTCAATCTAGTTGGATAAACAATGTATAACACCTCTCTTTCACTCTTCACACACATTTAAACTTGTTCATATAAGAAATGCATCCAAACAGTCCTTTCGGATCAATCTAGGATTATTCTCTCATCCTAAATCTACTCTGTACTTTAGTCCATCCATTGATCACACTCTTTCTAATCTCTTTCCTTCATCTTTATCTTCTTCTCTCTCAACACATCCACATCCAAATCTAGAAACCATTACCTTGGTCTCCACTCTTTATAGAGTCTTCATGAATAACAACTTATAGTTTGGCCATAATACTTGCCTTAACCCTTAAGACATTTAATTTGATAACACATAGCTCAATACCATCCTCATAGGTAGGCCATAGCATCTATGGGGCACACTTAAGTAGCTATGCCTTTCAATTAGGCCTTAATAGCCCTTATAGGGAGACATCTTACCCATTTATCACTTCATCAAGTAAGTTAAGAATATAACATCACTTTTAAATACCTAGGTCCACTTCATATGACCTCTAAGACATGTTTAAATTATTACTCTTACCAAAACACTCTTTTGCTAAAGCACAAATTTCTCAAACAATATTGTATACGCAATAACACCATAAATGAATAAATAGTCAAATAAGAATCTCCATATCTAAACTTTAAAAAAAAAAAATTAAAACTAGAATCTATATATGTGCCTTGAAGTCCTCTTCAAATTCTCCTTTTACACCACCATCAAGTTCTACCTAGATCAAATGATAGCTCCAAAACTATAGATTGGTTTTCTCTAGTTATTTTGAATATTCAAATTCCAATAGTCCCTGAGCAAATGTTAAACATAAAATACTTTGACCTCATATTTTTCTCCCTGATAAATTTAAAAATATGTGCTCCATCAATCTCCTTGAGAGTAGCCTAGTCTTTATCTTGCAATACTCACCATTGATCTTATATATGTGCTTCCACGATTATGTCATTTGGCATCTCTACATGTCTTTTATGCACCTTATACCATTTAGTCAATGTGATTATGCCACATGGAATTCATATGTTCATTCTAAGAATCCTTTTACTTATTTATTTAATGTGCACCATTGATCTCTTACAACACAATCATACGCTCATTGTTGATCTTCTATCCAAATTTTGTGTTTGTGACACATGTCACTAGCATATTCATTCTTTGACATATTGACTTTATGTACATTGTTAGATCCTTATCCATGATTTAATATACACTATTATATCTACTAACTAGTTGACCTTAGACTTCAATGTAGTTAAACTTGATGGTCTTAGTCCCATTATAGTCTACAAGAGCAACTTTGAAGGTTTATAACTTGAGCTAGAAAACACTTCAAAAGTCCAAATATTTAGGGTACCTTCTTAGAACTATAGAAAACATATCCATGAAATCCTTTGAACTCATTTGATTTTTTGAGTACCTACAATAAATGCATAAACTTACTAGTTCATTCATATCTATAAACATTTAGTGATGTTTTGGCTTCTCTTAAGCTAAAAGATGCATATTTATTTTTTTTAAATGATAAAATGACACACCATAACTTCACTAAGACATATATGGATACCTCACAACTTTTTTTTAATCCTTACAAACCTACACATGTGCCATATCTCTCCAAGCTATCAAAAACAACTTCTTTATCATTCATGTACTAGTACTACATGCTCTCTTTGACATCAATGACATCTTAAGACATGAATAACCATGATCAATAGGTATATGGCCATAAATTTCTCCCACATGTGGTTGTCATAGATAGGAATAACTAACTAAATAATGGTAGACATAGAACCACACATGAATCATATGATAACCAAATATAATTCCATTAATGAGAAGGATAAACCTAGTTTCTTTAGACTTAGGCATCTACATGTTGAGCACAAAGCCTCTCAAAAACCAAACTAGTCATAGCCTAGGTCAGCTTGCCCTGTGGTCTCTTTATATAAATAAAGCTCATTCTAAACAAGGTAGTGAAATTAGTGTTCTCTTTATAAACCCCTTAGGGAAGAAACATCTAGCATCATATAAGTTATAATTTCCTTGCATGAATAACTTGGCAAAGTATTAAATTCTAATCTTAGGATAATAATTTGCATAAAGACATGAGGCAAATGAACTAAGAGTATTTAATGACTCTGAATTGGTGGTAAACTAGATAAAGACTACATTTTAATGCAAATTATCATACCTCAAGAGGTATAAGCATAAGGATTAGGACATAATCAAAATTTTTAATGCATTCAGTATTGTCACTATTCCCTGAGAGGAAAACCAAGTAATAGAATCATTAACATCGATGGAAACAAACCTATCTACCTTGGATGACATTGAGTTATAAGAGATCTCTATAGAACTATTCCCATATCCCTCTATCTAAGATAATTTGGGAAACTTCTAGGTATTTAAAGATGACTAATAAATCATCCAATTCCTTGGTAGTGAGGGTATATTCAAAGCCCAAAGCATAGATGAGAAAGACAAAGACAACCCTAGGAATGAGTTGGATATGAATGGGATCATGAATATCATGGAATTGGATGACAAAAGGGATGATCTCCTTAGAAAGAGTGTTTGATGCTTAAGACCCCACATTTTAGGTAAAAAATCCCAAGTTCAAGGATCAAAAATGTTGATTCATTAATCTTGAACCTATGAAGAATCCCAAGATAGTTAATTTGGGTCTAAATTAGATGGACCATGAATTAAAGTAGTTATTAAGGTTACTATTGAGATATAAGGATGTGGTTTCCTAGGCCTATGGATAACTTAAGGTCTTTAACTCAAGAGTAATCACTCATATTATCCCCTTAAAACCTAACCAAAAACCCTTTAGGTAAAGGTAGAGGATAATGAGCCCAATCCTATAGCTCTTGATACACAAGCAAGTCCATAATTTTTTCTCAGCACAAATAGTTTTACTAGTTAACCACTCTACTTGGGTTGCTAACTTAGTCCCAGTGTGAAATAAGAGTGGATAAATCTACCTATGTGTGGACTTACAGAACTTGAATCAAGCCTTAGATAAAGATAACTACTCATTTCCCTCATTATACGAGGTGATATAAATGGTGATCAGGTCTTAAATGATGTCCTTATTAAATGGATTCTTAGGATACATCTAGGTCTTAATCAAAGTCATAGATAACACTAAGACTACTTTCACCACCAAGTGGGGCACATTTTCTTATAAACAGATGCCTTACGAGTTAATCAACATTGGTGCCACTTTATAAAGGGAAATAAACATTGATTTTAAGGGCTTGATATGTAAATGTATAATAATATATATGGATTGTAGACACCTAAAACTAGCCACCGATAACCTCTAACCAGGGTTTTGACTAATTTCTACCCAAAATGCACAATTTGGTCTAAAAACACTAAAACATGCTAAATGATGTGAAACTGACATATTCAAATGCTAATTTTGGCCAGGGTATCCCTAAATGGGGCAATGTAATTTATGGGCTAGCTAACTTTGATCAGTTCATTTTGAGTCAAAATGCCAAATTTGCACCTGCATGCTCTAGATTGTTGTTTCTTATCAAATCTTTTTCATAAGACTTGTGCCTCTGTTATTTGTTGTTACCAACATTATAAATGGGAATGCACATCCAATACATCTAATTTGGACTTACAATTCAAATCTAGTCAAATTTAGGACCAATAATAAGACATTTTGATCAATTTGAGTAATTTATGCATAAAGTGCTTAATCATGTTTAAGAGCTAATTAATCCAAATTAACACCTAATCAAGAATTCCATAGAGACTTATTGAATACTTTGTTTTGGAAATGAATATTGAATATCTACATCATTAAGTGACATCATTTCTTAGGAAGACATCCTTAGACCATAAATGCCACAAATATTAGGACTCATGCCCTCTGTGCCTCATCAATGCCTTCCATGATGCCCTCCATGCCTATTAATTTCCCCTTCCTCCAATGTTATGATGAGGATAATTACAAAATTAATTCCAAAAATTGAATTAATCCTCAACCACACATCTCAATCTTGAGATAGATGGTTGAGGTTGATTCTTATCAAATCCAAAATTATATAAATAGGAAGCCTCACCACATCATTTCTAACCTTAATTTGTGAAAAGTTATAATGCAAGATTGGTTCCAAATGCTTCATGTAACTAGTGTTACCATTCCAAATTGATTCCAAGCCAAGCCAAGCCACAAGCCAAAGGTGTCAATGGTAGCCAACCTTCCATTGCTAAGGAATTCATGAGTAGAATCTGAGCAAGCCACTAATACAAAAGCATTTGGAGCATCCAAGGAAGGTGAGGGAATTATTGTGTTTTCATTCCTTGCTTTTTATTTGTGTTTGTCATTTGCTTTTGTTAACTAAGCTCTCCCTAGTGTCTAGGCCTAGAGATGTTATGTTATTAGTGTGTTTATTTCACTTTATTTTTATTTTGTAACTAACACCATAATAACCATCCTCTTTTGAGTTAAATTCTTAGATCACATAATGTCATGCTCAGTGGGACCTGATGCATCCTACACATGAAAGAGATCCTTTTTAAACTTTAAAATATTTATTTGAGCCTTTAAAACTCTTTCAAGTTGATTTTATAACTTTATTTTGCCATTTTTGGTTACCACATTTTTTACACAGTAACTGACATCAATAAAAATACTAACATCAGTTACTTGGCTTAATTGACATCAGTCAGTAGAACCAACATCAATTAGATTTTGGTAGGCCATAACTGATGTCAGTGGTATTGACTGATGTTAGTCACTATGTTTTTTAAAAACACAAACTTGAGAGCTATGTTTTCAAAGTTTATTATTACAAACTCAAAAGAGCTTCAAAGCTAAAGGACATATTAACAATTTTGTTGTAGGACCAAGTGGGATATTTACTCAAAACATATTTAAATCACTTTTGCATGCTTAAAATTTGATTAGGAACTTTGTTTTGGTGTTTAAAAAAGAATTTAGGGGTTTTTGGTGAATGTTTTTCAAAGTTTACAACTAAGACCAAGGGGTCAAATGAACACCACCAAACATTTCATTTGAGTTTAAAATTGAACACACTTGTCAATTTTTGTTTGTAATAGTTGTTTAGTTATTTTTTATTTGGAAAAAAGTGGGATGTTGTGTGTATCCTCTTCCATTTATCCTCTTTAGGGAACCCTTGGAATCAAAAGCACCATTCCTATTGCAAATATCCTAGTCTAAGGCTTAGAAAGAAAGTCATCTAAAGCACTCCACAAAAACTCATCAAAGTTTGGGTGATCTTGAAAATTATCCTAAAGTCTTTCTACTTTCATGCCTTATTTATTTATGCATCTTAGCTTGAGAGGGAGACTTCATCACCTCCCATAAGTTATTTAGGGAAGCTTTGACCTGGGGTTTCATCTCCTAGCATTGACTTCATTTGGCTCCTTTGGAGTACATGCGGGATGTAGTGGCACTTTGGACATCACACTACAATGAGCAAATAGAAGGATGTAGTGGTTATAAAAAGGACTAGACCTTTTTGCAACAAGCCAAGTGATACAAACCCAAATCCATGATTTTATTTTGAATTGTTTGGTGTGAAAGTCATTGCATAATTGATTGTCCTAGATCGTTTGGAAACTTTTTAGATTTTAGACAAATCCCCACTTGCCATAGAAATATTATTGGTACAAAGTGCACCTCAAGTTTTATGTCGTATTAATGTCATTTGAGAGAGGGGGTGTAAAAAACCCTATTATGTAAGGCACATTTAATTTTGTATGAACACTTAAAATCCTCTTAAATAATGTATATTGATGGATTCCAACAATACCAAGTACCCTTGTTAGTTTAGGATATAATAATGGTCAATTAGTTAGTCATGTCCTAATTTAAAGTCTTATGTGGAGGCAAATTTTGGTGTAAATAAATAATCCCAATCTAAACACATGGTCCTCATTTTTCTTTGAACAAAGAGGCATTATGTTTCCCATGTGAGATCATCAATTTTCCTTGTTCAAAGTTCATCAAAATCTTGAAAGTCATATCATCCACTTTGGCACAGTTATGCTGACCAATTGAGTCTAGACCTTTACCAAAGTTGTTTCAGTCCTTCACTTATAATTTAAATTTGAAATTATACCTTTACAAGTTCATAGGGTTGATGTGTTAAGTGGGTTTGCCATTTTCACTAAAATTGGGGGAACATAGGTTTAATTTCTAATTTAAGTTGAAGGCCATTTTAGACTCATAATCATTATCATCACTTGGTAGACTTAAGCCATTTTTTACTAAATGCTTTCAATTTAAGTCTATACACCACCACGTTTTGAGTTAAGAAAAGTAGTGTTATGTTGTCAAAATTGTGGGAAAATGTCTTTGCCTTAGAGAGTATTTGAAACAAACATTTTTTATCACACCTTTTGGGTACTATAGGGTCATTATGCTACCCAAATCATTTCAAAATTTGTTTCATAGCCCCTTTTACATAGAATTTCAAATATATTTCTACATGTTTAGACTAATCCAAGTGTACTTTTGATCCTTTATCTAAAGCACAGTTATATTGTTCACCTTTGTCTAGCTTATTTGTCAAAGGAACCAAGTTTTATACCATTATTTATGAGAAAATAAACTATTACTAAAGTTCCTTATGTTTCAATACCTTATACCTAGTTGATCAAGTTCATGTCCAAGAATCTAATGCCTAGTGTTTGTTATAAGTGTTTCAAATCCATTAGATTAGAAATTTCATATATTTCCAAAGTCTAGCTTTTGATGTCATTTGGCCAATATTCTTAGCACATGCCTTGTTTGAGCCTAGATTTTGATGCTACATTTGGAAAAAAGACCTAGCAACTTTTAAATTCTTAGATTAGACTGATTTGAAACACTTCGACCTTAGAGTTTGACATTTTGATTTTTGGTCCATTTACTTGCTTACCTTTGTGTGAACATTGAAATGTTAGATACTTCATTCTAGTTTGTTTCCTCAAAAATATTTGCATAAACTTTTTGATCCTTTTGATAAATCTAGACAAAGTTAAAGGCATCACTTGTTTTAGATTCTATCCTTTTTAGAGTTTGTAGAACTCTTTAACTTTTTATCACAAAGCATTGACTATGGATCGTAACATGTATTCCTACACTCATAGTGGACTCATGTAAAATTTGGGGATTAATAATGTAGTTGCATAGGAATAAATGGTGCAAGACCCCTATGTGGATAACATTACTTATGAGATGGATTCTTATCCTTCTTATAATACTCAATGAGGGGCACAAAGACAAGATCCATTAGCTAATTATCTAGTTAACACACCAACTTATTCAAAATAAGACCAAGAAAAAACTACACAATACCTAACTATAATACCTATAGTGGACAAGCTAGTTCTTCAATAGTCATATTCTACTAATACAACTTCCACGTATGATCCATTTTTGTTTTAGAAACATTTGTTAGAGAACAAAGATGAGATTTTGGTTAGGGCCATAGAGGTAGGGAAAAGTTTCTAGAAGACTTCCCCCATGAAAATTTACCAAGTCTAGTAAGTGTGCCCCATAATATCATTTATGATCAACAAGATTCTTCTAGCAATCCTATGGCTCTAGTCCAAACAATGTACCAAGACCCTAATATATCCAATCGAGGAAAACACATCATGGAAGATCACTTTAACCAAATGAAAATAGCATATTAAACATACCTAAATTTAGCACATGATTTTAATAAAATGAACATGGTAGGTAAGCCTCTTATAGACCTAATTCCTTTGACAAGAGTGTTGAAGGAATTAACTAGACAAGAGAATCTAAGTTTTGACCCATTTATAAAAACCACTTTGATAGATAACTTGATACATATACCAATAATTTAAGAAGTGTATTCATCTTCTACATACAATAGTGAGCCAAACATAGTGGAAAATGTGCAAACATCATCCAATCTTGATCAAAGTGGTACTAACATACAAACAACTAGCCAAAAACATGTGCCTATAGCTAATCCCATGAGCAAATCATCATACCAAGGAATATGAGTTTATACACCCTAGCCTTAACCAAATGCTTCCTTAACTATGCAACCTATGGGGTTAGGTAATCAAACAACGACCAATGTCACACCTTAACAATAGAATGTGATGAACCCTACTCCTCAACAAGTAGCGAGTAGTATTCCACAACAACAGATATAGTCTAGTGTATCAATGTAATAAAGGATGAATACATTGTTACCTCAATTAGGGGAAATAAATATTCCACCCCACCAAGTAATGATGAACATACCTTTTCAGTCACAGACTAATATGCTAGTGTAAAACCAAGAAATGACTAGTCACCAATCTACAAATATTGGTCAGAGATAGATGTTAAATTTGTAACATGATTTTACTTCTTCATAAGGATTCATGCAACAAGGTCCTCATGTTTCTCAGGTACCTACTATACAACCATTCATTCAAAATGTGCCACAAATCTAGAGATAGGGTCTTGGTCCACAAATTCCCACTCAACAACAAGGTTTGATTAGTCAGCTACATGTCCCTTTTCAACCACATCATGTATAGTATATTTATATCCCTCTATCCAAACCATAAAATACTCCAATTCAAACCTTTATCACCAATCCAAACCAAAATATCCTGCAGCCAAGTGTGTAATATAAAGTACATCATAATCCATGTATGCATATTCTTGGTCCATTCCCCAACCAAGCCAATGTACCTTAACAAGTGTCTCCATCATACCCTGGTCAAAATGTCCCACTTGTGACCTCTCAACCAGTTACCCAAACCAATATCCTCCCTCAAATGAATATCCTTTCCAGCTTTCTCTCCCAAGAATTATAACAAATGATGGATGAAATTGCTACTATTTAGATAGGGAAGCAAACTAAAAATTTCAAATTGGATGACATATATTCCTATCTATTTAATATGGAGTATTTACAGATACCATTTCCTCTAGGATATGAACCACCCAAATTTGATAAGTATAAAGGGAAAAGTGATCATAAGGCCTATTTGACTGAATTCTTTGTCGCATGTCAACCAGTGGCATATAGTGACATATACCTTTTTCTATTATTTCTAATGAGCTTGGTTAGACAAGCCTTGGAGTGGTTTATAAATTTTCCCAAGAATTTAGTAACAGACTTTGATGATCTTTTTGATAAATTTATGCAACACTTTTCCTATAATCTTGAGCATGAGATTTCATTAGTGGACTTGACACAAGCAAATCAAAATGTTGGGGAGAGTTTTACAAGTTATTTATAGTGATGGAGATCCCTTGCAAGCTATTTCACCCATAGTTTACCAAATAAACAATTAGTTGTTGTGTTTACTAGAAAATTGCATAGTGAGATAGACTACCATCTGGAACTATAATGTGCACATACGTTTAAAGAGATCATTGATAAAGGTTTGTTGAT
The DNA here is from genome assembly GCA_037957365.1 of Torreya grandis. NCBI lineage: Eukaryota > Viridiplantae > Streptophyta > Pinopsida > Cupressales > Taxaceae > Torreya > Torreya grandis. The sequence goes on along the minus strand of JARHVA010004456.1, from coordinate 1,072,853 downwards.
CGAGAGAGTGTTCATCAATAAAGGGGTCATAATTATTAATTCAAATAATAAAAATCAAGGTAACAATCATGGAAATGACCAACATCCCATCCAATTACAAGAATCACAACCAACACAGGCCAATAATCATGAAAGACCAAATCAATTCAATCACAATAGGAATGTTGTGGGAAATGGAGTAATCGAATCTCACCATGTCCAAACTATGCAAAAATCATCTACACCACCTTTTTAACTTATTCCTACCCATAAACCTCTCCAACCAATACTGTAAGCACAATAACCATAACCTACACAATAAATACAATAGACTTTACCATTACAAACCCTTCCTCCTAAGAGAACTGTGCCTACACATCATGTCTTTAGTGACCTGGGAGAGCCCATTGAACCTATATTTTGCAAGCTTGTTTCCACTAATATAATTAGTTGGCCCATACCAAAACATCATCTGCAAGGCATTCCTTATCTTGATTGGTATTGTGGAAATGAATTCTATGACTATCATTATGTCAATGGGCATAATCTATGAAGATGTGTCCAAATTAAGAATTTAATCAAGAATATGTTCGATAATGGGGAGATAAAATTGGATAATGGTGATTCCACTTACAATAAAAATCTTGGTATCTATCAAAACCCCTTTCCCTAACATAATGATCAATAGTAGTAGAACAATCAGCAACAACAACATCTAGTTCAGTAGCAAAATTAATAGTATCAAAATCAAAGGCTGAACTAGTAGAATAAACAAAATCAGTAAAAAAATCTGCAATGAAAAAACAATGGACAAAACCAAGTTCAAAATGATAACAACCAAAAAATTTACCATGCAATTACACATGACTAAAATAGGGTTATAGGTCATATTGTAGGGGGTAGTGTTAATACCATCTCCATTAATCCTAGACCAAACACTAATCAGCCTAGACCATTGCTAAACAATAATATTCAACCAAATCACATGGATAATGCATACAAAAAATTAGAAAACTAATACTTCCACTTTTGGATCTTATATTGATAACTCATTCTTGCCACATGCAAGTGTATTGGCAAGCGAGACTTGTCCTATCTAGTCCCACACCATTTCTAACATTAGTTAGTAGTAATGATTCAGTATTTAATCTTGATTATGCAATCATAACTTAGAAGTCAAAGATTACTATTTTAGGTCCACATCCATCTTCCACTTTCCCTATCATATAACCAATGGTTCAACCTTAGATAAACCATTCACTACTAACCAAGACAAGAAGTTTGATATTGTGAAATAATTTTAGAAGACACCAGCACAGTTTTCTATTTTAGATTTTATATGGACATTAATAATCTATAAGAACATCTTGAATGAGTTATTGACCTAATCTATTGTTGCTCATGACATATCTCCTGATAAATTTCAAGCTTTGGTTGGACACCTAGCTCCAGCCCAACAAGTCACATTCAACCAAAGTGATATGTCATCCCTTGGCCCACTCCATAATAACCTATTATACATTGAGGTTTGTATCAGATGGCATAAAGTGAAACATGTCCTTATAGATAATGGATCCAACCTCAACATAGTGTTTCTCAAGTTCATCAAGCTTCTTGGGTACATAATGACAGATATCCAAACAGAAATAATAACTATCAAAGCTTATGATAATCAGAAAAGAATCATAGGGCACCATTAGTTTTCCAGTTATCATTGGGCCTTTAACCCATGATACACTTTGCCATGTGTTGGACATTGAGTTATCATACAACATGATTATAGGTAGGCCTTGGTTAAATGAGATTCATGCAATCCCATCAACACTGCACCAATGTATAAAGTTTTCCCACTCAGGGATGGAAGTGAATATTCTAGGAAATTTACATCCATATGAGCACTGCAAGCATCTTGAGGCTAAGTTTCAAAGCTATAATTATTAGTACAATATGAATCTAAGTTAAAAGAAGGATAAAGGAAAAAATATACTTATTGATCCTTCATTAGATAATTGCATAGATCATAATACCTTGGATTCCCTTTCCCACATGCCACCTCCTGAAGCTTCTAATCATTTCACCATTTTAGATAAGGAATCAAGAGAATATGTGACCCATGACACATTTCACATTGCCAATATTCCTCAAAATCCAAAAATATTTGGGTGAACTAAGGTCATCCAACATATGAATTGGTAATGAAATAACAAAGATAAGGGACCTATCACATTTGTACCAACATCTAGCCTAGGACCTGACCCTCTTGAAGGGAACAAATCATGGTTGTACAATGATGACCAAGTTGATTGTTATAAAAATGTAAAGTATCCTATTCCCAATAAGATCATGGAGAATCATAATTATGAAGGAAGAGGCCTCATACCAAATCATCAAGGAACCATAGAGCCAATTTCTATGACTAAATATGAAAGACTTATGGACTTGGATTCAAACTGTCTATGGGTAACCCCACATATTTTATTCAAACTCCATCACCATTGACTAGTGATGATGATGTTGATAGTGAAGTAGAGTCTGATCATCACCTTACCTTTGATAACCTAGTTGAAACCAACCTATTTTATAATAATTCCATTTGTACCCTTGATCTAGGCAATAATTCAAGTGATAGGTCCACCCCAATTGATGATGGAACTTCTGGGAGCCATAACTTTTGCACCATAGCTCCAATTGACTCACCGTTTGAACTGTTGGAAAGATAAGAATGAGGAGAAAGTGGTGATATGGAATGTAAATTGTATCAATGAATTTTTACCACTAAAAATCCAATGGAAGTGCCCCAAATTTCAATTTTAGTAGTGTAGTCTAAAAATAGTAAGTTTTTAAAAATAGTAACTCCTCGAATTTTGTATTATTGTAAATTATGGAAGTTGAACCACTGAATCTCCCTTGATATTATTGACCTTACACATCCTCCTCATACCTTCAAAAAATGTATAAATTAATATGTAACCTGAAATGGAAATCACACATCTCTTCTCAGAAATAGGCATATGTTTGGGTCTGCAAATTTGATCAATAAAACATCTCTTCTCAGAGATAACATTATTTGAATTATGTTATTATTTCTTGAATTATATTTCAACCAAGTATTTTGAGTTTTAGATCAAACCTTACCCAATCCATTCATCATAAACCATTACCATTATATTATCCCCAACTGATAGACTGGGACTAACAAGAATCCAGTCTACTAATTGATGAGTTTTAGAACAATGAGGCATTCTATGATTTCTTAGGCCTTAGAGACAATGTTCCATTGGGAGATCACAAATCAAGATTATCAATCACATTAGATCCTATAGCCTATTTTGGAGAGTGAGTGAACACCCTTGGCCAAAAACAAATAAGTAAAACATTGAGGTCCCAAAGTGAAAACCTCTTTGAGGTGCTTTTTGACTAGGGAAAAAGTAAAGATAAAAGCAAGTCTAGTGGTGAAAACCTGTTTTAGGTGCCATTAGATGGGGGTGTTCATTATTCTTCAAATTTAGACTAGGAGACCACCAATGATGAATTTACCTACAAATCTGAGTTTAGTTTTGAGAAATAATAAGTATTTGATCAAATTCTCCAAGAATTTTTGACTATTTTTATTACATGGCCAAATCTCCCATTAGGAGACTCATATTCATCATGCCTAACAATAATCATAACTGATTCTTTTCATGCTCAATTTTTGCTACTTTTAATATCACCCTGTCATCTATAGTGTAATTATTGGACACGTGTGACTCACACTATTACAATTTGCAAATAAGTAAATTCTTTCATTTATGTTAAGAATATTTAAATAAATTTAATTTAACTAAGATTAATTTTATATAATATAGGGTAATATATTTCGAATTAAAAATTGTAAAAATTAAAAATTAAAAATAAATGGGTGCATAGGCCTTCTAAGGAGGCTATGAACATTAACTTGTTTGCTTGTTTTATAAGACTTAGGATTTTAGTCTCTAGTCTAGGTTTGTGGGATTGTGCAACTAATTAAAGTGTTTAAATAAATCTATGAAAAAATTAATTGAATTGTAAGAAACCCATATAGACATGCAAGGAAATAAATGTGTAAGAAATTGGGTTTACTTAATTGAATTGTAGGAAACCCATGTAAACGTGCAAGAAAATAAATAAGAAAGTGGGTTTACTCATACAAGTAAACTCACATGGTATATATAAGAAAATTTAATAGACACAAAAAAAAAATATAAGAGTGGGTTTACTTGTACAAGTAAATCACAAGTAAACTCACATGGTATATATAAGAAAATTTAATAAACATCTAAGAAAATATATAAGAGTGGGTTTACTCATACAAGTAAACTCACATGATATATATAAGAAAATTTAATAAACATGTAAAAATATATATAAGAGCAGGTTTACTTGTACAAGTAAATCCATAGATATTTTAAGTAAAAATATGAGTGTGTAAGAAAAACTAAATACTTTTGTAAGGAGGGTACTTCTCCATTAATAAAACTTGAAGAAGTTGAATAGAAAGTCCTAACAAAGGACCCTAACATAGTCTAGTAATTCAAGTCATTGCCTACTATCTTAGAAGATGGCTCAACTCTCATAGTCAAAGATACAATAGAGGTAAACATTCAGATTCTATCAGACTTGAAATGGATAAAATTAGGTTCATCCCTCACTGAGGAGGAATGTGACATTTGTATAGCTTTGTTGAGGGAGTTTGCAGATATATTTACATGGGCCTATTCTGACATGTCAAGATTAGACCCCACCTTGGTTTGGCACCACCTTATGGTTAATTCTGACACCAAACTAGTAAAATAAAATCTACATAAGATGCATCCTCACATTGTTATACTAGTAAAGAAATAATTGGAAAAACTCTTAGAAGTAGGATGTATCTGATCCATTGACTACTTTGAATGGATCTCTAATTTTGCACTTGCTAGCAAAAATCTTGAAGGGCTAAAAATTTGTACTGATTTTTGAGACATCAACAAATCTTATCCTAAATATGGTTTCCCCTTACCTAATATCGACATGATTGTCTATTCCATGGTAGGTTATGAAATGCTTTCACTTATGGATGGCTTTTTAGGATACAATGAGATTAGAATAGTGCTAGAAGATCAACATAAAATAGTGTTCACCATTCCATGGGGAACATTTTGCTATCAGGTGATGCCATTTGGCCTTAAATGACTACCATATTCCATGATATGATGCATGATATTATTGAAGACTATATCGATGACATACTAGGAAAGTCCAAGACCAAGGTTGACCATCCAGTAGTGTTACATAAGATGTTTGAAAGACTATGAGAGTACAAAATTAGACTAAATCCAAAGAAATGTGTGTTTGGTGTAACTTCAAGAAAATTACTTGGCTTCATCATGTCTCATAGAGGTATTGAAGTTGATCTAGCTAAAGTCCATGTTATAACTAAGATTCTACCACCAACCAATTTAAAGAAACTTCATAGTTTATAGGGTAAGATCCAATCTATCTGATGCTTCATCTCTCAATTCATAGACAAGTTCCATCCATTTATGCACCTTTTGAAGAAAGTAGTTACATTTCACTGAGGATGATCATTTCCAAACAACTTTTCAATAACTCAAAGATTATCTTATCAATCCACCTATTTTATTACCTCTTATACTAGGAAAGCCATTCTTATTATACCTATCAGCTATCAATTATGCTCTAGGGGTACTCTTGGATTAACATGATGACAATGGAAAGGATCATGTTATTTACTACCTAAGTTGTACCTTGGTTACATATGAACATAACTGTGCACCTATTGAAAAACCTTATCTAACCATGGTTTTCAAAACCCAAAAACTGCATCATTACATGTTGAATAATAAAACCATGGTCATTTCAAAATTAGATCCGCTCAAGTATCTACTATCTAAAATATATTTACAAGGTAGAATGGCTAAATAGATCATGCTTTTTAGTGAGTTTGACATAGAGTATTTCAATCAAAAATCAATCAAAGGACAAGTTCTTGTAGATCAACTTGTTGAAGCACCTCTCATGAACACATATCCACTCAAGTTTCCATTTCTTGATGAATCCATCATGACCATTATTGATACACCCCTTAAGGAGCATCCTTGAAAGCTATATTTTTATGGTTCATTCACTACACATCGATCAAGGGTAGTCCTATTTTTTATTACACTACAGGGGGATCTAATCCCTAAATCATTTAAAATTAGCTTTCTTTATACAAACAACATGGCTGAGTATGAAACACTTATTGCAGGACTTTGACAAGTAGTGCATTGGAATATATCTCATCTTCAAGTTTATGATGATTTTTAGTTAATAATCAAATAGGTCACAAATCATTTTTAGACCAAAGATGACAAGTTGGTTCCATATAAAGCCATGGTTGACACTCTTAAAAAGCAAATTGGCAACATTCAATTTGAGCATATACTAAGGACTAGTAATAGAACTTCAGATGCCATGGCTACTATTGGCTCTCTAATTCAACAAATAGATAAAGCTAAAGAGTATTAGTTCCTCATTGAGAATTTATCAACACTAACTCATGAACCTTCAACCGTTGCCATGATTTGTGATATTATTGGTCATAATTCTATCTGGTACTCAAAGCTTCAAAACTACCTTCATGACCAAGTTCTACCATCTAAAATATCTCAAAAACAAACCAAATCCTTCATTTATCATTCCATTCATTATACTTTACTTAGATCCACTCTTTACCATCAAAGTTTTGATAGAACTTTGCTTCATTGTTTAACTTTGATAGAGTCTATACTAGCGTTAAAAGAATTTCATGGAGTATGTGGAGCCCATTCTATTGGGGTAGTAATATCTAAAAATATTTTATTTATTGGTTATTATTGGCCCATAATAGATGTAGATGTCATTACATAGTAAAGAAAGGTGACAAATGTCAATGGCATGCTAATTTGATTCATGCCCCAGTAAAAACTCTAAAATTGATGTTAACACCATGGTCATTTTCTACATGGGGACTTAACCTCATTGGGAATATTTACCCCACTTCATCTAATGTCCATAAACATGTCCTTACTACCATCAAATATTTCATTAATTGGGTTAAAACTAAACCCCTCACTTACATGATAGGAAAGCAAATTTCCAAATTCATATTCAACCATCTCCTCTACCACTATGGTATCCCCTCTAACATTATATCTGATAATAAAGGATCATTAAATAATAAAGATGTATACTAGTTATCTACTAAATACAACATCACACAACACTTTTATATAGTATATTATCCTCAAGGTAATGGCCAGGATAAGGTATCCAATAAAACCATTGTCAACATTCTCAAAAATATTGTCAATGATGTTGGTCATGATTGGAACCTCCAAATATTCCTTTCCCTTTGGGCATATTGTACCAATAATAATACCCTGATAGGATCCACTCCATACTCACTTGTTTATGGTACTAAAGCCATCCTTCCCATTGAGGTCGAGTTTCCTTCACTATGCATCTCTTTCAAGCATGTCCTAGATGATCATGACTATCAAGTAGCTCACCTGCAAGAGTTGGATCTACTTGAAAAAACACACATAGCCATGCTCAACAATCTTCAAGCATACCAAAATTGACTCAAAGGCCACTACAATCAGCATGTGAAGTATCAAACATTTAAACTTGGTGATCTTGTTCTTAAAGAAAGCCAAAAGAATACCATGACCGAGAAGAAACATAAAGGGAAATTCAAACCAAAATAGATAGGGCCTTTCATCATCACTGTAGATTATGGATTAGGAGTATATAAGCTTTCCACACTAGATGATGATGGAATTTCAGAGCCAATGAATATTATTCATCTCAAGTGGTGATATGATTGAGTGCTAAGGTGTATTGTCTATAAGAACCATTTTAGTTATGCCTTTTTGTCACTATTATTCTTTATACACATATCATTATTACCCATCCTCTTTGACATATTTACTTTCCACTTCCAACCTATCAACCTAGTGTGTTCTAAAAATGTAGCCCATTTAACCTTGGTTTTCTCATTCATTACACAGTTTCAGCATCAAGGTATCTGATCAATTCATTAGTTTGTTCAAGAACTTCAAATAGAGATAATATTTTGGGATAGTGTGATATAAGTTTCAATAGTTGCACCTTCATTTGTTATTCTTTCTTACCACTAGTCTTGTTGATAATTATAACCACCTTTGGGAAAATTAGTACCTTTGATCTATGCTATTATGTCCTGGTTATAACTACCTATGGGCAAACTATGGTCAACATTAAACCTTGACGTATCAACTTGCCACTTCATATACCATGTTGTGCCTTTATATTAATTATTCTTATTTTGTTTGAATTGACTACCAGACTAGTCAAATTCCTCTACTGTAAGGGTGGAACTACAGTGAATTGAGGTCCTACAGTACGACTATGTAGGTAGTGCTTGATACTTGTTGAGGTCAACTCAGTCACTATAAGCCATGATCTTTCCATTTTTTGAGCAACCTAAGACATTCTCTCTCAATTTTTCAAGTAACCTAAGCCATGTTTTCACCATTTTGTGAGCAACTTAAGCCATGCTCTCACCATTTTATGAGCAACCTAAGCCATGCTCTCACCATTTTATGAGTAATTGAAGCCACACTCTCATTTTTTTAGAGAAACTTTAGTTTAAATACTCTCACCATTTTGTGAGCTTGAACCATTTAGTGTCTCATCATTCTTGATTGAGTTGTGATACTCCAAAACACTTCCAAAAACATTCCAAAATCATTAAAAAAATCAAAAACATTGACCACTTCTTTTCCTTAAGGATTCTAGGAACCCTACTAAGTTACAAGCAAATCACTTGTCATTTAGTTTCCCCATCCTTTTTGGCCTTTTAATCTCACACACTTACCATTTTTTAATACCATTCCTATTCTTCTATCACATCCATTCTATTTCTTTTCATCATTTATCACATTCTTCCCATTCCCTAGGAGAACTACATTTGACCTAAAGTTTTTTATTGGATATTACATATATGGAACTATGTAGGTAGTGTCCACTTGCCTAATGCATATGGAGCCAGCTCAGCCACCCCATTCCTTTTCTTTTATTCCCCCATTTTGTTCAATTTTAAATTTGTCGCCTATTTTCTAGGGGCAATGTTTGTAGGGTTTCTATTGCTTTGTTTGTTTGTTTGTTTCTGCTTATTTTATTTGTTTGTCTACCTATTTATTTTCTTTTAGCACTATTGCCTTGATTTAATTTATGTGTCTTCATTGAGTGATTCCTTATCTACATTTATACTTGAATCCATCCATATTCATATTTTTACATTGTCATCATGGTTTCTATCATTGTTGCATTGTTTTATATTGACTATTGAATTGTGGGAGTCAATCCTTATGCATGTTTTGGCCATTTATTTATGGTTTTATATCATAAATCCTACCATCACTTACTAAAAAAACCTTAGCTTCAAGAATTTTATTCAGTAATCGTGACATCTCTTTAGCACTAATATCCTGATTCAATCCTAATCATATCTTGAACAGAGTAATTAAACATGAAAGAATTTCAACCTTTATTAGTTTGGATGAGCATCTCCCTACTAGTAGGTTGTTCCCATTCATCATCACCATTTGTGTTAATTTATCATCATCCTCAGCCAAGTTTATCATGTTTTCAATAATTAGGGTCCAATGATTACAACCACCTATGGGAAAATCATTGTACACCATCCCACTTACATTTCTCAATGATTATAACTACCTTTGGGTAAATCATTGTGTTGTCACCACTTTAATTTTTCTACCTATTTAGGGTCATGTTATTCTCTTGTTTATCTATCCTAACTGGGGCAGCTCCATCTTCTCTATGATTATAAATGCCTTTGGGTAAATCATTGTGTTATCACACCACATTGCCAATGTCAAGGTATAATGCTTATAACACTTTGGGTAAACCATTGTGTACCATCCCACTTGCATTCTCAATAATTTTGACTACTTTTTTAGTATTATTGTGCTTTCACCCCATCATCCTTCCTTTCCTTGGTCCCCTCATTTTGCTTCTTTATTTTTGAGGGACCATTTATTGACCTACTTGTGCTAATTGTTCCCTCAAGGGGGCATCATACAGTTAGTTTATCATCATTGTAGTTATAGGCATACATGACCTTTTCATTCTTTGAGAAGATGTTACTATGCTTATAGCTTAAAATTCCTTCCCAAATAAGTGCAAATTGTAAACACCTAAAAATGGCCACCGATAACCTCTAACTAGGGTTTTGACTACTTTCTACCCAAAATTCACAATTTGGTCTAAAAACAATAAAACATGCTAAATGATGTGAAACTGACATATTCAAATGCTGATTTTGGCCAGGGTATCCCTAAATGGGGCAATGTAATTTATGGGTCACCTAACTTTGATTAGTTCATTTCGAGTCAAAATGCCAAATTTGCACCTGCATGCTATAGATTATTGTTTCCTATCAAATCTTTTTCATAAGAATTGTGCCTCTATTATTTGTTGTTACCAACATTATAAATGGGAATAGACATCTAATACATCTAATGTGGACTTACAATTCAAATCCAGCCAAATTTTTGACCAATAATAAGACATTTTGATCAATTTGAGTAATTTATGCATAAAGTGCTTAATCATGTTTAAGAGCTAATTAATCCAAATTAACACCTAATCAAGAATTCCATAGAGACTTATTGAATACTTTGTTTTGTAAATGAATATTGAATATCTACATCATTAAGTGACATCATTTCTTAGGAAGACATCCCTAGACCATAAATGCCACAAATATTAGGATTCATGCCCTCTATGCCTCATCAATGCCTTCCATGATGCCCTCCATGCCTATTAATTTCCCCTTCTTCTAGTGTTATGATGAGGATAATTACAAACTTAATTCCAAAAATTGAATTAATCCTCAACCACACATCTCAATCTTGAGATAGATGGTTGAGGTTGATTCTGATCAAATCCAAAAATATTTAAATAGGAAGCCTCACCAAATCATTTCTAACCTTAATTTGTGAAAAGTTATAATGCATGATTGGTTCCAAAAGCTTCATGCAACTAGTGTTACCATGCCAAATTCATTCCAAGCCAAGACAAGCCACAAGCCAAAGGTGTAAAAGAGAGATAGAGGTAGCCAAGCTTCCATTTACAAGGACTTTATGAGCACAAGCCAAGAAAGCCACTACTACAAAGGCATTTGGAGCATCCAAGGAAGGTGAAGAAATTATTGTGTTTTCATTCCTTTATTTTTAATTGTGTTTGTCATTTTATTTTGTTAACTAAGTTCTCCCTAGTGTCTAGGCCTAGAAATGTTATGCTATTAGTGTGTTTGTTCACTTTGTTTTTATTTTATAACTAACACCATAATAACCATCCTCTCTTAAGTCAAATTCCTAGATCACATGGATGACCTAACTATGTTTTCAAAATATAGTCAGGCCATGTGCACCACATGGAAATGGTATTTGAAAGATGCAGAAGGTATGGCATTTCCTTAAACACAAAGAAGAGCTTATTTGATATATTCAATGGTAAGCATCTTGGTCACATTATCATAAAATAAGGTATTTCTATCAACCCTAAGGATGTAAATTCTAAAGTATCATTACCTAATTGCAATAAGGAACTAAAATCTTTCTTTGGGAAAATCAACTTTGTCCATAAATTTATTTATGGATTTACTGAAATAGTGAATCCCTTGAATCTAATGTGAAAAAATAGGCTAAAGTGGAGTGGCACATAAAATTATATAAATATTTTTAGGATATCAAATACGTAATCATGTAATCCTCATTATCCCAGATTATATACAATACTTCTATGTCTATCCCTTTGCTTTAGACCACACCATCACCACTTACCTTATTAAAAGGTTAAAAGGTGAAGAACACCTAGGGGATTTTATGAGAACTAATATTAAAGATGTTGAGAGATCAGATATCCTACCCTAGATAAGCATTCTTATGTCTTAGTCAAGGTAGTGAATAAATTTAGGCATTACATTCTATAGAACAATGTATAAACCATTATCCCAGATCTGGCTATAAAATAAATGTTTGGGCAAAATAAGCTAGGCAAAAGAAGAGGTTGATGGATTAAGAAACTGCAAGAGTGTGACTTGGAAATCAATCTATCCAATTTGGTTAGAGAAAAATGATTTACTCAAATAATAATGTATATATACCTAATAATTATGATGCACCAATTAGACCAAAAGAGTGTACTATAATTAGACTAATATGCCTTAGTCATGTACTTTATACTTTATGAAAATTCACCCCTAAGACTCAACTATACATAGAGAAGGGCCCTCTAGTTGAAGGCCACATAATATACGATAAATAAGGGTGTTATATTCAAAATAAACCATGAATGATTCTACCTCTAGTGTGTATCACAAGAAAAGGCCAAAGAGATAATGGCAAGTTTCCATGAAAAACTAGTAGCTAGCCATCCTGCAACAAACACCATGGTCCACAAAGTTATTCGGATAGGTTATTACTATCCCATGCTATTACAATATGTTTAGTCCCATGTTAAATTTTTCCACCAATGTTATATATTTACTAAGAGAGAAACATATGTGACAATGCCACTATAACCTATTGTGGAATCCACACCATTTACATAATGGGTGTTGGATTTCATGGGATTCATCAACTCTAATTCATCATCTAATCATAAATTCATTCTTATGAGAATAGACTACTACACCAAATGGTTTGAGGAAGTTCAAACCAAAATAATCACCACTTATGAAGTTATAACATTCCTTGATAATGCCATAACCACCCATTCTAGGGTTCCCATTTCCTTAATATGTGATAATGGCCCTACCTTTCAAACTAGAGAATTTATAGAATGGGCCTATGATAATGGGATCACACTTAAGTTCTCATCTAATCACTACCCATAAGGTAATAAATGTTAGAGTCCACCAACAAGAACTTAATTGATGCCATCAAGAAATTAGCTATAACATATCCCCAAAAATTACACTCATTTCTAAAGTTCACTCTACGGGTAGACTACACTAGGTATAAACAAGCCCTCAAAATTTCTCCTTTCCTTCTAGTTTATGGATTAGAGCCAATCATGCTAGTCACTCTCATGTTTTCAACTTATAATTTCATGTAAAAATTCATATAAATAGATGGCAAGGTAAATTCTAAAATACTTGACCTAATTCAGTTAGAGGAAGCCTAGGATAAAGCTCTATTGAGCTTTAACAAACATTAGGATATAGTCAAGAAGTGATTTGATAAGATGGAAAATATTAAGACCTTTAAAATCTCTGAACTGGTCCTAATTTTGGATATTTCCCATGAGAATAAGGCCAACATTCAAAATTCAATCCCATTTAGATTGGCCCATACTAGATAGCTGAAATCTTAGGCTAGAATGCATTTGGTTTCAAAGATATTAATGGAAATGAGATACCACTACTAGTAAATGGGTAGTTTTTGAATCACTATTTTTAGGTTATCCCTCTATTGTAGTTTCTAAATAGCCCAAGTAAAATGTGGTAATTTATATATTAGATATATTTACTTTCATTGTGTGTTAATTTTTCTATGTGTTTTTCTTTTGCTTTGGGTTTTTCATGTTTGGGCCCCTCTTTGTTTCGTAATGTTCCTATTGGAAAAAATTGGCCTACATATGAAAATTTCACCTATATGGATCAAGCCACTCTCCTAGACCATTTAGTGACCTTTTACCTTCATATCTCTGAAGATGTCACAAAATGCTCTAAAGATGTTCTAAGGTACTCAAAAGATGTTCTAAGGTGATCTAAAGATGTTCTAAGGTGCTCTAAAATGCTCTAAAGATGTTCTAGAGTGATCCAAAGAAGTTTTAAAGTGATCTAAAGATGATCCAAGATGCTCCAAATATTCTTGAAAGATGATCTAAAGTACTCTGTAGATGTTCCAAAGTGTTCTGAAGATGTTCTAAGATGCTCCAAAGATGAGGTAGTCCTAGTGCAGTGGATGATCCAATGGTGGAAAGAAAAGACTAGATTCATGACCCTACTTAGTGTTCTTAGCCTTATTGAGAACATTCCCCATCATATTTTAGGCCTATACAATCATGTTTTCATGAGAATATCCTCTCCAATCAAAAATCAATGTTTTGGCTCTCTTAGCTCAAAACATCACCTACAACAAACTCAAGTGCCTTGAGAGCCAAGGGTGAGAGACATTAGATTATGAGGAAAGTATTTAGACACCATGAAAGTGATGATGATAGGGAGAGAGTACATAATAAGTTTTTAAATATATAAATATATGGGGAGAGGAATTTACCAATTTCAACTATAGCCAATACCCCAAATCTACACCTATAGCCATCCAAATGGCAATTTCATTGACTCATTCAATCATTTAAACTAAAGTAAAAATCAAGACCTTTACATTAAAGGTTAATATTTTTATGTATCCTTTGTAATTAAATTAAAAAATGTACATCTCCAAGCCTTCATCAAGACCACATAATCAATGTTAGCTCATGTAGATATAATACACAGTCAACTTTTGAAGGCAATTTTGAATGTTTTTGAAGTTTTGGGGCACTTACACATGGATTCAAGACCTAAAATTTAGTATAGAGGGTCATTTTAACATATTAGATTCCCCTTATTATTTTTATTTATCCATGAAAAACAAGTTATATACTTTCTATTTTTTTACAGACCTAAATCACTCTTCAAGTCATTTACACAGGTAGCCTAGGCCAATCTTAGAGAAATTTATGATTTTAAAGCATCTACAGGAGTTAGGTTCCCATTTTTAAAATATTATAATGGTGAGTATATAAATATTTATATTCCATACTTAATATTAAATAAATATTTTAATCACTTTTTTGTTTTATTACAAACCTTTTGTAGTCATAATTAGTCATAAAACTAGGTAATCGACTAGCTAGTTTTAGGAAAAATGAGTTTTGGGGCATATAGAGGTAAAATAAGTTATAAAATTTGGTAAATTTTATTTTAATGAGTATTTTTAGATATATATCATTTTTTTAGTCACACTAATATTTAAATTATCTTTTATTTTGTCATATTCCTATGCATGTCTGTTGACAGTCAGCATGGAGCTAAGCAAGCTTCTTGAAGGGATTTAAGGTATGAAAAGTGGTTTCAACCTCATGTGAGGGTATAAAAGAGTGATTTTAATTCTTCCAAAACCTATTTATATTTATTAAATTCAGATTTCAAGTCTAAATTAAGAGAGGTTCAAAATTGTAAAATTTAGGATTTTGCATGCAAGTGGGGATAGTCAAAAAAGGCATTTTTGAGACACTTAAAGGCTTGAATGGTAAAATATAATGATTGTATCAGTTATATGGGTAAATAAAAGTTTTAAAAAAAAATTATGTCTTTAGACTTCATAAATATCAATATACACCCTTTTTCTTTCTCACTATGTCTTGTAGTTCACAATTTTTGAGTGTGATCGGGAGCAAAAATAGAGTTTTGAGGGATAAATAGGTACATAAACATTATTAAAATTAGTAAATAATATTATTATGAAATAAAATATCCACCCATTATGACCTTTAATTAAAAATATTATCTTGTATATTTGTTGTTTTGTCTCAGACGTCATGCACTCTATGGGAGAGAGACAATCTTGAGGCCTAAAAGAGTAAAAATGGGATTAATTTGTGGTCATTGTATTTGGATTGAAGTTTTGGGGTATTAAAAATGTTTTATAAGAAATAAATAGACCTCAATGTCTATGGGATGGTCCAAATAAAGTAGAGGGAGGCTAAGAAGAAAAAAAAAAGTTTTCATCCCTCCATTAATGGAGTCTTAATGCCAAAACCAAGTTTTTAAGTGACAAGTGAAGATGTCAAAAGGAGGATTTATATATGTAAAAGTGATCAATAATTTGTCTAAGATAAACCAAAATTTTAGTAGTGAGTTTTAGAAGGCAAAAAGTACTCCAAGTTACTCAAATTAGTAAAGAGACCTTTCTCGACCTACCTAGTGAACACAAGGTTATAGACCTTCCCAAGCTAATTTAGAGAGTTTTTAAGTAAATAATAGGCTGGGAATGGTATCAAAGGAAGGGTAGTCATCACCCAAATAATCCTGAGTAGGAACAAAACTCTTTCCATCTCGCAAGAACCATAGAGAGGACTAAAGCTATTGTAAATCAATTATGAGAGCTTGGAGAGTGATTGGAAACACATTTATTGAAGAGCTAAAGATTTCTCTCTTCTCCTATATTCTTCTTCTTCCCTATATCTCCCATTTTTGGGATAATTTGTAATATAATCTCATTTTATAAGGTAAAATATTGTTAAATTTTGTAAGAACTACCTTTTTAATCAATAAGACTATTATTTCACCTATCTCTTTGCCTTTAACTTGTGCTTAGTAAACTTCTGCACAATGGCTTTGTGAAGAAGTGTTCTTCCATGGTTATAAGACTTATTTATTGCCTATTTCTAGGTGTTTTCAATCTATTTATAGGTCTTAAATTTTGCATTTATTCCATTAATGGATGCTTAGTATGATTTTTAGAACCCCTCTTTGCTTCATTTCTTGCTTAGTTAGCCTTGTTTTAGAAATACTGATGCAAATTAGCTAGTTTGAGAGATTGTGTAAGAAAAGATTGTATTTATTCTGAATTAATTCTTGTTTAAATCTTTTTATAATGTCATTTAATTTTTTTCATCACCCATTTAGTGATCTTAGTCATCCCATACCCCCTTTTTATACCTTTTCCAAGAAAAAATATTAGTTTAGGTGGTCTACTAAGAGGAAGCCAACCTTCTCCAAAGGTTCAACCTCATTATAGGATACCCACAAGTTTAGGTTTCTATAATAGTATATCTAGGAGTGAAACATCTTGAAGAACCCTCTCACATGGTGCAATTTTACATTATAATAGTTTCTAGCACACCTAGTGGGACTACTATGTTCTTCACTTCATTAAAGGGTTTTTGGTGTTGATATTCAATAAAATAAGCCTTTAGAGGTACATTTAAAAAAATAAATGGAAAATTTGTGTATGATTAGCTTGTTTTAGTAGTCTAGTCACTCATTCAAAGTAAGTTGTGTTTCATTTTATTTTTTTGATGAGGTTATTATGGTTGAGTTTGAGATGAATTTCAATCTCATGTATGTTGATGAAGTATCTTAGCCCCATGGTCATCCATACTAGCCTTTATATAATCCTTATCAGTCTTGTCATGATTCATGTCATTATTGTGATTAGCCTTCTTAAGCTCAAGATGTCCCAAGTTACTCAAACCAATCCATTTCAAGTTTGAAGCAAATGATCTTAATCCATTAAAGGTACATGATAGACCTTAATACACAAAGGGGATATGGTCAAGATATCCCTAATCACATCAATCATGACATGAGAGATGAATTAAAACTAATGAAAGAATAATGTACACCTATTGAGAGAGTAAATTGGAAAAGATTCTCAAGTGAGATGATGGTTGTAAGTGGTATCATTCAAAGCATTGAGGTTAAGCTAAAAAACCATGAAGAACAATAGGTCCAACTAAATTAAAAGTATGTGTACTCATATACACCACCTTATCCCTCATATATGCCACCCATTATTCCCCAAGAGATCATTCCAAATGACCATTCAAGTGTTTCAAGTCCTTCATGTGTTCCTCAAGCCTTCCCTTCTTGGAATTCAATCCAAGAGAGCCTTCAAAGAAAGGAGGATACTATTGTTGAGCAGCCTACTATTAAGATCCAAGATTCCACTTATCTTACTCAAGGATCCCATAAGAAGTATTTTAATATTTGAATCTAGAATCAAGTGGTAAAGTCATGGAGTGAGTAAGGTGAGAAAAATCTAGACTGGGGAGTCAAAGTTAAAAAAGAATCAAAACCTATGTGATTCTTTCACATCCCTCCTCAAGAATCCTCTTGTATATCATACCATCCCTCTTGTGTTCCTTATCTTAATGAATCCACTCACCACCTTAAAGATAATCTATTCTAAGAGAATATATAGGCAAATCAAAGAGTTAGAGATGAAGATAAGGAAAAAAGAAGAGAACCAAAATCAAGAGTTTGAAATTAATGAGATATTTGTGCCTAATTAAGCCCATTTCCCTCTACCCAAGAACCTATATATTTTCCATGTTGGATGTATATCCAATAATGTTTTTATAAAAATGAGACTTTAATTGAGAAGGTTTAAGATTAGTTTACATCTATTGAAGAGCTTCAAGAAGGCTATGAGACAAATGAGTTTCTTGTTGAAGAAGAAATTCCTTCCCTTTCCCAACTCAATTTTCTTTTCCTACAATAGTTTTTTTCAAAATTCAACCATTCCCAAGGTTTAAATTTACAATAAGGTTCCCTCCATTCCCAATCCCACTCATAAACATGCCCATCACCCTCCCACCACATCCCTTCTTGAAGAGAAATCTATTATATGGGCAGAAAATGAAGATGAGATTGTATCTACAAGTGTGCTTCAAATAAAATTTGTAGAATATAATGCAAGTGTATATGATGAGGAATTAACTATTGCTACACAAACTTGTACAAATAGACATAAATCAGTCTTAAAAAATGAAGAAAATTATGACATTGATGATGTTGTATTTGCCTATTAAAATAGTGTTAAAGTTGTTACCTTGGTCGATGAAGAATTTGGTGAGGATGTGAAAGAAAGATCTCTTGAGAAATATGTCATGTTGACTAACCTTTTTGAGTTAAATGAGTAGGTTCAAGAATATTTTAAGGATGTGTGTCAGATCTATTTGCATATGTTCAAAGAATATGAAGCTTTCGAGAAGTTGGTACCTCTAGGAGAACAAGGTCAAGTTGATGAAGAAGAATGCAAGGTTCCTAGTGAGTGAATATGTTTTCACGACTGTAATGAAGCAATCTATGATGAGGACATTCTTCAAGGAAAGCAAGAGATGGGATTGAAACAACTAGTAGACAATAAGGTTGTTGATGCCTTCATGGACGAAGATAATTTATGGCAAATTTTTTGGAAAGAGTACAATAAATTTTAGGCTCTTTAAGGGCCTATACCTCCTACTGGTTAGATTGATAATGTTCTTGAGGGTGTCATACTTCTTGATGGGCAAGGTAATAATCTCCAAGGTACCATGTTTAAAGCTACTCCTATTAATCAAGAGGTGGTCATGCTTGAGATTGGCATAATCATCAAGAAACACCATGAGAGGGTTGTTGAAGTATAAGATGAGTTCAAATTCATAGGTGATACATTGGTAGTTGTCATCATTGCACTATAAATAATGCCAAAAAGATTAGAAATCAAGTAGCCTATCTCACTAAGTTTGGTTCCTCATAAGCAAGGTTTTTTTCATCCTTGTCCATTACCACTGAATGATGCTAAAGGATTCCAATTTTATCCAAGAGGAATGTATTTATAAGTTGAAGCCTTATATGTATTATTATATTTTATTATTTTCCTCTAAGTTCCTTGTGCACATTTATAGTTTGTTGTGTATTTCCCTTCCTTAAGTGCTTTGAATACATTATTTTTTGAGAGTTATAATCAAAATATTTACAGCCTTGTGATAAATTTAAATTGAATTTAAAAAGAGTTTTATGACTCAATAATCCTAATGGATAGACTAAGGTAACTAGTCTTTTGAATATATAGGCATCTAATCCTAGGAGGTCATAAAAAATGTTGGCCAAAATTGGCCTACATACAAAATTTTTACCTAGATGGATCAATCCACACTCCTAGACCATTTAGTGACATTTTGCCTTCATAGCTCTAAATATGTCTCAAGATGCTCTAAAGATGTTCTAAGTTACTCCAAATATGTTCTAAGGTGCTCTAAAGATGTTCTAAGGTACTCCAAAGATGTTCTAAGGTGCTCCAAGATGCTTCAAAGTGATTTGAAGATGATCTAAAGTACTATAAAGATGATTCAAGATGTTTTAAAGTGATCAAGATATGATATAAGATATTTATAATATGCTCTAAAGTGATCTGAAGATGCTCCAAAGTGAGCCAAAGATGTTCTAAGATGCTCTAAAGATGAAGCAGTCCTAGTGCAATGGATGATCCAATAATGGAAAGAGAATACCAGGTTCATGACCCTACTCAATGTTCTTAGCCTTCTTGAGTGCCTTCCACATCCTATTTTAGGTATATGTAACTAGGTTTTGATGAGAAGATCCTCTATAGGCAAATATCAGTGTTTTGGCTCTCCTAGCTCAAAACATCATGTACAACCAACTCTTGTGCCGTGAGAGCCAACTGTGAGAGACATTAGATTATGAGGAAAATATTTGGTTACCATTAAAGTGATGATGAAATGGATAAGTTATATAATACGTGTTTAAATCTAGGAATATATGTGGAGAAACATTTACCAATTTCACCTATAGCCAATACCCCAAATCTACACCTACAACCATCCAAATGGCAATTTTATTGACTCATTCAATCATTTTCCCTAAAGTGAAACTCAAGACATTTCCATTCAAGGTTAGTCTTTTGAGGTCTCATTTTAAATTAAATTAAAAAATTTAAATATCCAAGACTTCATCAATACCATTTAAGCAATGATAGCTCATGAAGATACAATACACAGTCAACTTTTGAAGATAGTTTTGAAGGTGTTTAAAGTTTTAGGGCACCTACACATGGAGTCAAGACCTTAAATTAGGTACATAGGGTAATTTTGACATATTATACCACCATATTATTTATATTTGACATGAAAAACAAGTGATATAACCATTGTTTCTTTATAGACTTGAATCACTCTCCAAGTCATTCACACAAGTAGCCTAGGCTAATCTTGGAGAAATTTGTGATTTTAGAACATGTACATGAGGAGATAGGTTATAATTATTGGTAAATATGATAATGGTGAGTAAATATATATTTATATTCCATAATTAATACCACATCAATATTTAAATCATCCACTATTTTGTTATAGACCTCTTATAGCCATAAATAGTCATAAAACTAGGCAACCAATTAGATAGTTCTAGGAAAAATGAGTTGTGGGGAATCTAAAGGTATAATAAAGTTATAAAATTTGGTAAAATTTGTTTTAATTATTGGTTTTATCTATATACCATATTTTTTTGTTCATAATAATATTTTAATTATCTATAATTTTGTCATAGTCCTATGCCTATCTATTGACAGTTAGCATGGAGGTAGGCAAGATTCTTGAAGGGATTTAAGGTATGAAAAATGGTTCAAACCTAATGTGAGGTTTTTTGGGGTAAAATAGAGTGATTTTAATTATTTACACACCTCTTTAGTGTAATTACATTTTTATTTTCAATTCAAAATGAAGAGAGGTGTAAAATTGCAAAATTTAGGATTTTGGTATGTAAGTGGGGACAGTAAAAAAAGGTGTTTTTGAGGCACTTAAAGGGTTGAATGCTCAGATATAATGATTTTAAAAGTTATAAAGGTACTTATAAGTTTTTAAAAAATTAATTATGTATTGATACCTCATCAATATCAAGATACACCCTTTTTCTTTCTCCCTATGTCTCATAGTTCATAATTTTTGAGTATGCTCGCTAGCAAAAATGGAGTTTTGGGGGATAAATAGGTATATAAACATTATAAAAATTGGTAAAAAATATTATTATTAACTATATTATCCATCCATGATGAAATTTAATTCATAATAACATCCTATATATCTGTTGTTTTGTCTCAGACCTCATGCACTCTATGGGGGAGAGACAATCTTGAGGCATAAAAGAGAAAAAATGGGATTAATTGGTGGGAATTGGATTTGGATTGAATTTTTTTAGTATAAAAAATATTTTATGACAAATAAATAGACATAATTTTATATTTTATGGTCCAAATGAGGTAGAGAGAGGCTAAGAAGCAAGAAAAATCAAGTTTTCATCCCTTCATTAATGGAGTCTTAATGCCAAAACTAGGTCTTAAAGTGAGAAATGAAGAGGTCAAAAGGAGGATTTATGTATGAAAAAGTGATAAATAATTTTTATAAGATCAAATATAATGATATTAGTGCTTTGGAGAAGGAAAAAATGACTCCAAGTGGCTCAAATTAATAAAGAGACCCTCCTAGACCTACCTAGTGAACACAAGGTTATAGACCTTCCCAAGCTAGTTTAAAGAGTTTACAAGTGAATCATAGGATAGGAATGGTATAAAAATAAGGGTAGGAATAACCAAAAGATCATTCAGTATAAATTAAACTTGTTTAATCTCCCAAGAACCATGGATATGCCTAAAATCATTACAAGCTACCAAAATGCCTACTTTAACCAATTTTGAGTTTTTGAGCTCATAGGTCCATGAAATGACCTAAAATCACTTGTAAACCACCTAAAACATGTAGGGGAATCTCTAAATATAATTTTTGATCTATTTTTAATAAGTAATTGGCACGTTTTGGTGCTTAGGAGACCCAAAATGGCCTAAAATGCCCATTTTTATAGGTTTTCAATTGAAGACCTCCATTAATGGAGTCCACAAGATTTATAGGTTCCATGGTGACTTTTAAAAGTCAGAGGAGAAAGTGAAGAAAAAAAACATAAAATAAAACACCCAATGTTAACCTTAAAGGTTAGTTACAAGCAAAAAGTTCTAAGATCACTAACCATGTTGCCAAGTTGCCAACTCAAGCCAAGTGGACATGGGGCATAAAAGTCAAATGGAGTAGATATTTGGGGAGTTGAGGAGCATTGATGGAGCATGGGGGGAATTAAATATAAGTAATTATATGTAATAGGGTTTATATAAGATCAAATACATTTTGGAAATTTGAGTGGATGGTGACATCATCCAAGATAAGAAACCTTTAGCCCAAAAGTGCCTAATAGGCCAAATTATACATTTTAAAGCCTTTTGGAGATTAATTATTGAAAAATGCATCTAAAAGACAAATTAAAAGAGATAAAAGATGAAAAATTAGCTTCCCTCCATTTCCTACATTAGAAATAAATTATGAGATCTTAGAGATTAGTTGGAAAAACATTTATTGAAGAGCTAAAGCTTTTTCTCTTCTCCTATCTTCCTCCTCTTCCCTATATCTCCCATTTTTGGTCTCATTTGTAATATACTTTAATTTAACAAGGAAAAACACTATTAAATTCTGTAAGAACTAAATTTTGAATCAATATTACTATTATTTCACTTATCCCTTTTCCTTTAAATTGTTCTTAGTAACTTTGTGCACGATGGGTTTGTGAATAAGTGTTCTTCCATGGTTATTGTCCTTATTTCTTGCCTCTTTTTAGGTCTTTTCAATCTATTTATAGTTATAAACTTGTGATTTTATGACATTAATGTGTTATTAGTAATATTATTCATCCTATACCCATTTTTATCCCTTTTCCAAGCAAAAATATTAGTTTAGGTAATCTATTAAGAGAAAGTCAGCCTCCTCCAGAGGTTTAACCTCATTGCAGGATACCCACAACTTGACATTGCTCCAATAGTGTAGCTAATAGTGAGAGAGATTGAATAACCCTCTCACATGGTGAAATTCTATGATACATCAGTCCCTCTCATAACCAACCCTTATTAGTAACTACTTCAGGTGATGGATGAATCTTGGAAAATTATTGAGAAGTAAGAAGACCTAGGTTGAAACCTTTGATCTAAGTGATCCAAGTATAATAATGGAAAATTTTGACATATAAAATCAGAGAGCCCAATGATTTAGATATAAATTTGTGGATTTTATAATATCCTACACCCCAATAGAGCCACCAAGTTGTACTAAAAATAATGACTCAAGAAGATACCAAATTATTCTACTTGATCACAGAATAGATGGCTATTCAAAACTTCTTCATTTTCCATTCACCCTTGGCTTGGTTTCAAACCCTAAATGGATAAGACTAATAAATTATGATATTTTCATGGGAAGCTTGGAAGATAATAAAAAAATCATGTAAAATATAAATTCTAAGTCTACCTCAAAATGGCTATACAATTAATCTCCACCATGGGATTTTTGGCCTAGATGGTAGTAGATAAAGGCCATGAACAAAACCAAAGGCATCTTTGTTGAGGCTATGGATACCCATATGGAAATAGAGAAATGACCTAGCCATTTCCCCCAATCCATTAAGCTAAAAATACCTTGGATGAAACCTAATAACTAGTCCATCCTTGATTACTCAAATAAAACTTAAGATGAAATGGGAAATAAAAATCACTTCTTACATACACTAGTGGCCATCTACAATATGGAAGCTTAGTATACCAGTTACAATTATGAGACTTTAGTGCCTAGTCTTTTTTGTGGTTAGTAAAAATCTCTCCTATAATATCTATATTGAAGAAGGAAACAAAAATAAAATGGTTAGGTTATAAGTGCTTATTGTCACTTTCCTTATATAAGTCACCATTTTTTATTGCCAACACACCCCGTTTTCTTCAAAATGGGGAACCCTTTTAAAAATATCATGAACTAGAGATTTAGGGTGTAGACACCGCAAACGTGTCTGCACCATGGTCCTCCCCCTTATCCACCTCAACCCCTATCCTAACCCTTGGCCTTGGTCCTCTCCATCCATTTGATTAAAATAACTTAAATATTTTAAAGTGGCCCCCTTTCCACCCCACCCTTGCCACCTTGGATCCTCCCTTGAATCCCTCCACCTTCCCCCTAGCATTTATTATGTCAAATCCCCTCATTATCTTCCCCCCATGCCCATTTAAGTGTCTTCATAACCGTTCTTCCCACACCCCTCGCTCGGCGGCGTACAAGAATGGGTAGAGGCTATCTTTAGCCTCTGTCCCCATTCTGCAACCGCCGACGTCGGCAACCCTTCGGCCGACGTCGGCGAAACTACCGGTGTCGGCAGCCTTCATTACCCCTTGCTGCATCCATTTCAGCCCCTAGACCCTTGAGCTCGAAAATAGAATTCTCTTGGCATTTTGGCATTCATCTCTCCTCCGTCTGGACCTCGTGCAACAGTAGCAACAGGTGCAAAAGGCTCTGGATCAGGGATTTTCTTCTTGACAAGTCTTTCGTGGCTCCAACAATAGCTCTCCCACTCTCCATTCCACAAACAAAAAGGTAAGCACAGTCTGTTATTTCATTTCATTCTTTCATTTATTCTCAGTCATCTATCTTATCTACTGTCTTCTGCTAGCTATGTCCTTCCCCTAAGAGGCTAAAAAGCCTTCTCAAACCCTGTCCCCTGTCCATCTCCCTCTTCCCTATCTCCCTTTCTACACAATCCCAGACAACTTCCTCATCCCCCTATCAACAAAGACCCTATACAAGGCACCCAATCAGAGCTAGACCATTCCCTAGTCCATCCAAATTCATCCCCGAACTCTGTCTCGACCCTGTTCATAAACCGGACCTGTCCACAGTCCAAAAAGCAACCCAGACCCGACTACAGGCCACAGCCCCGACCGACACCGGTCACTTCCCCAACCGACATCGGCAGGACAACCGACATCGGCAGATCACATAACCGACACCGGTGACATTTCCGACCTCGGCGACTGTCATCAGCCCGACATCTCCTTCAGGTAATAATTTTGTCTTTTCTTTCCTTTTTAATTTGTTTATCACTTCTGTGTCCTGGCAGTCTGTATTTCCTTGGTCTTTATCTGTCTGTTATCAGTGGGTTGACCTCCCTTGAGGAAGTTTTTCACACTTTCAGGAACAAGCTTTCGCTTGGCAACCCAACGCCTATCCATCTAACATTTTTCTTGTCCAAGTTCTTCTTCTTTGCAGGTGTCATTCCTCCACAGCCAAAGAGGAGTGCCCACAGTGTCTGGATTACGGTGCGCAATCTTTATCCAGGTACTTCCATGCCTTGTCCATTACTTCTTTAGTTTTTTCTCTCTTTATAATCTGAAAAAGCAAAATTAGCGATAGAAACATTCTGGCACGCCCGGTGGGACACTAGGTTCCTCCTGGGTTCCTTTTCTTCTTCATTCATTTAGGAGCATTAGGTTCTTACCTCTTCTCCTCCTTCTTTTCTTCTCAATGACACCATAAGCAGGACTAAAACGAATCTTTCTTCCTTGCATTTCTAGACTAGTCTAAACATCATACTCTCAACCCTTTCTCAAACTTGTCTTCATAACAAACATCACATTTCGACTTGGGCATTAAAACACTTTGCATTCATTTCTGCTTGTGCTTGCATCTTCTTAGTCCACATCTAGTAACTTAGACGCATATTGAATAAACCGTAGACACTTGATGTTACACTACCAAACCACATGCACTAAAACGAACATAAAACTTACCTGAGACAAGGCCTGACTGGGATTTCATCCCCCAGCAGATACCTTACCCGTCTCGGTGACCCTACTTAGATTTCATCACCAAGGGGGAAGCCCACTCCGTTCTCTGGTGGAGGATAAACTCTAGGCGAGGTATATCTTGGCTAAGCAAGACCAGCTAACCACTGGAATCGTGAAGTGAGGGGAGCTTGCTCCTTAGCACCAGGCCACATACCAGACCCTAACACAGATTTTTGAGCACCTAAAACAACACCTGAAACCATCTTTAGACCGCCTTCTTCTAGGACCCTTCTTGCAGCCAATCTCCCCAAACATTCATCTAAGGCATAAGCCACAAATTCTAAAGTCAATTCCTAGGATTTATCGCTTAGGCTTGTCTGTCTCTCTCTGTTTTCCTCTTCTCATCTATTTGTTTGAGTGAGTGAGGACACTTTCTTCATTGTTTTTCCAAGAATCTTCAAATCTTTTGGTTCTCTGGAAAGCACAGTCACTGACATCGGTTCTGCCACCGACGTCGGCTTCCCTTGTCACCGGCATTGGTTCTTTCACCGACATCAGCTTTTTCTATTACCGGCATCGGTTATATGACCGACGTCGGCCATATTTCTTACCGACATCAGTTTTTTTAACCGACGTCGGTCTCTGTCACTGTCCTTTTTTTTTTTTCAAAACCAGCAGCCTAAAACCTATCCCTTCTCTGCCAAAGACTCCATCCTAGTTTTCTGGAATTGAACAACATAGTTCCTGAAACTTGAACCTTCTTTGCCTTGCATGGTTTTGACTCGTAGCCAAGCCAAAGCTCTTGTCAACCATGCCAGCCATCAACCACTTCCGTCTACCCCATCCGTGACCAAGCCTACAATGGAGTTCAACTCAAAGACCGAAAGGACTCCCATTCATCTAACCCTGCCGCAGACTCCCATTGTCCAAGAAGGGGACCAAGATTTCAAACAATTCTTGGACCTCAACGTCAAGGCCTTGCAACACTATCTCGTGCATAGCCGAACGCGAGACTCCTTGGGCAATCCAATCTACGGAATGCCAACCTCCCTTGTCACGGCTACGGCTGTATCAACAGCATCCGTAGTTCAACCTTCAGACACTCAAGCCATCACTTCGACCACTGACCAGACTTTGACCAATCCTCTAGGTGTGGCTTCTCCCTCTATCATTGGGCCCACTTCCACCGGGGTTCCAGCCCCCTGTCAACCCCAACCCGCTCAACCGCTATCCACTCCTTTTCAAAACCTTATCATCTCTATTCCACCTACCCTGGCCCCTATCAACACCAGGGTGGCCTCTTATCCATTGGCCCCCGTTACCATAGTCCAACCTCTCATGGCAACATCGGGCCTAGCTATGTCTTCTACTCAACCACCTTTAGCCTCCACTTCTGCCCCTGCGACTAGTCATCCGTACATTGTACAACCGACTATGTCGCATACCTCCCCTAGCCTCTTCCAAGCGCCCTACAACTTAGGGGGCGCACCACCCGTCAATCCGTCGGCAGACATCATCAAAATGCTGATGGACAAGATGACCAGTCTAGAGACCTCTGTTTCTGACTCGCGCAACGCTCTCTCATATGAGCAGATCTGCAACGAGCCCATTCACCCTTCTGTCCCAATCAGACCATATCCTAGCCAGTGGGAGCTTCTAAAGTTTTCTCGCTTTCAAAACAAGGAAGACCCACAGCAACACTTGCGGGCATTTAGACATGCCTACTACCTCATTGGCCATGACGATGCGTTGCTCTTACGCATGTTTCCTATGTCTCTCTCGGGTGCTGCACTTGACTGGTACAGCTCCCTTCCCAACCATTCTCTCTTCTCATTCACACAATTGGCTCAGCTCTTCCTCGATCACTTTTCCATCAACCTAACCAAAAAGGTCTCAATCACGGACCTCTATTCTATTCGGCAATTTGAGGACGAGTCCATAGCTGACTTCGTTGCTCGATGGAGAGGCCTCATCAATCAACTCTCCTTTTCCTTACCCTAGGCCGAGCTTATTGAACTCTTTTCCCAAGCTTGTGCTAGACATATCTCTTCCACCCTGAGGGTTCAAACCTTCCACACTTTTGATGAGGCCTTCACGATGGCCCGCAAACTTGAGTTGCGTGCCATCGAGGAGAATAAAATCAAGTTGTGGAGTAAGAATCCCAGCCCTAAGACCAATGACTCTTCTTCTGCTAAGCCATCATCATCCAATTCTAAATCCAAGGCTTCAGCTAATGCCATGGTTGTCAGACGTTCATCTTCTTCGACCAATCAGCCTGAGCAGTCCACATCTCAGAGCGCTACTCGCCAATTCCAGCAAAGATACGTGCAATGACGATATACTCCTCTTGGAGAATCATATGCATCTATGCTAGAAAAGCTTGTTAAATAGGGGGCCCTCAATCTCCCTCAAGCCTGACCTCCTTCGCAATTCGATCCCTCACGTGCCATCCCCGCGTGGTATAGGGAGCAAGACTTCTGCAGCTTCCACCGTGTTAAGGGCCATGACACAGAAAACTACAAAACTTTTAAGAACATAATCCAAGACATGCTTGAAAAGGGGGATCTCATCTTAGACAATCCAAATGCACCTCCTAATCAGGCCATTGACATCTTCAAACAACCTTTCTCTAATCATCCGCCAACTCAGAACAATGTCCAGACCTTAATTGACGACAATCATGAACACAACATTCGAACAGTCAATACGGTCTCTCCCTTCGTCCCCAATCAACCTCAAGAGGTTAGTCCATCAATCAGTCCATCACATGTGGACGAGCCTCTCTCCCTGGCTAGTTCTCCATTGA
Source organism: Torreya grandis (assembly GCA_037957365.1). Classification (NCBI taxonomy): domain Eukaryota; kingdom Viridiplantae; phylum Streptophyta; class Pinopsida; order Cupressales; family Taxaceae; genus Torreya; species Torreya grandis. The sequence goes on along the minus strand of JARHVA010004456.1, from coordinate 1,043,819 downwards.
CCTCTCTCATCTTGGAGGACGCCTCGGCCTTACCAGCACCGCCAGTCTCGCCATCCTCCTTTCTGCTGCCTATGGAAGACCCGACCCTTCCTACTCCTCAGCCACAAGTGGAGGCCACCATCATCCCTGCCCTTTACCCACTGGAGGAGCCTCGCTCCCCAGTTTCTTCTCCACCCGAGGAAGAACCTGTCTCCCCTTCGTCTTCATCTAAATCTGTCATGACTTCACCATACCATGTGTCTAAGACCACTACACCCATCTTGTCTTCAACCTCGCAACCATCAACATCTTCTTCTCAGCCATTTTCCCGGTTAGTGGAGAAAATTGCACTTCTCCCTCCAAGGAAAGTGACGCCTCAGGTGTTGTGGGAGCGTCTTAAAGCCCTTTAACATACCCGCGCCCTCTCATCACATGCTGCTAATCCTCCCAAGGTAGAATCTCATCAGACTCTTGACAAAGACCAGACTCTCAAACCTCAACCAAACCCATCCAAACCAAAACCTGCATCTATCTCATCTAAACCCATCAAGTCATTTGGCGTTCGTCCTGTCTCCACCCTCACTCACCCGCAAGTGAAGGTGGACCTAGGCCAGACCTCGACTAGCAGTAGTCTTCCAACCAAGTCAGAGAAGACTACCAGACCACAGAAATGAATGCCTCCTTCCCCATCACCATTGCCATCCATTTTGGGCCCCCATCTTTCGACCTTGGCTAGCATCCTTCCCACTCCAGCCTTCAACCAAAACTCGTTGCCTCCTTTGCTTCCTCTACCTACCCCCAGTCGTCCCTCTCCCAAAAAGGCGGTATCAATCACCAAGAAAGAGCTGTCTCCATCTGTCACCACACCATCAACCCATAAGGTGGTACGGAAACCTCTTCTAGCCTCGCCAAAGCAAAAGTCACCGACCTCGCACATATCAAATAGCATGGACCCTCTATTAGGCTCATACTCTTTGATATTGCACTGACTTCTACAGACCTCTGACATAACCCTTCTGCCAATCAAGCCTTTCCAACCTCTCAGGTCCAAGCCCTCCTGGTTCGATGACACAAAAATTTGCTTATATCATCATACACCAAGACACGACACCGAGACTTGTTGTGCCCTCAAGGCCGTCATCTGCCGCCATATGGAGAAAGACACTCTTCTCCTTGAGGACACTCTTGACCAGACCCCGACTCCTTCCCATCCAACCTCTCACCAGCAAAACATGACCCCTTCTTCACCTCCTATTTTTGAAATCAATGCTATCCGTATAACCACTAGGTCGCAAAAGGACAAGGCAAAAGAAAAGGCTGCCATTCCTTGGACCTATCCCTTCGTCAAGCCACCTCTTGCGCCTAAGCCTAAAATTTCTATCCTTGGCGCGTCTCAACCTTCTTCATCTTCCTCTTCTGGGCCAATTCACGACTCCATGCTGAAGCAGCTTCACCAAACACCTATAAAGATGTCTCTTTATGACCTTATCCAAACCTCGCCTCAGCACCGTCAAGCCCTTATCCAAGCCTTGCAGGTAGCGGAGGTCCAACCCGAGGACCCCCAACCACTCACTGCCCTCGTCCATTATTTGTCTCCTATCGCCTCCATCACATTCAGTGATTCTGAGATTCCCACATCTAACATAGAAGATCAGGACGCTACCCTCTTCATCACTGCCTATGTTGATCGGACATGCATTAAACGCGTTATGATTGATGGCGGCGCTAGCATCAACATAATCTCTACCCATGCCTTTGATCAGTTGGCTCTTCCCAAGAATTGTGTCTCTAAAACTGACGTGATCTTACGCTCTTTCAATGACACCACTGCCACAACCATTGGCACAGTCATCCTTCACGTTCGTGTTGGTCCACGCACAGTCCCGAAGCTCTTCTATATCATCGAAGGAGAGTTTCAATACAACCTTCTACTGGGCCAACCTTGGATCCGTGACATGGCCTATATACCCTCCACCCTACACCGTTGTGTGAAGTTTGAGCATGACGGGCAAGTCCACACCATCCCCGCTGACCCTTCACCCTTCAAAACTTGCAACACAACTTACCGTCCCAATGATGTCCTCATTCCCATCAAGCCGTCAACTCCGGCACCGCCTCCATCTGCAAAAGCTTTGACCAGTTCGTAATCGGTGGTTGCCCTCACCCCTCCTCTTCAAGCACCGACCAAAGACCCCATGGAAGACATCTTCCAATGACTATCACTTGGGGAATATCGCTTGTTGACCCTAGACATGTTCCAAACTCTCCAAGAGTATGGACGCCTTCACCTCAGTCCCAATTATGACCATCAGGTTGGGACGGTCGTCCCTTATGGTCTTCCTCACTTCCAAACCAACTTTGTCTATGGGGGGCTTAATCAAGCTCCTACCAATGGCAATTCCCTCTCTTCACCCCAACCTTTCACATCTGATTTCTCATTTCTTGGCAACCCCGCCTTTGCACACACTTACCTTTACAGGTGTGCATGGAAGGGTTTTGGTTTTGGACGATATGAGCAGGGCTCCCATCAGCCCATCGAGCTACTCAATGATCATGATGCCAAGAAACGGTATGGCCTGGGATATCATGACCCCACTCAGGCTCCTTCTAACCTTTGTCTCGAGCCAACCATCGACCAATCTCCTCCAGACTTGCCCATTTCTCCTTCGTCACCTATGGAGTTGGTGGTTTCCATCCCTCCTAGTTTTTTTTTTCTATAAACACCATCCGCTTGGAACCCCTGACCTATTAGCTCAATGGGGTGCCCAGGTCTCTCCCTCTCATTTTTCCTAGCATGGTAGAGGATGAGTCGGTAACCATTCAGACTATCCACTGCGTTGACGATGATGCCATCCTTTCCTACATGGGTGCCAACGACTCTTTCATCCAGCGTTTCCTCCCTTTCGAGACCCAGGTTATGTTAAATGAATCTGCCATTGACATCAACCTCCCTTCTTCTTCTGATGTTCCTCACGTCTTAAAGATTGGCCAATCTTTAGATGCTCAGGAGCAGCTTGACTATGCCCAGTTCCTTTCCAACCATAGCAAGGCCTTTGCCTGGACTTACAGTGACATGCCTGGCATCGACCCCACCATTGCTACCCATAACATTGTCACCAAACCCGAGGCTAAGCCTGTTAGGCAAAAGCTTTGAAAGATGCATCCTCGCATTGCGCTCCTTGTCAAAGAGGAACTTCAATGCCTTCTTTCTATCTCCTTCATCTAACCCATCGATTATCCACAGTGGGTTTCTAACATCGTCCTAGTTACTAAAGCAACTGGGGGGATTCGGATCTGCATGGACTATCATGACCTTAACCTAGCCTGTCCCAAAGATGACTTTCCTCTTCCTAACATTGACCAGCTTGTTGATCTCGCGGCCGGCCATGAGATGCTATCTCTCATGGATGGGTTTTCAGGATACAATCAAATCCTGATCGCACTAGAAGATCAGCACAAGACTACCTTTATCACCCCATAGGGGACTTTCTGCTATCGAGTCATGCCTTTCAGCTTAAAAAATGCTGGTGCCACCTATCAGCGTGCCATGACCTATATTTTCCATGATCTCCTCCACAAAATCATGGAGGACTATGTGGATGACCTTCTCAGCAAGTCCAAACTTCGTCGTGACCACTTGACCATTCTCACAATCATCTTCTCCCGCCTTCTTCAATACAATGTCTGTCTTAACCCCAAGAAGTGTGTCTTTGGGGTCCTCTCAGGCAAACTTCTCAGCTTCATCATTTCCTTCCGTGGTATCGAGATAGATCCCACTAAGATCCGCGCTATCCTCGAAATGCCACCCCTGACCAATCTCAAGCAGCTTCACAGTCTACAAGGGAAGCTCCAGTCCATTCGCCATTTCATCTCGCAGCTTTCAAACCACTGCCAACCTTTCCATCACCTCCTTAAGAAGGACGTCTCCTTTAAATGGGATAAGGACTGTCAAGAGGCTTTTGAAGCCCTCAAAAGCTATCTAGTCTCTCCACCAGTCCTCATTCCACCTAAAGACGACCAACCCTTCTATCTTTATATCTCTGCTACCAACCATTCGTTAGGTGCCATGATCGCGCACCGAGATGAGCATCATCGTGAGCAAGCGGTTTACTACATCAGCCGAACACTGGTCGACTATGAAACTTGGTATACTCATACCGAGAAACTCTATTTGGCATTAGTCTTTTCTGCCACCAAGCTCCGCCACTATCTTCTCAACCACAAAACCTTTGTCATCACTCACACCGACCCTCTCAAGTACATGCACTCCAAGCCATATCAGAATCAACGTATGGCTCAGTGGCTCATGCTGCTTGTAGAGTTTGACCTCCAATTCATCCAACAAAAATCTATCAAGGGGCAAACCATCGCTGACCAACTGGCAGATGCCCCTCTTTCTGACAACCAACCTTCACACTATGAGTTCCCTGACGAGTCCATCGCTACCCTTTCCACCGATGACACCATCTACCAAATGACCATGTTCTTTGATGGCTCCAAATGTCAACTAGGTGGGGGTGCGGGGGTCATCCTCATCCCACTCGAAGGGGAGCCCATGCCTCTATCTTTCAAGCTTGACTTTGATTGTACCAATAATATGGCTGAATACGAGGCCTTAATTTTGGGACTTCAGACTGCCCTTTCCCTCCACATCAAGTCTATCAACATCTTCGGTGACTCGCAGCTCGTCGTTAATCAAGTTAACGGTTCATATCTCTGTAAAAATGAAGTTTTATAGAGGTATAAGAATCGTGTTGACCTTCTTTTGGCATCTTTCGGCCATTACCTCTTGCAGACTGTTCCACGCTCTACGAACAAGTTTGTCGACACCATGGCTTCTCTTGCTTCGCATATCCCGTCTTCATCATCATCATCTCGCCTTTTTGTCACAGTGCATCGTGTACCTTTACCTTCATACATCTCTCCTCACATCGACCATATCAACACTATCAATTCTAGCCCACGAGATGACTGGTATAATCAACTCGTGGACTACTTGTCTCTTTCTGTCACTCTTCCCAACCTCTCTAGCAATGCACGGCGAGCTTTCATCAAGCGCACAGCTCGCTATACCATGCTAGGGGGTCTTCTTTATAAGAGAGGCTTCGACGGCCTCCTTCTTCGCTGTCTAACCTCCACTGAAGCTCCTCAAGCCATAAAGCAAGTCCACGATGGGATTTGTGGTGGACACTTCAGTGGAAACTCATTTGCCAAGCGCATCCTTCGCCTGGGTTATTATTGGCCCACCCTTCATCAAGACTATAGTGATTATGTTCGATGTTGCATCAAGTGTCAGCAGCACTCTAACCTGCTTCATCTCCCCAGCCACGCCTTGCAAGTCGCTCAGGATTTTTGGCCTTTCTCTCAATGGGGCTTAGATCTCATCAGTGAGATCAACCCTCATTCGTCTCTTCGTCATCAGTCCATCATCACTACCACTGAGTATTTCACCAAGTGGGTGGAAGCCATTCCTCTTGTCTCCACAAAAGCTGACAAAATTGTCGACTTCATCAGCAGCCACATCATCTGTCATTTCAGTGTCCCTCACAAAATCATCACCGATAATGGCAAGTCCTTCAAAAACAAGACTGTCCAAAAACTATGCGACTCATTTGGCATCAAACTCAGCTTTTCTTTGCCTTACTACCCATAAGCAAATGGGCAGGCTGAGGCTTCCAACAAAATTCTCACCAAAATTCTCATGAAGGTGGTCAACGATACAGGAAGGGATTGGCACATTCATATTCCCTTCACTTTGTGGGCCTACCGCACTAGCATCCGAACCTCTATGGGTGCTACTCCCTTCTCCCTCGTGTACGAAATAGAGGCTGTCTTACCTCTCGAAGTGCAGATCCCATCTCTCTACATCTCCCTACATGACATTCTCTCCAATGATGACTTTTGTCAAGATCGCTTAGCTCAACTTGAGTTACTTGACGAGCACCGTCTTGCTGCCCTCAATCATCTCCATGTCTACCAAAGTCGCATAAAGCAGGCCTACGACAAAAATCTGTGAGAACGAGACTTCAACATCAGAGACCTCGTCCTCAAAGAGAATCAACACGTGACCAATATGGAGTGAAGTAAATGAGGCAAATTCACCCCCCAATTGGCTTGGACCTTTTATCATCACGCACAAGTATGGGTCAGGGACTTATCGTCTATCCTCCCTCGACGGACGGCCAGAACTTGAGCCTCTTAATGCATTGCATCTTCGACCTTTCTTCTGTTAGTCGAGTACTTGTCTACTTGACACGTAATTTGAGCTTGTCCCCTGAGCAATCCTTGTCCTCTTGATCCTCATCCCTTTCAACCCTATTTCTCTTTAACAAGTCCTCTACGACCCTTTCATGATGCATGGATGCTTTATCCTAATAAAAGGGGAGTCCTTGAACTTCTACAGCCTTGTCCATGACTCAAATCAAAAAATTAAAAAAAAAAAAAAAAAAAAAAAAAAAAAGCAAAATCAAGATGTCAAAACATATCCAAGGTCACAAAATCAAATCAAAAGGACAGACTGCTCCCTCGAAGGATAGCTGTACTATCATTGATGTAGCTAATAGACTGATCCCTCGAAGGACAGCTATTCAAACATTATATAAAGCAAAAATATAGACCACTCCCTCGAAGGATGGCTATGACTAAATCTTACTACAAACATCAACTTTTCTTAGAAGCTTCCCGCATTGATCAGCTTCGCAACATGACCACTACATCAAAAGACATCTCTATGTAGGCTTCCTGCATCGATCAGCCTGCACAAAGAAAGAAAAAAAAAAGGGTCATGGACTTGGCTTGTAGTTGTCTCAGGGTCTCCTATAAAAAGGGGCAAGGTTATTCCTGCTCTTAAACTGGGTTACCCTATCCTCCTCCTATCACCTGCTCAGGGGACTTCAAGCTCACTTTAATGTCAAAGTGATTTGATTACCGTTCTAACACCACACTGGTCAATGACGTAATGCATGAACGGGGCTTTGGTTCTAATAACCCCTATCTATGCTTCCTTTCTGGTCCTTGTCAATGAAAGAGCAATTTACCTTTCATCTTTTCTCTACACTTTGGTCACATTTAACCACATCAATTGTCGACTCATCCTTAACCAAGCCATTTTCAACTGACATCATCCTAGTCCATTTCACATAGTTTCTATGGACACCAATACACATGGAAATTACCGACCAGACCTAATTTATGTTAAGCATAAACCAATACTTACTAAAGCATAAATAGACTTCCATTCATTTTTAGCATACATCCATCACGACTATGGAAACTTGCTAGGGATGAAAGACCTTTCGACCAATGTTGCAGAATACACCATTTGGAAAAGGCTGCAACATCTCTTCCCCTCATCATTTCATCATTTTGACACTCAACCAAACTCATCATCGACCATTTTGACCCTTTTGTCCGAACTACATTGGTCTGAGGCCCTATGACCAGGGCTATGTAGGCAGCACTCAGATAACACATTTTTTGAGGTTAGCTCGACCACCCCCATTTGTTCGTCTCTATGATGGACAAACCTTCTCTTCTTTGACTTTTATCATGCCCAACTCTGTTGACTTTGACCAAGACCAATCATTTTCTTTGACCAAGACCAATCAATTTCTTTGACCCTTCCTCCCTTCTAGGGAGAACTACATTGGCCTGAGGCCCTTCACACAAGGGCTATGTAGGTAGCACTCAGATCACATGACATTTTCTGAGGTTAGCTCAGCCACATCCTTTCGTCCATCCATCCCCTTGACCAATGCCCATCTCCTAAACCTTCGACCACTTCCAAGATAATGTTGCCTTGGTTGTTTTTGCGCATATGCTACCTCACGGCTGGTTAGCAAAATTGTTTGCAGACCCTATTTTTGACCCTTCGCAAGTATAGGATTGTAAGACGGTTGATCCCTACTACTTGTGGCCTTTTCGTGTCTCTGGGAGCACTTCCTGAGCCTGGGATACCTAGAACACGATGACCATTTGGAGCTTTGGCTCAGATTGAGTGACTCGATCAGCAGACGACTAAATGCTGGGGCCTAGTTACTTTAATTTTGGCACTCCTTGACCATGCGACAATTTGACCCAACCCTCCTGTGAAGTGGACTACGCGCAATCACGACTACTGCAACGTCTTCACTCACTCTCTTCTATCCATTTCTCTATCAAATCGACACTTGATCTTTGGTTCCCTTCTCTCGACTATCACTTTGAGGGGGGGAACACCTCATCCTTTTCCTGGGGCAACCAACTCCTATTTTTGTCTTGTAGTTCGTCAAGAATAACCAACAAGACAAAAAGGGGCAAATGTAGACACCGCAAATGTGTCTGCACCATGGTCCTCCCCCTTATCCACCTCAACCCCTATCCTAACCCTTGGCCTTGGTCCTCTCCATCCATTTGATTAAAATAACTTAAATATTTTAAAGTGGCCCCCTTTCCACCCCACCCTTGCCACCTTGGATCCTCCCTTGAATCCCTCCACCTTCCCCTTAGCATTTATTATGTCAAATCCCCTCATTATCTTCCCCCCACGCCCATTTAAGTGTCTTCATAACCGTTCTTCCCACAACCCCTCGCTCGGCGGCGTGCAAGAATGGGCAGAGGCTATCTTTAGCCTCTGTCCCCATTCTGCGACCGCCGACGTCGGCAACCCTTCGGTTGACGTCGGTGAAACTACCGATGTCGGCAGCCTTCATTACCCCTTACTGCATCCGTTGCAGCCCCTAGACCCTTGAGCTCGAAAACAAAATTCTCTTGGTGTTTTGGCATTCGTCTCTCCTCCGTCTGGACCTCGTGCAACAGTAGCAACAGGTGCAAAAGGCTCTGGATCAGGGATTTTCTTCTTGACAAGTCTTTCGTGGCTCCAACAATAGCTCTCCCACTCTCCATTCTGCAAACAAAAAGGTAAGCACAGTCTGTTATTTCATTTCATTCTTTCATTTATTCTCAGTCATCTATCCTATCTACTGTCTTCTGCTAGCTGTGTCCTTCCCCTGAGAGGCTAAAAAGCCTTCTCAAACCCTATCCCCTGTCCATCTCCCTCTTCCCTGTCTCCCTTTCTACACAATCCCAGACAACTTCCTCATCCCCCTGTCAACAAAGACCCTATACAAGGCACCCAATCAGAGCTAGACCATTCCCCAGTCCATCCAAATTTGTCCCCGAACTCTGTCTCGACCCTGTTCATAAACCAGACCCGTCCACAGTCCAGAAAGCAACCCAGACCCGACTACAGGCCACAACCCCGACCGACGCCGGTCACTTCCCCAACCGACGTCAGCAGGACAATCGACATCGACAGATCACATAACCGACGCCGATGACATTTTCGACCTCGGCGACTGTCATCAGCCCGACAGCTCCTTCAAATAATCATTTTGTCTTTTCTTTCCTTTTTAATTTGTTTATCACTTCTGTGTCCTGGCAGTCTATATTTCCTTGGTATTTATCTGTCTGTTATCAGTGGGTTGACCTCCCTTGAGGAAGTTTTTCACACTTCTGGGAATAAGCTTTCGCTTGGCAACCCACCGCCTATCCATCTAACGTTTTTCTTGTCCAAGTTCTTCTTCTTTGCAGGTGTCATTCCTCCACAGCCAAAGAGGAGTGCCCACAGCGTCTGGATTATGGTGCGCGATCTTTATCTAGGTACTTCCATGCCTTGTCCATTACTTCTTTAGTTTCTTCTCTCTTTATAATCTAAAAAAGCAAAATTTGAATAGAAACATAGGGTCCTTTACTTTATTCTCGTTATCACCACTTGATTAAATCTTTAGAATATACATTTCTTTGATATCTATAGTCAGGTTAGGTTGGTTTAGATAGGGGGTCTGATGGCCTCCACTATATAACTTTCCCTATCTATATAATGTGCCCCCTCTATATATGGTGATGGCCTCCACTATATATCTAGGTAAAGGAGAATTATCTATAATTAGGGTGGTGACCCTCTATAGTTCCTTATCTAGATATGGGGCATCCCATCCATTATAAACTAAATGATAGGCCCCTATCCCTATTTATATATGGGGATGGGGGTGAGTTATCGAGGAGGGAAAAGAACTAATCTAACTAGAGCCACCCTCCACTCTATAGCACCACTCAAAGTTCTATATAATTTTCCCCTATGTATATAGATATAGGTGACTGCCCACCCCTAGTAGGCCTCTTTTAATTTTTAAGACTAAGGACTGTTTGTTCTTTATTATGAAATCATGGTGCTAATGTTGTGGGTTGGGTTTTACTATTATCTTTCAGAGTCTTGTTCCACTCAAAGTTATATATAATTTTACCCTATGTATATAGATATAGGTGACTACCCACCCCCAGTAGGCCTCTTTTAATTTTTAAGACTAACGACTGTTTGTTCTTTATTATGAAATCATGGTGCTAATGTTGTGGGTTGGATTTTACCAGTATCTCTCAGAGTCTTGTTCCCTTCGTAAATCAGTAGACCCATTTCCCTTCATGGAAAATTGAGATATATGTAAATATAAAGTAAGTTTTAATGTATCATGTTCCTTTCCATTTTCTTACTTAGTCTCTTTTTGTGAATTTCATAGAGCTTGATCAAATGGGAAGGCACCACATTACCATGAGTCAAAGAGGCTAGTCCCTCAAACCTTTTAGAGATGTTAGAGCCCAAGAGAGACTAAACTAATGGGTAGGTGCCATGTTTCCATTAGTCATAGTGGATAGTCCCCCAAACCTCTCAAATATGTCAAATCATGGGAGATCTTAACCAAATGGGAAGGCATCACATTGCCATGAGTTAGATTGGCCACTCCCCTAAAAATTTTAAATATGTCAAAGCCCAAGAGAACCTAGCCAAATGGGAAGGTGTCATGTCACCACAAGTCATAGTGGTTAGTCTCCCAGACTTGTCAGAGGTGTCTAAGTTATAAGATCCTAATCAAATAAGAAGGTGCCATGTCATCATGATTTAAAGTGGCTAGTCCCTTAGTCCTATCATAGATTTCAAATCTTATGAGAGCATGAGTGAATGGGAAGGATCCACATCACCATTAATCAGAGTAACCAATCCTTGAACCTATCAAAGATGTTAGATCCTGAGAGAGCCCAACTTAATGGGAAGGTGCCACATCACCATGAGTTAGAGTAGCTAGTCCCTTAGACCTATTAGAACCCAAGATAGCCTAGCCAAATAGGAAGGCACCATGTCACCATGAGTTAGATAGGTCAATCCCATAGACTTATGAGAGATGTTAGATCCTTAGAGAGCCCAAATAAATGGGAAGGTGCCACATTGTCACAAGCTAGAGTAGTTAGTCTCTTAATCCTATTAGAGATGTTAGAGTTTATGAGAGTTTTCCTAAATAAGAAGGTGACACATGACCATGAGTTAGAGAATCTAATCCCCTAGACTTATTATAGATGTCATAGAACAAGAAAGGTTAACCAAATGGGAAGGTTCCATCACCCATTATGTATATTAACTAATAGCCACTTAAGGTCTTACGAAGGTTAGAATAAGGTATGGGTGAGACCAGATAACCAATCAAGATATGCCATGTGTCCTTAGGTGACATATCACATGGACTAAAGGAATGACATGGAGCATAACTCCACGCCTAGGTGATGACTATTATTAGGAAGACTAATGAGTAGACAATGCATGTCAAAAAGCAAGAGTTAATGGTAAAGCCTTTAAGAGATGTGATTGCATGCCTACCACATGTTAAGTATTAACAAAATCGGAATATGGGATAAAATGGACAATTTTAAAACATACCATAACCATTTATATATTTTAATGGTGGTGGAGGATCATGGGATCCAAATTTAATTATGGATTTAGAAAGAAAGATACAAAATCTAGCCACCAACTCAAATTCCAAATTTTAACAAGTGAGATACTAGATACCATTAATATAGGGGGGTTGTATTAATGCATCTATAAAAAACCTATCATAATCTCACTAATGGTTACCATTTCTTAATTTCCTTGCTTTCAAAATTCTATAGAGCCTTTATATCTTGTGCCTTCTACACTTAAAGCTTCCTAATGACCACTGTGTCCTACTCCAATGGATGCATCATCCTTGAACCCAAAGGCTGAACCCAAATATAGGGACATAATTTAATACCCATTCAACATTTAGATCACCTCATATAAGGAGAGAAATGGGTATTTATCTTTATCTAAGGCTGGATTCAAGTTTTAGAAGTCCACACACAGGTGGATTTATCTATTCTTCTTTTGTACTAGGACTAGGTTAGCCACCCAAGTGGAGTGGCAAATCAGGAAAATTATCCCTACCAAGAAAAATTGATGAACTTAGTTGTGTATAAATGGCTCTAGGATTGGGTTCACCAGCCTCTACCTTTTCTTGAAGGGAGAAAACTATAGCTAGCACTAGAAGGAGGACCTATTTAAAATACTTCATGCTTGGTATTGATTTTGTTTTATGAATATGTTAAGTTTAGTTTATTGGCAACCACAAGATAACTATTATTTAATTATGAATCATCTAGAGGCTAGTTTACCCATTACCAGAGTTAGGTCCCACTAAGGTCAATCGATAGTTTCCCTCTACTTTTCCATATAAAACCTAGGTCTAACCAACCCATACCTATTATGATTCTTATCATTTCATCCCAAAAGCCTATCCCCTAGAAACTTGGAATGTGTTATTCAGACATTATATCTCCTCAAGCTTCCCCAAGGGCAAGAAACCCTAGAAAGGGCTCAGATTCCCCAATTTAATCTTCATCTAATCCCCCATCTAGATCACTAGGTCCTTTGTGGCTAAAAGCATCTGAAAGGCTTGGGAAATATTAAACCATAGCTGCTCTAGAATGGCTCTAATTTTCATGATGATATCTCTACTAATTCTCACTCTCTTCAGTGGTCTCCCAATTTTTCTCATAATGAAGTGCCCCTGGTAGAAGTCCCTTAGATCAATGCCCTTAAGCTTTATTATAGAGGAATTCTTACCATCTAGGATATATACTACAAGCATTCTCACTCTTTTCAATCTGTGTAGGAGGTGAAAGATAAATTTTAGTTAGCCAATGCAGACCAAGAATCTTACCAAGAGATCATGAATGCCATCCTAGCTTCCATGCTCCATCAAATCTTGATCCATTCCACTTGGCCATGGTGGAAGGAATAGAAATTTTATGTTGAGACCCCTTTTTGTAATTACACTCATCGACTTGGCTATGGATCACCCCCCATTTGCCCATGATTAACAAGCTTAACACCTACTAGGACTACACTCATCTATTAAAATGTGGAGCTTTTTCTTCAACACTTTTTGGGGGGATTGTGTGGAGCCCAAGATTATTAATTTTTCTTGGTGTATATTACACCATGGTTTACCTATTGGTAGAAGACTCATTCAGCTTGGATTCCACCTACCTACTTGCCCCTTTTATGGCCACCTTGAGATGCTTCCTCATCTCTTCTAGTATTATTCCAAAAGCTCAAAGGGTTTAGATTTATCCATGATCTTTTCAAGCCTTTCCAACATGAATTATTCTCTTGGTAGCACATCCTCCTTGGATATAAACCCATGATTCCATTCAGACACACACAAGTTTGGCATACTTTTAGAGGGGAGATTCTCTTTTGGATTTTGAAAGAAAGAAATAATTCTATGTTTAATCATGCTTCTACTAGTTATAATGTTTTTTATTTTCACAAATATTCTATCATATCCAATGTTATTTTTCATATTCAAGTTCAAGCCAATAAAGTGGTTATGGAGCTTGGGCATCTTCAGGGTTTTGTCTCCCACTGGTTAGATGCTCCTTATCCTATTATTTGAGTTTTACCTTCTCCACCTAAGGATCCTAGATTGGATGATAAAGTGCCTCATCCAACTCATGGTGGGCATCTTCATAGCTATTTGAGGCATTAATCTCATAGTGGCACCTTGTACCAGTGCATCTCCCCTTTTATGTAGTAGTGAGGGTGGCAGCAATCACCTCTTCCCCCTATTGGGCAAGATGGCTAGGGCACTCCTCCTCCTCCATACCTAGATGCTTGGGGGGTGATACTTGGAGGTCATGTGGATGTCTTGGATAAGTTCCCCAAGCTCTCTTTAGCTATCTTACCCACTCAAATAGAAGTAGATGATTATATGAACACTACCCAAGTTACTTGTTGGAAGTGTATTCTAAATGGCAATGATTTGCCAAGCGTAGGCTAGGGAACTGATGATATGGATCCACCACCATCTATCCTTGCTTTTTCTATATAAAAGTTATCTCTTTTTATGACTTAGTTACTTGTTTATAGGCTTTACCTATATTATGATACTTTTGATTTGACTCCTAAGTTATGCCTAGTGTGTCATTGCATTATCTCATATTACCTTATGTTTTTTTGAATTATTTATATATTTTTGTTAAGTTAATATATAGATATATTTCATCAAAAAAAAGTGTAGGCTAAAATGGCTTAATTACCTATATCACCCATTAACATCCCAAGATTCATCCATAATTTTCCCAAAAAACCCAATAGGTATCTTCCTTATTTCACTACTAGTGTGGGATGAACCTTGGAAGAACACATAACCTCCTAAAAGACCACCTTAAGACTCATAAATGTATAACATGAGGATGTAGTGTCCAAAATTTTCTCATTTGCTTTAATGGAGTTTGTATATGATTGGTTCCTCAACCTAACTGAAGACTCTATCTTGAGTTAGGACCATTTTAGTTATGCTTTCCTCACCCAATTTAGCCAAGTGATATACCCCAATGTCCTATACCAATAATTTACTACCTCATATATACCTCATATGCTTTCCTCACCCAAATTATCAAAGTGATATACCCTAATGTCCTATACCAATAGCACAGATCCTCCCAAAAACCAAACTAATCACAACCCAGGTCTACTTGGCCTATGGTCTCTTTATTTAGACATATCTCACACCAAATAAGGTAGTGGAGCTAGTGTTATGCTTATATACCCCTTAGGGAGGAAACATCTAGTATTATATAGGTTGTAATTTCCTTTAATGAATAACTTGATGGAGTATGAATCTCTAATCCTAGGATTAAAATTTGCATTAAGATAGAAAGCAAATGAACTAAGAGTATTAAAAAAATCTAAACTGTTGGTCAATTAGATTAAGTCTAGGTTTCAATGCAAGCTATCATACCTCAAGAGGTATAAGCATAGGGCTTGGGAAATAATTAAAAATTTTAATGAATTAAATTTCATCCCTATTTCCTAAGAATAAAATCAAGTAGAAAACTCATTATAATCAATGGAAGAAAACCTAGCTCCCTTAGATGACACTGAGTTACAAGATTTCTTTATGGAACTAGTCCCATGTTCCTTTATCCTAGATAATGTGACAAACCTCCAAGTCATTGAACATAACCATAAAATCATCTAGTTCCTTGATATTGAGGGGATATTCAAGGCCCAAATCATAGATGAGAAAGACTGAGACAACCCCTGAGAATGAGTTGGATAAGGATGTGATCCTAAATATTCATGGGAACTGGATCCCAAAAGGGATGATCTCCTTAAAAAGAGTGTTTGATGTGTTAGATTCCACCTTCCAATAAAAAATCAAATTTTGAGGATCAAAATTGCTAACTCATTAATCTCAACCCAATGGAGAATCCTCAAATGGTTAATGTGGGTCTAGATTGTATGAGCCATGAATTAGAGAAGTTATGAAGGTTATTATTGAGATATAAGGACATGATTATTTGGGCCTATGGAGACATTAAGGTTTTAAACTTGAGAGTAATAATTGATACTATACCATTAAAACCTAGCCAAAAACCCTTCAAGCAAAGATAGAGGCTAGTGAACCCAATCCTAGAGCCCTTGATACACAAGGAAGTCTATAATTTACTCTTAGAAGGGATAATTTTCCTACGTTTCCACTCCACTTGGGTGGTTAACCTAGTCCTAGTGTAAAATATAAATGGATAAATCTACCTATGCATGGACTCTTAGAGCTTAAACCAGGCCTTACATAAAGATGACTACTCATTGCCCTCCTTAGATGAGGTGATCCAAATGGTGAGAGGGTCTCAAATGATGTCCTTATTAAATATCTTCTTGAGATAAACTAAGGTCTTATTAAAGACCAAAGATATAATTAAGATTCCTTTCACCACCAAGTGGGGCATATTCACTTATAAATGGATGCCTTTTGGGCTAATCAACATTGGTGCAACTTTTCAAAGGCCAACGGACTTCACTTTTGAAATATTAATAGGTAAATGTATAATATATATGGATGACCTAACCATGTTTTTAAAATATAGGTTAGATAATGTGCACCACTTAGAAAGGGTATTTTAAAGATTTTAGATCTCGAGAGAGCCCTCCTTTGATACTATTTATTCTTTCTCACAAAACTCCCATGAGGTTGGGATTTCCTTAAAAAGGGGAAGGTGGAGACAACTATATACTTTTGTCCTCTATTTTAGGATTAATCTAGGATCATCTCAGGGCATGGTTGTGTGTATTTTACTTCACAAATGGATTTTGTGTGAACAGTCTCCAAGAGATGCACTATCACCATTGAAAGTTCAATCAATGTCTTACGCACATGTCAAAGAACACAAGGGGAAAGGGAATTTCAATTCCAAAGAATAAATTCAAAAGAGAGGGAAGGGTGAGGTATAAAAGGGGGAGCCTCCAATCCTAAAATGAGCTCAATGCATTGCTCATTGAACTAAGTGACTTTGCCATAGTTATTCCATTATAGACTAATTTTTACTAAAGTTATACCTCTATGAACATAGTGGGAAGAGTTTGAGGGAACCAAGAGTATACCTTCAATATGAGCTCTTACTAATGATGATTACTAAGAGTTTATTATAGAAAACACATAAACACCATATGATAATTTATATATTGACACAAATTATAAGCACTACCAAAGGGAAAACAAAATAAATCACATAGTGATTATAATAGCTAAACAAATCATAACCATGACATACATAAAGTATCAAAGTGTTAATCCAATTAACCTAGCATTGATAATCATTCAAACATGAAGATGAAAGAATATTAAAACATAGAAAATACCTTATTGTAGAAAAATAGAGATTGAATTCATTAAAAAGAGTAAATATTGTCACAATAATCCATCTAGTTTGATTACAGTCTAGAGTGATGAAGGAAAAGTAGGTGAAATCATGGCTATAATCTGACAACACTTTTGAGAAAATTTGTTACCCTATAGTATAATATGAATCTTTCTTATATAGATAATGATGGGGCTCAAATAAAAATAGAATGAGGATCCCATCCTAGGCCATGATGGCCACTCATTATAGTTACAAATGTATTTCAAAATTTAAATAAAAATAATCCCTACAAACCTATAACAAATCTGCGTGGGACCACTTAATTGACATAAGCCTAACTATTTTGACTAGGTTCTCCTAACTTATAATGTGGTTTCTATATATAATTATAATTAATTAGATCTATGAATCAATTCTATCTTGGAGAAGATAGATCCTACTTACACTTTCTATTGGGGATACATTAGATAATCAAGAACATGACCAATATGTGGATCTCCTAGATCTGATTAGGGGATATCTTATCAAAATAATTTCACTAAGGAGGGTTTCAAAGCCTCCAATCAAGAAAAACCGTGAAATAACCCTAATTAAGTCCTATGTTTTCATATTCACTATACTAATAACAAGTAAAGCAAAGAAATCTAATCTAGTACTCACCAAAGCTTGTGACACAATATGGGGGTTAGTAAACAAAAAAAAAGAAAAGTAAACATGCATAAGATAATCCTAATTAAGATATGTATAGGTAATACCTAATACATAGAGAAGAAGAGTAATATTATTCAAAAGCCAATACTTATGCTACTTTTATCTACTAAAGAGAGGAAAAAAGTTAGAGATACTTACCTGAAAGATGAACCTGTCAAGACTCAATCTCTCCCTTGGCCAAAGGTGCTTTGTAAGATGTTTTTATGGTATTTAAGGATCACTAAGAAAGGACAAAGCATCTAAGTCTTCTCCACAAGACTATATTCTCCAAGTATAAACCCTAAGTTAAGACTCTTCAAGTAGAATGGTGGAAGAGTAGAGTGTAAATAACTGTAAATGAATAATAACCATTTATATCTCTTTAATAATGGCAAAATGGATGTTTTTATATAGGTAGATTTAACCATAAAACCTGTTGAAATTTTTGGTTGACAAGGTCAACTCAATTGACCTAGTATTATTATTGACAAAAACTCACTAGGTCATGGGCTAGGTTAGCCAAAATCTGACCTAGACCCTAAATGAGTTTCACCAATAAGAGTATAAGGTCAACCCAATCAACCTAGTCATGTCAACTATCAAAAGGGGTTTTATGTTAGGAAAAGGGGTACTAAAGGTCATAAAATACTAAAGGAGTATGTAAAAGAGGATTGATATCTTAGGGTAATGTTTTAGGAGCTATTTGGATTGGTAATAAGTGGAAATAAGAGACAACAATCTTTTGAATCACTAATGGTCTACCCACCCCTTTCCTAGTTCACCCCTTAGGGTATACACTCAGAGAGATTGAGACTCAATGGGTTCCTCCAAGATAAAATTCATCAATAATTGATAAAGTTTTAAAATATTATGTGTATACATATGCCCCTCTCAAAGTTCATCACATGTCACTTAGGTGCAATAGGTGATGGTGCCTCAAGAAAGAACATAGTAACACACAACACTGAGGCTAAAAAAATTTGGAGTATTTTAAATCAAAATAACTAAAATTTAAATTATTGAAATATAAATAACTAAAAATTAAATGTAATGTATACCTTGACTTACCTTTATCACTGGATAGTTATCTATTGTGTTTGTAGTTTGATTATGGAGGTCGTAGAGACTACTTTTGACAAACCCAAGAATATAAAACTAAAGATAAAAAATAAACAAACGTAGGAAAGCCAATATAACTAGTGTTATATGGACATGACATACTTAGAAAAAATTTAAGCTAGGGTGACAAGAGTTATGCTAGACCAAATGACCAAGTCAAACTTTAGAGTTAATTAGGTAACCAAAAAGCCAAGGGTGCTAAAGACCTAACAACTCAAACAAGTAAACCTTAAGTAAGAAAGGAAAACTCACCAAGTCAAACAAAGGATACATGTAAAATATATGGTAATTAAACATCAATGTAAAATTAGTAACAATACTTAAACAAAGATGGACAAGCAAAATGGTAAAACAACATTGATGAGTGAGCAGTAACAATCCTTAATCAATAATGGAAAAAGGTGCATAAAAGGGAAAATAACATTAATGAGTGAGAATTAACAGACAATCTCACTCAGACAATGGAAAAAGTACATGAAAGTAGACAAAAACTCAAGTGTATGTAAAGAGGGTGGTACAAAAATAAAAAAATGGTAAATAGAAATAAATGAATATCTATAAATGTAAATCCATGGTGTAAACAAAGTATTTCGTAGTTGCTCAAATATATTGTTTTTCTCTAAGGATAGATAAAATTGAATTAAAGTAGTGTTAGCATGTTTTTAAGATGTGAAGAAGAAGAAATTATAGAAGAGGGAAAATATATTTAGAATGACACATGCCTATCAAGGGGGCAATGAAATGGGTAGAGGGGAGACTGAAGGAAAAACCATGGAAGAGGAAATCTTTATCTAATTAAAGACACTCAAATTAGGTTTGTCAAAATAAGAGGATTTTCAACCTTAAGGACTTTGAATAAATTCTCCTGGCCACACAAGTCTTAGGTAAATAATGAAGTATATTGATCATCCTATTAAGTCTATATGCATGAAAAGTAAAATGGACCTACCTTCCCATGATGTATTTCTCATTCCTTAGGACCTATTATAGAGCCATCCATTTACTACGAAGATTGGGTACTTGTGTGATAAAGTAGGTAGAACCATAGAGTTTGTTGAGTTCTCCTATTCCAATATACTATCCTCAATGGACCTCAACTCTATTGTGAGACCAACTATGGAGTTTGAGATTTTATTGGAGATAGGAGATCCACTTGTAATCATGTATTTTGGTGTGATTTTGACTTTTAAGATTTCTATGTTTCCTTTTTTATGGCATTGCCTTTTATTTCAAATGATTTGGATTTTAAATTTATTGATGGATTTGTATATTCATCCTCTATATAAATTGGGATAACTAAACATGGGTGATACATATGACTTTCATTTGAATCCTTTGGACTTGGTTGCTAAGAGAGAGAAATCAAAGAGCATGGTCTCTAAGAATATCATAAATCTAGGTGAAATAAAAGTGCCATCTTGACTTTGACCTTGTTTTATCCAATGCGGAGTGAAAGGAAAGGAAATCAAGAGAAATGAAGCATGAAATAATTTGAATTATTTTAAATCCCCAAAAATGTGACAAAGGGTGAAAAAAGAAAGATGCAATGCCAATAAAGTGTGATTCCTTATCGTAAGAATGAGAGAAATGTAGGAAAACATGCTAACATAGATTATTGTGCAAATTCCATCTATAAAATGAAGTAAAAGCTAAAGATGAGAATAAATATCAAGAACTTGTAACCATTACAAAACACATTCTAGAAAAGGAATGAAAATATGGTGATTTTATGAGAAAGGCTAGGTATTATCCATGGTCTTATACTATAACTCATAAAAAATAAACCCGCGAGGGTGCCATAAACTATTGGAAAAGTACATGAGATAAGAAAAAGATGGTATTTTTAAGGAAGGTTAGGTTCTATCCATGGTCTTACACTACAAATCATAAAAGATAAACCCAATGATTGCCAAAAAGTGTGTAAAAAGTGAGAAAATAAAGAGGATAAAAGTACATCATGAGGAAGACTAGGTCCTATTTGTGGTTTTATAATGTAACTCATGAGAAAAAGGGAAATCAAAAGACCAAAACAAAGGACTAAGGTTTTTGAAAAGGGGGAACTCTTTTAGAGGATGAGACCTATGTAAGTATCCTATAAAAAGTGTTAGATAGATATCATATATAAAGCATGAAAATAAGAGAAGGATTAGGTAAAATACTTCATGAGGAATTGTGTGTTGGTAGGCTCTTTGAAAACATGACCTTCATTGTTTTAAAGGCAGTAGGTACTTGGACCAAGAATATATTTGATTAAATAGGGGCCCCACCATTTTTGGGCATATTTACCCTCTTTTTCATGAGTTTAGTCTAATTTAAGGACAAGCTCACCAACATTAAACATGTGCACTTTGAATCATTTGTTATGTTGTTTGGCAAT
The DNA here is from genome assembly GCA_037957365.1 of Torreya grandis. Taxonomy (NCBI): domain Eukaryota; kingdom Viridiplantae; phylum Streptophyta; class Pinopsida; order Cupressales; family Taxaceae; genus Torreya; species Torreya grandis. The sequence goes on along the minus strand of JARHVA010004456.1, from coordinate 1,022,620 downwards.
AAAGGCCTTGTATTGGCGATTATGTTGTAAAGTAGAAAGATAGTGTAAGATCAAGAGCATGAAGGCAAGCTTCACATAATTATTCATCAGGTATGCTAACATGAAGAGATATACATAGAGAAAGAAGATCAACTTATAATGGAAGGATTGACTCAGAACCCTAGATTAGAGAGAATGGCATTACCCTAGTGGTAGTATGTATACTAGTGTGATAAGCCCAAATAACATGATAGAGATGAAGGTGCTAATCTATGTGGGTTTCATGAATTGCCTTTTAGAGAATTTTATTACTAGCCTTAGCTTGTATATTAAATTATGGATGATAGGGTTTGTAAAATTTATGATTGGTTTTAAATTTAGCAGAGAGTTGTTTGACATCCTTATTTTTAAAATTACCACCATTGTCTAAAATAAAGTATAAGGGATACCAAATTGGAAAATGATATGATTAATGATAAATTTGGAGATGGTAGAACTAGTGACATTTAAAAGGGTCATAGCCTTAACCCATTTGGTAAAATATTTAGTGGTTTTGATTATAAAGACACATCCATCTTAAGATCGAGGTAGTTTGCCTATGAGATATAATCCCCACATGGATAATGGCTAAAGAGATTATACTATTTGAAGCTTAAATGGAGATGAATGAATTAAATCATCATGAATTTGGTAAGGATTACACTTTTTATAAAATTTGATGACATCCTTTTTAAGAATGGGCTAAAATTATCCCATATGTATGCATTTATGGGATATAACATGTCTGCTACTGATCCAAAACTTAGAAGTTCTGGTTGATAAATATTTCAATAGCATAGAAATAACACAATAACAATGAATTCTCTCAAAAGAGATGTTGTATTACTCAAAAATTGAAATACAAATATAGGCTTATCTCTAGGAAGAGATGTTTGCCTTCCCATTTTGGGTTACAATGCATTTATACATATTTTGAAAACATCAGGAGATTGAGTGGCTCGAGGAATTAATGGGTGATGATTTAAGATTGAGTGGCTTGAGAAAATAACTGTCATTGACAATTTGACATCCAAGAATTAAAAAAATATAGTGCTCAAGGACATAATGGCTCAAGGAAATACTTAAGGACATAATAGCTTGAGGAAATAACTGTCACTGACAATTTGACTTCCAAGAATAAAAACAATACAAAAATTGAGGAATTAACTGTCACCTGAATGGTCACCCAAATTATTACCCAGATAATTCCTCCCTCCTTGAAAAGCAATGGTCCCCATTGCATCAATATTCCCCATCAAGTGGGGTAGTTGTGTCTTGATTTGATTCTCTATGAGCCACTCACCTTGTGGCTAAGCTAGCCTCTTCTGACCACTCAATACAATGGAATAGAGCATCCTCTTGTTGTCTTCATCCAAGTATCCACAATCTGATCCTCTTCTACTAGAGAAAAACTTTGTGGATCAAGCTCATCAATGTCTAGTTGTTCTACCACAACTAAAGTGTCCAATAGAGGTGGGTGATATGGTTTGAGGAGCTCCACATTGAATATTGGATGCAGACCAAGGTAGGCTGGTAGGTTTAACTCAAAAGCATTTTCTAAAACATTTTTGTTGATGGTGTATGGACCATATCGTAGAGGATAAATATTTTTGTGTGGGCTTGCAAGCCATTCCTTTTGAAGCCGTAACCAAACTTTGTCACCCACAAAAAAATGGTGTGCAATCATATGTTTGTTATGGCATTGCTTATACTTCTAATTCATCTTCTCGAGGATGTCATCAACTTATTGCTAGATGTGTTGCATTTGTTCAATAAACTTTATTTATTTTGCTACCACAGATCTTCCATGAGGTGTGTATTCCATGGTTGAAAAAGGAACAACTATATCAATTGGTGCCATGGGTTGGAACCCAAAACATACTTGGAATGGACTATGCTTAGTTGAGCTATGTAGCACCCGATTGTATCCATGTTGTATGAAAGGAAGTCCCTCATCCCATGTGTGTGGATGTTTGGAGTGATATATCTAAATCATGTGAACAATCAAGTGGTTTACCACCTCTATCTGAACATCAGTCTATGGATGGAAGGTTGTGGACTTCATTATCTTAGTATCCATCATCTTCCATAGAGTGGACCAGTAGATGCTCAAGAACTTGCTATCTCGATTTGAGACAATGGACTTGGGGAGACCAAAATGGAGCCATACATGACTAAAATATAGTTGAGCAATTTCCTTAGTAGATATATTTTTTGTACAAGCAAGCATGATAGCCATTTTTGAAAAATGATTAAATACCACAAAAATATAGTCCTTGCCATGTTTGGAAGTGGGCAAACCTGAAAGAAAATCCATTGAGATGGATTCCCAAGGCTTGGTTGGTTTTGGCAATGGCATGCAAAATCCTTGATTCTTATTTGTTGGCTTGGTTATTACACATGGGGTGCAATATTTGAGATATCTTTCCACATCTTTCCACATATGGGGCTAGTAGAAGTGTTTTTGAAGAACTGCCAATGTTTTTTCGATACCAAAGTGTCCAGCTGTCCTACTAAAGTGTGCTTCCCATATCATCTTTTGTTGCTCTACAATAGGAACATAGATGTGTCCCATATGGTAGAGGAAATTATCTTAAAAATAGAAGTCAAAAACATGTTCACCTTTTTGGAGCACTTGATATGTGTCAGCAAAGGTAAGATCTACTTCATACCAAGCACCCCAAGTGGCAGTCTCATGTCCACACAGGTCAAGAACTATTGTGAGTGTAATAATTGGTGGGCGGCTCAGACAATCTGTAGTTGTATTTGAGCTCCCATTTTTGTGTTTGATCATTAGGTGGATTTTATAAAGATACATGGCCCACTTTTGGTGCCTCTCATTTCATAGTTTTCTTTGCATCTGGATGAATTCCAATGGTTTGTGGTCAGTGTGGATGACCATCTCTATCCCCAAGATGTAGTGTTTCCATTATTTATAGTCTTACACAATGGCATAGAGCTCATTATCATATGTTGGATATTTCTTGACTATATCAGTGAATGTTTCATTGTGGTATGTAACAAGATGGCCATGTTGCATGATGACATCTCCCATGGCATATTTAGGTGCATCTATCATCAACTCAAATGGTTGATGCAAATTTGGCAAGGCAAGAACAAGGGATGAGTAGAGTCTATTCTTAAAATTCTCAAATTCCCTTTGCTATATTTCACCCCACTAAAATGTAGCTTTATCTCCTCCTTTATTCACTTGGGTTAGTGACCAAGCAACATGTGAAAATCCAAGAACAAACATGCGATAGAAATTTGTAAGACCCAAAAAGCTATGAAGCTCTGTGAGGGTCCTTGGTGTGGGTCATTCTTGAATAACCTAGATCTTTCTTGGGTCAACATGGACCCCTTCCTCATTCACAATGTACCTGAGGTACTAAATTATTGTCATTTTGAATGTGTATTTATTAAGATTTACGTACAACTTGTGCTCCCAAAGAGTTTGAAGTACCTTACAGACATGCTGCAAATGTTCTTCCCATATTTTGCTATAGATGAGTATGTCATCTAAGTAGACAACCATGTTTGAGTTGGTGAAGGGTCATAAGATGTCATCCATCATCCTCATGAAGGTTGCAAGTTTGTTAGTTAGGCCAAAAGGCATAACCAACCATTCAAAGAGCCCCTCTTTAGATTTGAATGCAGTTTTCTAGACATCAGTGGGATTAATGGGAATTTGGTGATAACCAAATTTGAGATCAATTTTGGTGAATAACTTCACACCACAAAGCTGGTCGAGCAGGTCATTAATTATGGGGAGAGGGTAGTGATTCCTCACAGATATTTTATTCAAGGCTTAGTAGTTAATGCAAATCCTCCATGTTCTATCTTTATTCAGTGCCAAGATGATTGGGCTACCACAAGGTGAAGAGCTTGGCTTGATGTGACCCCTTTGGATCAATTCTTGAATCTATCTTTTTATCTCATCATTCTTCAAAACTGATCTGTGATACATAGGACTATTAGGCAAAGGTGATCCTAAGATTAAATTGATAGAATGTTTTACTTGGCAATGTAGTAGAACTCCTATGGGTGACTTGAATAAGTCATCATATTCTCTTGTGATTCATCCTATTTGATTTTGTTGTTGTGTTGATTGTGTAGTTAGGACTACAACATCAGCCTCCTTAGATTTCTATGGTTTGACCACCATGAGAACAAATTACTTTGTCTTCTCCACCAATCTCTTGCATTGCTTAGCACTGATCAAGGAGACAAATGTGGGAGGTGGTACCTCTAGTACCCTATAGCACCATGTTCCAAGAGTGAGGTGATCCTTTAGGTTTGTGATTCATAAATGCCATATCGCTCATACATGAATGGCTGACCAAGGAGTACATCACAAACATCTAGATTGACCACATCACACAAGACTTCATCTTGGAATGGTTTTATGGCATATGAAAGAAGACACTGATGGGTGACATGAATGTCTCTCCCTGGGCTCAACCATCCAATACTATAGGGCTTTGGATGAGGCTTCATGGATAGATCTATAATTTTCATAACTTTAGTAGAGATTAAATTATTTTGACTCCCACTATCAAGAATGAAATGCAGAGTCTTACCTTATTTGGGGTGAAACAATCTTTCTTAGTCATTTGGTCATTCCACATGGGTTTGTGATGAAGTAATGATGGTGTTAAGCTCAGCATCTATAATTTATTCTTCATCCTCTTTGACTATGGGTTGTGTATGAGGCATAGTAGTAGATGTCGAGTATTGTGACTCAGAGAGTAGTGACTTGATGGCTCAACATTCTTGTTTGAAGTGAGTTCCAATTTTTTGGTAATCACACCATTTTCTAGCCTTCCCCTTCTAAGATTTATTATCTTGAAACTCCTTCTACTTCTAATTTTGGCCTTGTGTTTGACCTTCCTTGTCACTTTTCCATTTTGAAGGTTGACTCTTCATATTCTTCCTACCATTCTTCTATTCAATCTTCACTACAAATTTATATGCCTCACCGAGGGTTTCCAAATTGAAGAGTTCCATTCCCCCCCCCCATATGTACCATTGTAGTCCACCATGATATTTGAGACTTTTATCTTTCTCACTTTCTTAAATGCCCAGTCCTATAGATAAAGAATGAAAAGTGTCTATGTAATCTTGAATAGATTGGTCCTTGCCTTGGCAAAGTTTTTACCAATGTATGTATAGATCATCATACACTCTGATGGGATAGTATTCTCCTTTTACTACTTCCATAAAATCATCCCAGGTAGGTTCCACCCAAAGGCCAGTGATATTCATACTGAACCTCTTTTTGTACACTTCCCACTAGTTTTTCATGGGCAATGATGATTTCAAAAGAGCAAAAGTGATCTTTTCTCCATCGATGAACTTATTCACAGAGAAGTAGGAAGACAGTTGATCTAACCAATTTATCACTACATCAACATTGATTTTGCCTTCAAATGTGGGAATATCAAAATTTACCTAAACCTTGAAGGGTGTTGGGGCACTAAAAGAAGTTCCCTCGATGAGGAGCTAAGATGTGTAGCCACAAAGCCAGAATTTCCCATCGAAAGTGTTTGAAGAATTTGAGAAAATTGTTGCAGCATCTGTGACTTTTGTTGTTAGAGGGCATCATTCACCATTTCATTGAAAGGATCAGAAGTCTCAGTGCTATCTACCATTTGAAGTCATTTGGGGCACACAGGTGGAATGTTTAGAAGCTCTATCACTTCCCACCTAAGTTTCTTATATCTTGACCTCATCCTCATGATCATACACTCTCAAGACAAACCGATCTAATACCACTGATCCAAAACTCATAAGTTATGGTTGATAAATATTTCAATAACATAGAAATAACACAATAACAATGAATTCTTTGAGAAGAGATGTCGTATTACTCAAAAATCATAATACAAATATAGGCTTATCTCTAGGAAGAGATGTTTGCCTTCCCATTTCAAGTTACAATGCATTTATACATATTTTGAAAACATCAAGAGATTGAGTGGCTTGAGTAATTAATAGGTGATGATTTAAGATTGAATGGCTCAAGGAAATAACTATCATTGACAATTTGACATCCAAGAATTAAAACAATACAATGCTCAAGGACATAATGGCTCAAGGAAATACTCGAGGACATAATGGCTCAAGGAAATAACTATCATTGACAATTTGACTTCCAAGAATGAAAACAATACAAAATTTGAGGAATTAATTGTCACCCAAATGGTCACCCAATTGTTACCCAGATCAGCTACAATGGCCACTACAAATTCCCCCATGTGATTGTTCAGTAAGAGGAGGAACCTCATCTTCCATAACAAAAAAGAGTAAGGTACCTTCAAAATTATGATAATAAAGGATATTATATTGAAATACATAGTTAAAATCTTGTTTTTGAATGTGAGTCTTTTCATGGGAGTCAGAGTTAGGAGGATAAGTTTGGTGTTCCAAAAATTGAATGATGTCTTTTTACCACATTCTTTGGTGAATGGTGATAGCCTCAATTTGGCACATTAGTGAGTCATGTGGTTGAATAGAATATGGATATTTTATTATTTGGATAAGAAAAGTGGGATCTGTAAAAAATTAGTGTGGATGAAAAAGAGATACTGAAGAAGCAAGGGAATTAGCAATGTAATTTTGATCTCAAGGGATAGGCTTGATGGTGAAAGAAATAAAATGTTTGGTGAGAGTAGTTGTAATTTGATGATAATAAATGAGGTTCTCACTTTTGCATTGGTAATCACCATTGACCTAGTGGAAAATGAGTTGAAAATCACCTAAATCAGGTAGGTATTGGATATCTAAATCAAGAGTAACTCTCATGCCTAAGATCAAATCTTCATACTCTACCATGTTGTTAGTGATGTCAAATGTTATGTGAAAAGATAAAGGGATGATTTTTCCAAGAGGAATTGTAAGAATATAACATACCCCAACTTCTTGAAGGCATTTAACACCATCAAAGTGAAGGGTCCAAGTATCCTCATGTAAATCAAAATTAATTTTAGGAAGTTATTTGATGACTAATTTTGGTTTAGTAGTATTGGGGAGGAGAGAAAATTCATCAAGATTACTTAATTCAAGATCGGAAGTGAAGTTATAAAAGTATTCTTTAATATATATAGCTTGGTTGATACCTTTAACATAGAGAATATTATCATCAAGAAGACTATCTTGAAGGTGATTGGTAGTAGGCACAAGAACTATGGTAAGTTGATTGGTTAAGATTTATACTTTGGAATATTTTTGACTAGCAATTCGGAGATCAAGTTCCATGAGGAGAACCATCCACTTTATAATTCTATCTCTAGGAAAAAAGGATTTGGAGAATAAGTGATGAAGGCGATTGGAATGAATGATAACATAAGTGGTGTGATAAAGCATATAATGTCAAAGTTTTTCAACTATAAAATATATGGTGAGGCAATCATGTTTGACTTTTTTGTAATGTTTCTCATAATTGATGAGGCCTTGATTGATGTAGTAGATGGCATACTCTCTTCTGATATCATCTTATTGGGCAAGCATTGCCCCAACTGATATGGTTGTGAAAGAAGTATACAAGATTAAAGGTCGATCATTTTAAGTGTAGGTGGGTGAAGCAATGACTCTTTCATGTTATCAAATGATTTTTGACAAGGATCCATCCATTCTAAAGCATTTCCTTTCTAAGAAGACAATTGACGGAGTGGATATTGTAAGCCATTTTGAGGACAAATTATCTAATTAAACTAAGTTTACCAAGATAATTTCAAATATCCAGAATGAAATGAGGAATGTGCATGTTGACAATAACACTAATTTTGGTAGGGTCAATATCAATGCCATGAAGAGAGATTAAGAATCTTGATCATTTACCAGATGTCACACTGAATACATATTTGTAAGGATTTAGTCTAACTTTGTATTTGAGAAGATGGTTAAATATGATGAAAAGATTAATGAGTATTATGACTTTTAGACATAGCAATGAGGTCATCCACATAGGTTTCTAAAATTTTATGGATAAGATCATGAAATATATGAGTCATTTCTCATTGATAAGTGGATCTAACATTATTGAGTCCAAAAGTCATTTTAACATAGAAATAGGTGCCCCATTCTATGGTTAATTTTGTATTATATTAGTCTTTGGGGGCAATGCGAATTTGATTATAACCTGAGAAGCCATCCATAAGAGACAACATTTCATAACTAGCTACGAAATAAGCAATGGCATATATTGAAGGTAGATGGAAATTGTCCTTGGGACAAGCAATATTAAGCTCATGAAAATAAATGCAAATGCAAATGATCATGGTTACTTTTTTCCAAATGGTAACTATGTTAGAAACCCATTTAGAATAATCCACTAGTTTGATAAACTTAGAATCAAGAAATTTAATAATTTATTTATGACATAATGTTGAAAAATTGGGTGGAAAGTTTCATTACTTTTGATGCACAGGCTTAGCATTGAGATAAGTTATGATATTGTGCACCATAATGCTAGGGTTAATGCAAGGCATGTCCTCATAAGACCAAACAAATACCTATGTCTCATGATATTTATAAAAAAATAAACTAAAGTTATCATGTTTGATAGGTGAAAGTTCTTGAGAGATGGTAATAGGTTGAGGGAATGATGGAGTACCATATTCAATAAGCATAACATTACCATATTGGAAGTGGTATGGTGCATTAGGTAAAAAAGAAATTAATCTTTATGATCGATACTAGCGATGAAGTTGTTAAAACAAGGGGATTTGTTCTTAAAATTCCCAAGTTTGTGATGTTGTTGAGGAATTTGAGGTTCTCAAGCATGAATTAATTCAAGAATAGCTTCATCACTAGGTAGAGTGGGAAAAGGACCATAATACTCAACATCTACTTTGAGATCAAGAATTTGATTACCATGGTGATCATATTCATAATGTATTTAATGGACATCTGTGGCCTTGGCATTTAATGTAATATCAGGAGTAGGAGAAGTAAATGGATCATATGGAATTGGTGTATCATTAATTTTTTTTTATGGGGGATGAATCAGATGTAATGATGGGATCTATAGGTGGTAGAGAAGATGCAAGAATTTATGGAGGTTTGAAAGGTAGGAGTTGTTATACAACCCAAGGAGTATCAAGAAGTGGAGATATAATAGGGGGTACATGAACTTCATGATCAAATTCATTATTTGTATAAATGGTATGGACATCCTAGTTAAAAGTATGAATTTGAGCTAAAGTTTTCTAATAGTGTTGAACATCCAAATCTTGACATTGAGCTTGGGCCATGATGTAGTTATCATCGTAGGTTGGAGAAATGGTACATGCTTGAGATTTAGGGGGAGTTTTGGAAGGTTAAATATAAATATTATTTAATTTATGTGGACACATGATTAAAGGGTCTTGAAATAATTTGGCCACTCCATAGTCATTGTATATGAAGGCATCTTCTGGTAGAAAGGGCTCTTAAGCATACATAGAAGGGGAAAAGAAGTGATCTCATCAATGAGAGGAATATTACATTCATAAGGTAATAAATAAGGAGGAAGCCACTTCGATATATATGGAGGTAGATTAGTAGTGTTACAAGTATGTTACAAATCATTAGGTTCATCATCATCTAAATCAGCAAGAGTGGCTTGTAAGTTTGGATTGATGTTGATGAACTTAGGTAAGGGATCACTATTGATGGTAGAAATGGTAGGAAAATGATATTGGGATTTCATATTAGGAAGTTGAATACTCTAAGGGTTGGGTCAGCCTAATGTTTATAAGTTTTCCATTATATAATAATTTGATGCATTGGCTAATGAAAGAAGTGATGGTCCTCATTTTATGAGTCTAAGGGTGACCAAGGAGTATGTTATAAGATAAGGGAAAATCAAGGACCATAAGTTTAGTTTGAATAGTCTTAGGCTTGATTGTTATGGAAATACAAATATAACCAAGTTGTTTTTGATTAGTTTTATCAAATCCACAATAGGGAAAGTGAGTTTACTTTAGATGATCCTTATTATAACCAATTTTTTGGATGAGCCACAAAGATGTCACATTAATACCAGAGCCTTCATCAATTAAGAATTTATGAATAAGGGTAGTATTAATGGATATTTTAATGAATAGAGGTAGATCATTATCACAAAAAAGGATTTCATCACTAATCATGCCCTCTTCAAGAAATTCAATAGATGGTTTGGAATAAGGACACACTGTTTCAATGGTATGCATGTTGGTAGGTTGACACTAAATATAAGGTGGTTCTTCATATATAAGATATAGGTCTTCAATTTACTATAATTTTTGAATAAGTAACTTGCTATGATAAAGAGAAGTATGAAATAACTCCATAAGTAGAATCTTGTAAGGCATCAAGTTAAGTTCTTCCAAAAAGTTCCAATAGGATTTAGAAGAACTTGTGAAATTTTTGGAAGGTAAAGTAGATTTTGAAGGAATAAAAGTTATTGGGGGTTCATAAGAAGGAGATGGTTCCTCATGGGATTCCAATTCTAAATTAGATGTTGTGGTATCTTTGATAATTTGGTCTTTAAAGATGGATTAGTGGGTTTGGCGACAAGATCTTTATGAGCTAGTTTTCGATGATAATTGACATTAGTGGTGATAACATATTGAGAATCATTGTAATATTGATCATAGTTGGCATAAATAAGACAAACATATTTGGTATTTTAGGGCTTATTATCTATAGAAAAAGATTTGTGGTTATTATAAGAATAAGCTTTGGAGGATTGTCATTTTTGAGAAGCGGTATTGTACTCTTGATGATGATAGTTGATCATGGCTTTGTGATCAAAGGAATCACCAAGCATGTAGGAGATATAAAATTTAATAATACCTTTACAAGTATCATGGGAGTGACAAATGTTGGCATGGAACCAAAAAAATTCATTAAGGTCATACCATTTAAGAGGATTATTAGGATAAGTAAAGGGTTTAGAGGGTGGTAAGAATTATTTCATTTGTTGTATAATTAGAGATGTGTGAGAAGATGAGGGAGTATCATCTTAATCAAATCTTAATCTAGTTTAAGGAATATTTCTAACTACATTGATAGATATTTAAAAATATCCTTTAATAAATTTATGTTTGAATTACTTCATGAGAAAGTCTTGACATTTATCTTGGTTAAGAGCTTTGTTAAGTGTTTGGGGAACAAAAGTTCAAACTTTATATTGAAGAGAAGGATTAAAAGCAGTTATAAAGAGTTTGGATAAATTTTCATCATACATGTTATGATCAGTTTTATGAGCTAGATATTTACATCATTTGATAAAATCATGAGTTGATTCGATGGGAGATCGCTTAGCATTGATGATGTGGCTAAGGAAATTTTTAGGAAGATCATTATGTTGAAACTCTTTGATGAGAGGATTGACTAAATCCTCAAGTTTCCAAATGTAATATTGGGGAAGTTGTTTGTACAATTCCAATACATTTCTAGTGAAGGTTTTAACTAAAATTTTAGTTATGGTGAAAGTATTAATTTGGATCCACTATTTTTAAAGATTCTCAAAGGCTTTGAGAAAGGATTCAGGGTCTTTAGTCCTATCATAATTCATAGTTGGAGATATATTACCAATATAAATGGATATAATGAAGGGAGATAAATGATCATTTTTGATGTTTTGAAGCATTTTTTAATTCATAATAGGTTGAGGAATAACATTTCCTAAGGCATATCTTACAGGTAGAGGAATAAAATTTGGGTTGGATTGAGGATTGATATATGGAGGTTGATTAGCCATATTGATCAAATGATGTTGTAATTCCATCATTTGAGAGGTGTTAGAGTTTTTCATTATATTCATTTGTTATATGACTTATGTAAGAAGTTGAATCTTTTTATTTGGTAGGTTGATGTTTTTAGGATAATTCCATAAATTGGTATTAGGGGGAGGGTTATTGGAAGATGGATGAGTATTAGTGGGATTATTGGATAGAATTGTGTCAATTGCTTCCATATTATGTTGAAGAGTTTGAATATGAGAATTGTCTTGATAGGTAAAAAAATATCATATCCACCTACTTCATCTTGAGTTGTGATTTAAACCATGTTACAATTTATAGATGAAGGAGGGTAAGAGGTGTTCCAAGAGTGAGGGTTCTCTTAGGAGGAAAAGAGAGGGATAAATTAACATCATATATAGTATCTAAATGGATTCAAGTTGTCCAAGAAGATTTTAATAGGGGAATTTATGATGATTTGAGAAAAATGAATAGAATGCTAAGGAATGAGAAATAGAGAATTGATTTGAATAAATAGGACAATAATAAGAGTATAAAGTCAATTGGGTTGACCTAGTATTATAAACTAGGAAAATTAGAGCCTGATAAGGGTACAAGGTCAATTGGGTCAACATAGTATTGTAACCTAAGAGTTAAAAATGAGTATTGTGTCAACCAAGTCGACTCAGTATTACAAGCAAGAGAAATAGATAGTTTATAAGAGACTATGTTGAATAGAATGATAGTGTATTGAAAATAGGGGAAATTTTTACAATGTAATTTAAAGCAAGAAATGAAAGTAAAACACAATCAATTGGGTCAATCAGAATGATCCAATTGAGGCACAACAAAAAACCTTACACCAACACTAGCCAATGTAAGTATTTACAATATAATAGACAATGAGTAAAGAGAAAGCAATCAACTAGAAAGTAAATGCTAACTAAGTGGCCATCCTAAATATTATTATACTATTATAAAGTGTTATTTTAAATGTGATAGATAAGTTAGTTGAAAGTAGGGAACTAAAAAATAATTTATGGATGGTTTCAAGACATTTAGGCTAAAATATACCTATGTTGGCAATTGTAATGGCTTGGTATTGGGGCATACCCACTCATTCATAATCTCATAGTGATAAGGGTATTGGATGATTTTCAAATATACACCATTAACCACATGTTTATACTTGGACAACAAAACAAGTTGGCTTCACCCTTGGTGATGAAAACCAAGTAGGTAGGCCTTGAGTAGACATGTTTAAATGTTTTTTGAAATTGTGTGTTTGGTAGTGTGTGTAGAAAAGAGAAAAATAGTGAAACCAAATGGTATATTTGAAAACCACCTAATTAGACTATGTGAGCTACTATAAGCATGCAAACAACTTGATGTGAAAATGTGAAATAATTAATAGTATATAGTTGTTAATTCCTAATTTTAAACATAGTATAGAGTCACTTCAAATGATAAAGTATGCAAACATTATAGAATAGAGTTGACAGTGTCACTGCTATACTGAAAAATCAAGAGTACTTAAGAACTAAGTCAACAAGGTCAACCTAGTCTTTCAAACAAAAGATAAAATATAGAACTAGGTCAGCTAAGTCGACCTAGTTTACTGTATGATTATAATTTTAAAGATTGCAAACTTTGAAAAATAGAACTATAAGGAAGAACTAAATTGAGAGAGAGAGAGAGAGAGAGAGAGAGAGAGAGAGAGAGAGAGAGAGAGAGAGAGAGAGAGAGAGGAGAGAGAGAGAGAGAGAGAGAGAGAGAGGAGAGAGAGAGAGAGAGAGAGAGAGAGAGAGAGAGAGAGAGAAAGAGAGAGAGGGAGGGAGGGAGAGAGAGAGAGAGAGAGAGAGAGAGAGAGGAACCTTGGTGGGTGGGAAGATGTTGAGGATTGTGAGATTTATATTGAAGTGCATTGAATGTTGATTGGGTTAACCTAGTTCTACAACTCCCTATTTGTTGAAGCTTATTAATATGACTATTTAAAATACTATGTCAACCTATTCGACCTAATTTCATATTTGGAAGTGAATAAGAGTATTGTCTCGACCTATTCAATCTAGTAACCTATATCTAATGAAGACTTGTACAAAAATAATAGAGTCATTTTGATGTAACTATGTGTTAAACCTACACATAAAATTTAGAAACTATACAAGACTGATCAACCAAGTATCACAAATATTGAAAAATAATAAATAAAATGATAGAAATGAAAAACATGAAATAAAACCTACAAGGGTTAGATTTATATTAGGTTCACTAGAATATATGCAATTAGAAATGCATCAGATATACAAATCAGTCCTAACTTATAAAAGCTAGATCCTACTTACACTTGTGATTGGGGATACACCAAATAATCAAGAAAATGACCAATATGTGGATTTGCTAGCCCTGATTAGGGGATCTCTTATCACAATAATATCACTAGGGAGGGTTTTAAAGCCTCTAGTCAAGAAAACCCACACAATAACCCTAATTAAGTCCAATGTTTTCATATTCACCATACTAATACTAAGTAAAGCAAATAAATCTAATCTAGTGCTCACCAACGCTTATGGCACAATATGGGGGTTAGTAAACAAACAAAAGTAAACATGTATAAGAGAATCCTAATTAAGCTATGTATAGTTAAGACCCTAATGCATAGAGAAGAAGAGTAATATTTTTCAAAAGCCAATACTTATGATAATTATATATACTAAATAGAGGATCAAAGTTAGAGATACTTGAAAGATGAAGCCATCCAGATGCAGTCCCTCCCTTAGCCAAAGTTGCTTTGCAAGAGGTGGTTGTGGTTTGTAGGGATCACTAATAAAGGCCAAAGCATCCAAGACTTCTCCACAAGAACAGATTCTCCAAGTAGAAACCCTAAGCTAATACTCCTCAAGTAGAATGGTGGAAGCATAGATTATAAAGAAGCACAAATGAATAATAACTCTTGATGTCTCTCTAATAAAGGCAAAATGGATGTGTTTATATAGGAAGATTTAACCCTAAACCCTTTCAAAAGTTTTGTCTAGTAGGATTGACCCAGCTAACCTAGTATTGTTATTGACAAAAATCACTAGGTCATGGGCTAGGTAAGCCAAAAGTTGATCTAGACAATAAATGAGTTTCACCAATATGAGTACAAGGTTAACTCAATTGACCTCGTCATGTAAACTATCAAAAGGGGTTATAGGCTAGGAAATGGGGTACAGAGGGTTGTAAAATACTAGTGTGTAAAAGAGGATTAATAGCTTAGGGGAATGTTTTAAGAGCTGGTTGGTTTGGTAATAAGTGGCAATAAGTGAAAACAATCCTATGAATCACTAATAGTCTACCCACCACTTTCTTGATACACCCCTTACGACATGCACTCAAAAATATTGAGAATTGATAGTTTCCTAAAATATAGAAAGCATCAATAATTGATAAATTTTGAAAATATTATATGTATACAACTATCATGAGGTCAAAATCCTTATCTATCTTGGCAATGTTCATTGTGGGCTCCTTAAAGATTACCTCAACCTAAGCTACTAGTTTGTAGCAGACTTGGAAGGGTATTTCTATTGATGATTGGACTTTGAATACCTATTTGATTCTCATTTTGGTTTGTTTTGATAGATCTAGAATTACTTGATATCTTTCCTAGTTTTTCTTGATCACTTTCTCCATTATAACCTGGTTGAATTGACCTAGGTGGACTCTGAATTCCCCTTGATCGAGTAAGGTTATATATGGGTGGAATATCATAGAGATATTGAAGTATTTAAATTAGGTCAATATATTCATATTTCCCTCTTCTAGGGGTTCTATTTTAGTGCAATCCAAGTCTAACCACTCCTCCATTTCAACTATCATGTTCCCCATGTATGTTTGGTATGACCCCAAGTCTAAGGTCAGCATAAGATTAAGCTCTGGGAACATCTCTTTGTTGACCACCACTTGCATCTTCAAATTTCCCATCAACCTATGTAATCCTCTCCATGTAAGCTTGAGTCTATTGGATAAGTGCATTGCTCTTAGCTAGAGGCTCCACTACATTCCCAAGGACTGATAAAATAGTAGGAGGGCATCTTTAACCTACTTGATTATCTTGAATATAAATGTGGTCTTTACTTGGACTTCTAATTTTTAGACCTATGTTAGAGGTACAATCACTGATAAAGGGGGGTGAATCAATGATGCTAGATAATCTAAACTTCAATTCCAATCCTACCAAAACCTTAACCAAATAACATTATCATTCATGAAGCATACACATCATTTATAGAAATGAATAACAAAGATAAACAAGATCACATATATAACACAATATTTACATGGGAAACCCTCTTGGGGAATAACACACATTGAAACTTGCAAAATGGACTATAGTCCTATAATAACAAGATCCAAATTTAGATGAACACCAACTAATCAAGGAACACCCATCCCTTAATTTAGTGAGACACCCATCCCACAAGGAGGAACCAACCCCCTAGGAAACTAAGCACCCACTCAAATAACTTGATCTAATATATACCTCTAATATAATGTCTTCTAAGCTTGATGACAAACTTATCTTACTTGTTCTCTTTCCCATTTACACTCTTATAAACTTACACACATAATCAATGCATCCAAAACACCCCTTTTGGATCACTCTTCACTTCTTAGCACATACAAAATCAAAAAAAAATATGACAACTCTCTCACAACATTAGAAACATAACATGTAGGTCATGCATACAATCCTCAACCTACTATTATATTTAATCCATCCACTAAGCATACTTAATCAGCCTCTAGGTCTTACTCACTCAATATGCCTCTTCTAGGCTTATTAAGTCTAATGACCTATGTGTTCACCTTCATCACCTTAATCAAATAAACATATCTTTTTTATTCTATGATGGTCCTCATTGACCTATACCTTCTCTTTCAAAGGTTTTCTCATTTTAACCAAATATCACATCTACTCCACTCTACTCTCTCTAGTCTAAAAATCATCACATTTGCTTTCACTATTTATAGAGTCTTCATATATATTATCTACTTGGTCAGCCATAAGAATTGACTTAAAACTTAAGACTTATATCATGCTAAGACATATCTCAAATCCATTTTCACAAGTCGACCATAGCATCCATGGGTCACACTTAAGCAACTACACCTTTCAATTAGGCCTTAGTATCCCTCATAGGTCTCATAGAGACCTATTACTCCTTTAACACTTCATTGATAAAAACAAGATCACTTTAAAATACATGGGTCCACTCCATATTACCTACAATAAATCTTCAAAATAATACATCTACCAAAACACTCTTCTATTAAATCATAATTTGCTCAAACAATAGTCTTATACACAGTAACACCACGAATGAATAAATAGTAAATTTTTAAGAAATTATTCACACTAAAAATGGATTGATAAAACATCCAAAATCCATAAAAATAGTCTTCATGGAGTATAAAACACTCTTAAATAGTTATTTCATCACCAAACATCAAGACACTATCAAGAACAACTCAAATATCCTTCTTGGATCACTTACAAACCATGGTCAAACACAATCAAATTTGGAGCTCAATAAATTTTACTATAAAAAATTCAAATCTTCCAACTAGTGTTTTTGGATGTGCCTTGGATTCCTTTAAAATTTTCCTTTTACACCACCATGAAATTCTACATATATGAAAAGGTATAGCTCAAACACTACAGACTAATTTTCCTTTGTTAACTTAAATATTCAAATTTCAATGGTCACTATGTAAATATAGAAGATTCATACACATGTTTTCATCTCATTACCTCACACAAATTTTTAAATGTGCTCCATTTATTTCCTCAAAATCATCCTAGTCTTTAACCTATAATTCTCACCATTGATCTTAGATTTGTTCTTCTATATTCAAGCCACTTGGTAGCCTCGCATGCCCTATGTGTACCTTACAGTCAATCTTCCAATGAACTTATAACACTTGGCAGCCTCACATGCCTTATAATCACTCTATTAAATTATTTAATAAATAAACTCCATTATATCAAAATCTTCATGATCATGTGATCATTATTGATCTCTATCTGATAGGTTTCATACTAGTTAGATATGCTACTCAAACTCCATGATTGAGACACATGTCACTAGTGCATGCAATCTTTACTATTTAACTTTGAATCATGCCATTGGATCCTTATCTAATCAAGTTAAATTATAATTTTTAGATATATGATCCTATAAAATGCTCACTGTATATCTTTGATAATGCAAATTTGGCTAAGTATGGGAACTTAGTAAACTTTGCCTGAGAAGCTAACTTTACACCTTAAAAACTTTTGCTACGCTCAATGTCTAGACTTAAAATTTGAACCATATGATCAAATCTCATGGGTTAATTTATACATGTATAAAAATTATACTAAAAACTTCATACATGTGAAATATAATGTCATAAAATGAATTACTCAACCTTATCTATCAAGATGATTACTTAAGCTTAGACATTCATATGACTATTCTGATGAATTCTGTTCACTTCCATAAGAACTCATAACATCCCATAGAGTATATACAACATGTATATACCATTAATATCATCCATTAATTTCCTATCCAAGTCAAACATTTAATAAATTTGCTAGAACACTAAAGCTCATTGAAGCATACTTTGTCATTATCATTCTAGTACACATGACACCTC
This sequence comes from Torreya grandis, assembly GCA_037957365.1. Taxonomy (NCBI): domain Eukaryota; kingdom Viridiplantae; phylum Streptophyta; class Pinopsida; order Cupressales; family Taxaceae; genus Torreya; species Torreya grandis. The sequence goes on along the minus strand of JARHVA010004456.1, from coordinate 1,004,207 downwards.
ATCAACATCCTGGGTCACCTTGGAGACATCATTGAAAAAACTCCAACAACCTAGATTTACATGTCCTAGAGGAGCTTATTAGACATATATTAGGAAGCTTAGATAAATAATAATGGGTCCTTGACTATCTTCTCTTCCTTGGTGGAATTCCTCACCTTGATGAGGGAGAACAGAGCACACCATAATCACTTGCCTTATCAAAAGGTTAAAAGGATAAGAACACCTAGTGGATTTTATGAGCACTAATATTAAAGATTTTGAGCTCAAATATCCTATCCTAGACAAGCACACCTTCACCATGGTCTAGGTAGTGAATAAATTTGGGCATTACATTCTCTAAAATAGAATACACACCATTGTCCCAAATCAGGCTATAAAACAAATTCTATGGTAGAATGAGTTAGGAAAAATAAGAGGTCAATGGATGATGAAACTACAAGAGAATGATTTGGAAATCAAGCTAGATAAACTAGTTATAGGATAAGGTCTTATTCAACTAATAATAAAGATAGACCCAAGAATTATGGTGTTCCAAGCAGACCAATAAAGGGTACTATAGTCAGACTAGTACACCCTAATGATGCACTTTATAGTCTATGAAAATGCACCCTAGGAATAAAACACACACAAATAATTTCCCTCCAATTGAATACCACACAATATATTCTAAATAAGGGAGTTTTCTTTAGAAGAAACCATGAAAAAATCTACCTCTGGTGATTATCACAAGAAGATGCCAAAGAGATAATGGCAACTTTCCATGAAAAACTAGGAGTGGGCCATCCCATAGAATATGCTATGGCCCACAAAGTTCTTTGGGCATGTTACTACTATCTCACATTATTTAGATATATTCACACCCATGTTCACTTAATCCACTAGTGTTATACCTTTGATAAGAGAGAAATGTGTGGCAATGCCACTACAACTTATTATGGAATCCATACCATTTTCATAAAGGGATATTTTGTGGGAGTCATCAACCCTAATTCATCAATTGGTCATAAATTTGTTCTTATGAGCACAAAATACCACACTATATTATCCAAGTTAGTTACAAAAAAAATAAGCACCACTAACAAAGTCATCAAATTCCTTGAGAACACCATAACCACCCATTTTGGGGTCCTCATTTCCTTAGTATGTGATAATGGCATCACCTTTCAATCCACAAAGTTTATAGAATGGGCCTATGATAATGGGATCACATTGAAGTTCTCATCTAATCTCTACCCATAAGGGAACAAATTAGCAAATTCCACCAATAAGAACTTCATCGATGCCATCAATAAATCAAATAGAGAAAATATTTGGTAATGGCACTCATTACTAAAGTTTGACCTATGGGCAGACTATACTAGGTATAAACAAGCCCTCATAAACTCTCCTTTCTTTATAGTTTATGGATTAGAGGTAGTCATGTTGATCACTCTCAAGTTAGTGACTTATAATTTCATGCAACAATTCATGGAATTGGACGACAAGGTAAATTCTAGACTCCTTAACCTAATTCAGTTGGAGAAATCCCAAGGTGAAGATATATTGAGGTTTATCAAGCATCAAGATATAGTCAAGAGGTGGTTTTATAAGAGGGAAAAGATCAAAAACTTCATAATCTCTTATGTAGTCCTAATTTTGGATAATTCCCATGAGATTAAAGGCCAACATTAAAAATTTGATCCCCTCTAGATTGGTTTATACTAGATAGCTGAAATCCTAAGCTAGACTTCCTTTTGTCTCAAATATGTTGAGGGAAATGATCTACCACTCCCAATAATTGGGCAGTTTTTGAAGCATTATTTCTTTACTATCCCCTCCAATTTCATTTCTAATTATACCAAGCAAAAGGTGGTAATGTATATATTAGATAGACTTTCTTTCATTGTGTGTTTGTTTTTGTTGTGTGTTTTTATTTTGTTTTGGGTTTTACCTCTTTGAACCCCTCTTTTTTTGTAATGTTCCTCTGACAACCAACCCTTATTAGTAACTACTTCAGGTGATGGCTAAAGCCTAGAATTGATTGCTAAGAAACAAGAAGACCTAGGTTGAAACCTTTGATCTAAGTGATTCACATATAGTAATGGAAACTTTTGACATCTTAGATCTGAGAGGCCAATGATTTTGAGAGAAATAGGTGGATTTTAGAATAACCTACACCATAATAGAGCCACCAAGATGCACTTAAAATAATTACTCAATAAGATATTAGATTATTTGAGTTGATCATAAACTAGTTGGCTATCCAAGACTTCTTCATTTTTCATTCACCTTGTCTTGGTCCCAAACCCTCAATGGATAAGACTAATAAATGATTGTCCTTTCATGGGAAGTTTAAAAAATAATAAATAAAGCATGTAAAATCTAAATTATGAGTGTAACTCAAAAGGGCTATATAGACAATCTCCACTATAGGATTTCTGGCCTGGATGGCAATGGAGTAAGGCCATGAACAAAATAAGAGGCATCTCTATCAGGGCTATGGATGCCCATATGGTATTAGAGCAATGCCCCAACCATCCCCCTAATAATTAAGATAACAATGACCTATATAAAGTCTAATAACCAATCCATCCTCGATTACTCAAATAAAATATGAAATGAAATGGAAAATGAAAATCACTTCTTATACACATTGGTGGTCATCTACAAGGTGGAATGTTAGTGTGCCACTTGATATTGTAAGACTTTAGTGCCTCATCTCTTTTTTGGTCAATAAAGATCCCTCTTACAATATTTGTGTTGATCAAGGAAATAAAAATAAATCGGTCGGGTTCTAAGTGCTTCTCATCACTTTTTCCATGGAAGTCACCATTTATTATGGCCAACATACCCCTTTTTGGTGAAATGGGGGACGCCTATAAAAATATCATAAGCCAAAGATTTGGGGTCATTTTTTTTGTTATCATTGGCACCACCTACTTAAAATCCTTAGAATATACGTTGCTTTTATTTCTCCAAGTAGTAGCAGGCCTCCTTTAATTTTTAAGACTAAGGAGTGTTTATTTTTTTATGAAATCATGGTACTGACATTATAGGTTCACTTTCACTAGAATATCCTAGAGTCTCATTCCCTTCCTAAAGGAATAAACCCATTAACATTATTAACAAATTGAGATTTCCATAACTGATAAGTAGGTTTTAATGTATCATGTTCCTTTTCAATTTTTTACATAGTCTCTTTTTGTGAATTTAGATGAATAAGAAGGCTCCAAATTTCCACAAGTTAGAGAGATAATTCCCCTAGACTTTTAAGATCCCAAGAGAGCCCAACCAAACAAGAAGGTACCATATTACCATAAAATTAAGTGGCATGTCCCTAAAACCTATCAAAGATGTCAGATCCTGGGAGATCCTGACTAAATGGGAAGGTGCCACATCACTATGAGTCAGAGTAGCTAATCCCTTAGAACTATAAAATATGTTAGATCCTAGGAGAGCTTGATCAAATGGGAAGGTACCACATCACCATGAGTTATACTAGATAGTTCTCTAAACTTGTCAAAGATGTTAGATCCTGAGATATATTAACTAAATGGGAAGGCACCACATCACCAAAATTTATAGAAGATAATTTCCTAGACTTATCAGAGATGTCAGAACTTAGGAGAGCCTAACTGAATTAGAAGGCACCTTGTCATCATGAGTTAGAATGGCCAATTCCCTAGACCTATCAAAGCCAAGTAGAGCTTGGATGAATGGGAAGTCCACATCACCATGAGTTAGAGAGGCCAATCCCCTGAACCCCTCAAATATGTCAAAGATTAGGAGATTATAGAAAAATGGGAAATTTCCATGTTGCCATGATTTAAAGCATCTACTCCCCTGGACCTATCATAGATGTCAGAGCTCAAAATATCCCAATTAAATGGGAAAGAACCACATCACCACGAGTCAAATCATCTAATACCCAAGAGCTAACAAAGATGTTAAAGCCTTAAAGAGCTATGTCTAATGAGAAGGTGCCGCATATCCCACTATGAAGATGGATTAGTATCCACCTAAGACCTTGGGAAGGTTAGAATAAGGTAAATGTGAGGCCAGAGAACCAATCAAGATGTGTTACATGTCCCTAAGTGACACATCACCTATCCTAAAGGAACGACATGGAGTACGAAGCCATGTCTAGGTGTTGGCTATTATTACAAATACCAATGAATATATGGAATGTGTCATAAAGTGAGAGTTAATGGTGAATCCTCTAAGAGATGTGATTGCATGCCTACCATGCACTAGATATTAACATAATTAGAAGTTAGGCCTGATTAGATAATTTTAAAACATCCCATCACCATTTATATATCCAAATGGAGGTGGAGGATAATGGGCTCTAAATTCAATTCTAGATTTCTAAATAAATAGATAAAATCTATCTACCACCTTAACTTTTAATTTACAGCAAGTGAGACACCAAATTCTATTAATACATGGGGTTGTATGTATGCATCTCTAAAAAACCTAGGAGAAGATCACTAATAGTTATCATTGTTACCTTCAAATAAATATCTAACTCCTTAATTTCAAAATTCCATAGAGCCCGTGTATCTTATGTTGTTTGCACTCAAAGCTTCCTAATTTTACCTCTATCCTAATCCAATAGTAGCATCATTTTCAAATCCAAAAATTAAACCTTTTCAGGAAGGCTTGACCGAGTTCAAGCACTAGAATGATATGTTCAAAATGGTTGAATAAGTCCCTAAGGATTTAGGCTCAGATGATAAACAATAGGCATAGTATGAGGATGCCCTAATATCTTACAAGAAGTATGCACTCCATAGAGCCACATCTAAACCAGAGGCATTCCCATACACCAACCTATTAAGCGACATCCTTCAAAATGCCATTTATACATAAAATAGGGTCAATGAGTGGGTATGTTTTCCCAACTCCTCGCACCAGATTGTTGATATCTTTGGGAATGATTCAAGGCATAAGACTCCCTCTTAGAATTCACTTTCTCCTATGATTTAGTTTTGGTAATGATCTATATGGGGACTTACTATATATATGATGTCCTCCATGATTGGATTGAGAACCTAGATTCTAGATGGATTAACAAGGAGGATATCAATGATTACATAGTCCACAACTTATAAGAAGAGGTCTGGGTAGGCATGATCCTAATGAACCATCTATGTAGGGGCCAAAACTATCATCATGTCAATGAGTTTTAGTTACCTCTCTTGCACATAATCCTTACACATTCAAAAGTCCTATACATGGGGGATTGATCAACTTTAAGTTGGTCCATGCCATCATAGGTGCTTGAACTAGGGGTAATTTATACATTATGAGATACCTACTAGACATGGTATTTTGGGTGCTCTCTTTCAAGTCTTTGGTCTTTCCAACATGGGTTTTCAAGGGTTTGACAGTCTATGTCATATTTCACAAACTATATGGCCACTAGTTCCACCATTGCATTCAATACATTTACAAACATTTCTCTTTGGTGGTTTACCAAGCCATTAATGAGCATTACTACTAGTTGTAGAAAGATGACACTATGATCCAGATCATGGGTTTGCTCAAGGACACACTCTATATGTTGTATTATGTTCTAAACTACTTAGTAAAATAGGAGAGTGCCTATTAATTGGTAGAAGGCATCTTAGAGTTATATATATCACATCATTAGAAGGCATGACCATACCTCCTGATCACCATAACGAACTAGGTCTATAAGACCTTCCATTTAATTTAGAAAATGGTGGCTAGGTGAGACGCTTTCCCCCTTGAAAATTGAAAGGTCTAAAAATGGGAATCTAAAGGTGTAATATTATTTCACTTGACATGGTACTCAACTCACCTCAACATCAACTATGATTATTAGGCCAAATATGATGATGAGATATATTTGAATGTTATTGATGACCAAGAGGTGGTATCCTAGATCATGGCAAAGAAGAATAAGAAGAAAGGAAAGAAGGCTCAAGCATACCCCTCTATGCCTCCTCTTGATCTTTCTTAATCTATGGAGGACCCAACTCTAATATCTCTAGACATGTCTTAGAGGATTTTACAAGGCATTCCTCCACCTTATTCTCTTTGATCTCCAAGTCCAGCTCTCATTCTACTAATAGCTTCTGACCCTTGTACCTCCTCTATCTATTCCTCATGCCTTTAATCCTACCCCACCTCCTCCAATTTATATTTATGCTCCAAATTTTCCTTTACCTCCAATGGTATCTCTAATAACCAAACCATGATAGATCCAGTCTTAGACTACTTGATACTGGGCAGTCTAGGCATAACCTACTTAATCACTAGCACCTTCACCTTGGGCTCCATAGATCATAAAGTTTGATGTTTTTAGAAGCTTGAGATAAATCCTGGAGTGAGGATCTTAATAAGAACCCATAAATTTTCTCCCTCTCACACCTCCATCTCCTCCTATTTCCCTTCCACCCTTCACTCTCACCATTTTCCAACTCCTAATACTAGTGCCCACTAGTTCTACTCTACTCTCAAAAATTCCCCAAATGGGGCCTCCTATATTTCCCATTACTTCCCCTTCATATTTTTCCTAGGTACCTTTGGTGTCAATCCTTTCAATCATCCTTTCCTCCTCATTCCCTTCCATTCCCTCCATCTCACAACTTGGAGTCCCCTGGTGCCCCTAGGGCTCTTATCATCTCAATTAGACTATCTACTACAACTTTTGAAGCTAACCTAGGTAAGAGGGTGAAAAAAATGAAAAATTCAAACCATAATCCTACTCCTACATGAATTCATTATACTTTGATTCATCCCCCTTCATAGTCCTCAACATCTCTTCTAGCCTTAGTTGTAGCTATTAGTGTAGATTTTTATTTTTCCCTATTTATTAATTAGGGAAATTATATTTCTTGTGCATACATGGAGTTTTCTTACATTTGTGGAATATGCTAGCTTATGTGGAGGTATGTGTCATATATGTGTCATAGGTGTCATAAGAATGTCATAAGTAACTCCCTTGATGGGAGTTACTTTTCTATTCTTAACACTTTGTCACAGACCTTTCATGGAGGAGTTACTGACTATTTTTGGTGTGCCTTGTCCACCTTTTGTGGAGGAGTTACTTTCGTACTCTCCTATTTGTAGTCCTTATTTTGACCATTCCATGCTAATCAAATTTTGGTCTTCTCCTTTTTTCTTGTGCAATTTATCTTATTGTGTCAATTTTAAATTGCTTTAGTGGTGTGCACTTATTCATCTTGTGTTATCATGTCTCCATTGCACTCGCGTTATTTGGATTCTAACAACAACTCCAATATGGTATCAGAGCCACTCCAATAATCATGTGTCTAGTTATGTTATTTTGAAATTCTTACATTGATTTCTTAGTAGTTTTTTGTTTAACTCTGTTACATTTGAGAGTTTTGGTAGAGTTTCTTGAAAACACATTCAAATCCATATGGAATTATGTTAAAAAAAATTTACTTCTATTGAGTTTCATTCTGCTTTGAAGGCATTGACTTCTACATTGAATTTGTATGGATTTTCTCTATTTCAAAGCTGGTAAGCAGTCTGCCCACCTAAGCTGTGCCTATGGTGGGCTGATAAGTAGGCTGAACTAGTTCTTGTGCTTATAGACAAGCAAATCTCTAGCCGTACGGATCAATAAATACATGGAAGATAAAGATGTTTGCAAATAAAGATCTGTGGACTTGATGCACTTGGGCACTATTTTTTTGTGTGCAAGGAGGTCACATAGTTTCTCTATCCTTGCCTGTGTCCTTTCTAGCCACGCTAAGCAGTAGCAGGCACCTCCAGTTATGCCATGCCATTGTCCATCCAATAGGTCTGTAAGTTTCTTTTCAAGCAAAAAAACTGAACTGCGTTTTGTTTTGTGAGAAAATTCTGCCAGGACTGTCTTTTTTGAAAATGGCACTTTGTTTTTCTTGTATGGCATCCCTTTTCTTACACCTGGGGATTCTTTTTTTGCACGTGTTTTGTCTCTTCTATGGTAAAAACTAGCTGGAAGTGTTAACTCTAGCAGTCTATGTTGAAGTACTAAAATCTGCATTACGTTGGAAGAGTTGAAGGGTGCATGTTCATTGGTGAAGCCCTAATTTCATCTTCTTGGCAGTGCATATCAGGTCTTAGACATCACACAATAGCTATCTCCCTTTCTCTTATTAAAAAAAAGTAAAAAAGAACTAGCTGGAAATTCATTTTTGCCTTACTGGTTATATTTTTTTACTAAAAGAGGAAGGTAAACTTGCTTTCATGCATACCGAGACAATCAATTAAACTTGTTTTCACAAAGACATTTTTCTTTGGATTCCTCATTTTGTGCCAAATCTAACAAGTGGTTGGAAGGCCACTTTCTGTCCCCATAACAGACATTTTTTCAATGTTTTAGTGTTTTTTTGGCAAAAACACTAGTTTACGAGAAAATTGTAACTTTAAAATCCTGCAAATGATAGCTCAGTTTTGGGTGCCATTTTTTGAAAAAGTGCTTGTAATTAAATTCTCCATACTGTAGACTTGTTATTTTTCAAAAATTCACTAGTTTATAAAGTGCCAAAAATTTGGGTCTCTCGGGATGCATTTTTTACTGAGTCCAACATCCTGTTTGCTTTAGTCTTGCACTAATTTCTCTAAGACACATTTTCAGCTGAGTCTAATGTATTTTGAGTGTGCACTTGCATATTTTGTGGGGGGGGCCAATATTTTGGGTGGGTGTGATTACTTTTCACAACTTTCTTCCATTCTCTTTTTTGCATAAATTCACAACTTGCAATCAACACAACTTCACCTAAATTCAGCTAAAAATGGATTCTTTTCAAATTAAACCCCTAACACCCTTCAAATATCATGAATGGAAAGTTAAAATGTCAATCATTCTTAGAAGCAAAGGGTTGTATAGGATCACCATGGGTACAGAAGTAGAACCCAACACAGATGCTAAAAAGTTTATGTGGTACAACTGTAGTGATGAAGCCTTTAGATTACTGAGCTTGTCTGTGTCTCCAAAACTTCTCTTCCACTTAGAATCCTCCCAAACTCCTAATGACATATGTGACACCTTAAAAAATTTGTTTGAGAAGCTTGATGAAATGAGAGGTCATGAGCTCGAAAACAAACTCATAAGTCTAAGTCCTAGCAACTTTGACACCCTACAGGACTTCTTCACTAAGTTTAAGGCCCTTAGATTGCAATTGAAAGAATGTGGGATAGAGAAGAAAGATGATTAACTTATTATTTTTATTCTTTCAAAGTTAGGTCCAAGCTATTCAGTGTTTATCTCCACTTTCCGTGCCATAAAAAGTGCCCTTGGCACTACATGGAAAATGCCTTCTTTGGATTCATTCATTGCCGACTTGACTAGGGAGCAAGATAAGGTAATTCAAATGGGCACAATGAAGTCTACTCAACACCAAGCTTTGATAGCTGGAAATGGTAAGGATAAGACTTCAACAAAGGAGAAGAAGAAAAAAATAAGGACCAGGAGAAGAAGAAAGAAAACACCAATCCTGCCAAAAACAACACTGAGTCTTCATCCTCCAATGCTAAACCTAAGAAGGAGAAGGTTAAGTGTGCCTATTGTAAAAAGACAGGGCATGATGAACACAAGTTCATGAAGAAACAAATAGACCACCTAACTCATCTTCTAGTGAAGAACATAGGTGTTCCTGAGTCCATCATGCAGAATTCATCAACCCAAGATTCTACTAAGGCAAAAGGCAAGGGTAAGGAGAAATAAAAGGGCAAGGCCCTTATAGCAACTACAACTTCTACATCTTCATGGGTCATAGACTTGGGTGCTTCTCACCACATGGGCTCTTCACTAGTTGAGTTTTCATCTTTAGAGCCTTGTAACATGACTTCAATTAGTTTGGGTGATGACACATCAATTTCCATTGCAGGGAGAGGGTCAGTTGAAATGGAAGGAGGAACATTCAATAATGTTCTAAGTGTTCCTTCTGTTTCAACCAATCTCCTATCAGTGTACCATATCACTCACATTGGTCGGGGCATGAGAGTTGAATTTTCACTAGATTCAGTGTCTATCAAAGAGTTGCATAGTAATACTACAGTGGCAGTGGGAAGGGTAGATCACCAAGCCAGGTTATATACCTTTTCACAGTTTGCATCAAATTCTTCTCCTACAACATTGCTGACTCATTTAGATGGAGTTATCAAATTATGGCATGAGTGGTTTAGCCACCTTAACTACCGCTACCTTGAGCAACTTTGTAAAAATGACATGGTCATTGGCTTGCCTCATGTCCAATTCTCAAAAGGACTTTGCGAGGGGTGCTCCCTTAGGAAGCATCCTGAAGCAAAATTTGACAAAGGCAAAGCTTGGAGGGCTTCACAACCTTTTGAGTTAGTCCACAATGATGTATCAGGACCCTTTCCCAAACCATCTTTCACAAGGGCCAAGTACATCCTCACTTTCATTGATGATTTCTCTAGGTACACTTGGATATATTTTCTCAAACAAAATTCTAAAGTATTTGAAAATTTTCTAAACTTCAAGGCTCTTGTTGAGAAACAGAGTGAGAAATCCATCAAGGTTCTTCAAACTGATAATGGAGGGGTGTATGTCAGCATCAAGTTTGAGCAATTTTGCACCACAGAGGGGATTGATTTGCAGTGCATAGTCACCTATAGTCCTTCACAAAATGGGGTTACAGAACGTAAGAATAGGTTCTTGAAAGAGATGGCTAGCTGTATGATTCACTCCAAATCCTTAGCACCATAGTACTGGGCCAAAGCCATCAAATGTGCTTGCTATATTTAGAACAGGGTTCCTCACAAAGCTTTGAAAGGGATAACACCCTTTGAAGATTGGCATAAAAGGAAACCTGATGTTGATCACCTCAGGGTTTTTAGATCCCCAGCCATGGCCCACATTCCAAAGAAGAAATGCAAAGCTATGGAATGTCAGTCCAAGCCTTGCATCTTTATAAGATATCCAGATGGTATTAAGGGATATCACCTTCTAAATCTAATCACATGAGTTGTTCATTGAGAGAAGTGTCCACTTTTAAGAGAGTCTTAGAGACTCAACACTTGACACTTCTTCTCCCTCATCAGATCTACTTCTTCATGATGATTCCTCATCAGATTCAAATCAGCCACAACAGGTTCTTGAGCCAGAGTCATCTTCTTCTTCTTTGAGTTTAGATAGAAAGGACAGTGATTCAGGGTCATCCACCTCTAGTCAGTCAGAGGATGAGGAGTTAGCACTTGACTTGACCACTTTTGGGCCACTTTGGACCAGACAGACACTTGAGAGTGATGGCACTTGGGTAGGAGATCTCGCAGATGACAAACATACTAGGGGCAATTTTTAGAGAGATCCACATGCCTTCTTTGCTATAGTTTCTGATCCATAGAATTTTTGAGAGGCATCGGGGGTACCTGAGTGGGATAATGCTATGGAGGAAGAATATTCTTCCTTAATCAAAAATCACACTTGGGATTTGACTTCACTTCCTAAGGGAAGAAAGATGGTTCGATGTAGGTGGATATAACAGACCAAGTTTGTAGCAGATAGGTCAGTTGATAAGTATAAGGCACAATTGGTTGCCAAGGGTTTCTCATAGGTGGTAGGCATTGACTACTCAGAGACCTTTACACCCATTGCAAAGATGACTTCTATTTGACTCACCTTGGCTATTGCCGCAACACATGGTTGGGATGTGCATCAGATGGATGTGAAGAGTGCCTTTCTTCACAGAGACCTTGAGGAGGAGATCTATATGGAACAGCCACCAAGATTTGTTTAGGATTCTTCCTTAGTATGTAGACTTAGGAAATCTATCTATGGCCTCAAATCGGCCCCTCAGGCTTGGTATGCCAAGATGGGTTCTTTCCTTCTCATAGCGGGTTTCACTAGGTGCCATTTTGATCCTAATGTCTACTTCTTGTGGCAAGATGATTCGCTCTTGATTTTGGTTTTATATGTTGATGACATTTTGATCACCAAGAGTTCTTTATCAGCTATTATAGTGGTGAAGGCACATCTTTAGGATAGATTTGAATGACAGACTTGGGTTTGGTGCACTACTTCCTTTGCATCGAGATCTCACAGTCAGATTTAGGGATTTCTCTTACACAGCCTAAGTATGCTCTCAACTTATTGGCTCGATTTCACATGGATGATTACAAGCCATATCCAACTCCCTTTCTATTAGGAGTCAAGCTTGAGACTGATTATTCTTCACCATTGGTTGATGCCACTCAGTATTGACAACTTGTTGGTAGTCTCATCTACTTGACTCACACTAGGCCCAACATTTCATATACAGTGGAACTTGTCTCTAGATTCATGCAAGAACCCCATGAGCTACATTGGAAAGCAACTAAGAGGATCTTGTATTACATATAGGGTTCACATAGATATGAGATTCATTACAAATTTGGCATAGAGGTTGACTGGTTGGATATACAGATTCAAACTAGGCTAGTGATTCACAAAGTTGTAAGTCCACTTCTGGCTACAATTTCTCTCTAGGTTCTGGTCTTATCAGTTGGTCTAGCAAGAATCAAAATTCTATTGCTATATCATCCATAGAGGCAAAGTACAGGGGAGTTGTTAATGCAGCTACTGAGGCTATTTGGCTTCAGGGGATTCTTTTTGAGTTTGGCATTCCCATTAGGCAGCCCACCATCATTTATTGTGACAACCAGAGTACCATTTAGATTTACAAGAATCCAATTCAACACCAATAGACCAAGCACATAGAGATTCACATGCATTTCATTCAAGATCTTATTCATAGTCAGGTCATTGACTTGATATTTTTCCAGTCTTCAGAGCAGGTTGTAGACATCTTCACCAAACCTTTCACTGAGAGTAAGTTCATTCATCTACAAGATCTTTTTGGGGTGCGGTCCACATTTGCAGCAACATCATCTTCAGGGGGGCCTTCTAGCCTCTTCTTTTCTTTTATGTCTCTCTTTTGGTGGGGGGAGTTTTTTTCCTATGAGTTTTCTCCTTTTCTCTATCTTATGGGAGATTGCATTTGTACATGGGTACCTCATTAGGCCTAGTTACTGGGACCCATCTTATATTTCCACACTTCCCACCTAAGCTACACTTATGGGGGTATTAGTGTAGGTTTTTATTTTTACCTATTTATTAATTAGGGAAATTGTATTTCTTGTGCATACATGGAGTTTTCCTACATTTGTGGGATAGGCTAGCTTGTGTGGAGGTGTGTGTCATAGATGTGTCATAGGTGTCATAAGTAACTCCCTTGATGGGAGTTACTTTTCTATTCTTATCACCTTATCACCACCTTTCATGGAGGAGTTACTGACTATTTTTGGTGTGCTTTGTCCACCTTTTGTGGATGAGTTACTTTCGTACTCTGCTATTTGTAGACCTCATTTTGGCCATTCCATGCTAATCAAATTTTGGTCTTCTCCATTTTGTCTTGTGTAATTTATCTTATTGTGTCAATTTCAAATTTATTTAGTGGTGTGAACTTGTTCATCTTGTGTGATCATGTCTCCATTGCACTCACGTTATCCAGATTCTAACAACAACTCCGATAGTAGTATCTTAGTGCTTATCTCCTCAACCCCTTGTTTCCATCACCTAGGGTGCAATGGGACTGACCTCCAACCAGCCCATCTCTTCCATAATATTAAATAAACTATTCCTAGGTTTAATTCTACCTTAAGTTAATATAACTTAATAATCTCCCTTTGTTCTCCCTCCTTTCACTCCCATACCTCCTCTGTCTCCATTACTTTCGTTTCTTTCTCCTTCCACTTCTTCCATCTCCACTCCATCTCATCCCAAACCCTTCACTACCATTTTATTCACCCCTCTTACACACCCCATAACCATAGGTATGGTCCAAAGGTCATAGGAACCATAGATGACTATCTAGGGTGACCTAGATGTGTAGTGGAATTTTGACTAGGCCTTCAAAATAATGAAAAACACTCATGTATAGGTTTATCTAGGAGGGGAACCTAGTATTTTGGAATAAAAATTAGGATATTGTTTCCATCACTAAGGTGAGGAATTATATCAAGGAAGAGAGGATGGTTGAGGAGCCACTATCAATTCTTTGGACCACCCATGATATGTCTAAGAAGTTCCCTAAGGATATGCAAAGCTAGGTCCAAACCTTAGAATCCCAAATAAAGATCACATTTATAGTTGGTATAATTAAAAAGGTCAATAAAACCCTCTTAATACTTTTATCAATACTTGGGAATGTATTGGAGACTCTAACTAAAACCAATGTACTTATCTAGTGGTGTAGGAGTTAGAATGATTGCTTGACACCTTTACTAGCTCTCTAAAGCTTCCCTTTGATTTTTCTTGTTGAAAGATAAGTGGAATTATTAATGGTTATATCATGTTATATTATACCTTTTATATGATATTGACACATCTCAACTAATATATATATAGGTTTTATTTTACACATTAATTCATTCTCTTGCTAGGTGTTTAGAAGACTCTTCATCTCCTTAGGCCAATCTTGCATACAAGTGTCAAAACTTGAATTAATATTATTCATCTCATCATATATTCATGGATGGCATATTAAACTCATATTGGACCTAAAATAGTTCATTTTGAGATCTCAAACTAGCCCCAATAATTCATTCTCTAGAAAAAGCTCTAATTAGGTCTCATTCTTTATAGCCCTAAAATCATGCAAACCTCCTTGTGTAGAGATTTGTATGGATTTTTATAATAATTTGAATGCATATTATATGATCTAATATATCCTTATAGATTAATTTTTAATTTCATGTTTGAGAGTAAGTGGAAGTGTACTTTTCTACTTCTCTCTCTTAACTAGGGCTCAATTAGGCCTCCCTACCTAGAGACTAAAATTTGGCTTCTTAAGATTCTCACATTTTTTAAACCCCAAATAAATTTTTAATTAAAAAAAATGACCTCATCCCCATTTTTCATGTCAGTTTTGAATTTTTGACACCTTGTATAGACCTCCCAAGTAGCTAAAAATAACCCTTTTAGCATATTTTATACAATTTTGTACCTTAAAGTATGAAACAATGGAATGGGGTGATGGTAAATGAATTATTAGACATTATTAAAGTAATATAATAGGTCACTAAACTTAATTTGAATCATATAAATCCACTTTTCTCTCATCAAGTCAGAACTAGTCTCTTTAGGCAGTGTGTGAGTATTTCAAGGTCTTGATGATGGTTCATAAAATATGATACACCAAATCAATAAATAATGCATAAATTTAGGTTTTTATTAACCTATATAACACCTATAAACTCCTTTTTCCACCATTCATAATATCATGTGAGATATGAACAAGTTTAGGAGACCCTTAGCTAGTAGGTCATGTGTTTGAGAGGTCTAAAGAGAGATTTGGCCTAGAAGTACAAACCTAAAGTTTGGTTTGATATCCAAACACCTAAATTAGGTCTATAATATCCTCCTTGAAATAATATAATGGTTCTCTTATTACATCCATTCTTTAAACTCTGCTACATCCTCATTGGTCTATGTCTGGGGTTCTTGATCCAACTTACACAAAATACCCTAGTTGACTGTATTCTCTCGTTTCTCTCATTGTCATGGGTCTAGGTCCTCAATAAATGTTTGTGAAGACTTATAATCATATTATAAATTTCCTTAAGGTCTCATCCCGAATCCAAATGACTACCTCTCAACTAGCTACCCATATAGGCCCATATATGCAATTAGGCCTGAATAGGGGTTTCCAAGTTTGTCTCATTTTTTGCTTGAGTCTAAGGATTTTAAAAGGTTATATAATAATTTTGAAATTATTTTAATATAAAAAATATTACTTTATCCCTATATAATATATCAAACTCTTATCAAAGTAAGCAAACATGTATATGGTCTTATTGACTGTGTATACAGGGTTAGGACTCTACTTACAATCATCTTCCTCATGTTCTTTTTAGTATTCAAATGACAGACTGAATCCCATAATCTCCTAAATCAATCATAAATTTTTTTAAATTAATTTTCCCCTTCTTTTAAACCTTTAAACCCACTTGCTCATCTTGCAACCTAGTTCATACTATAAAGGTCTGAATGCAATTAGGCCTGTGTGGATGAATCTAATTGACATCCTTATATACTTCAATGTATCAACCTAGCTAAGATATATATTCCATAAACTTAATAATTCCTTAATCATATCACTTCTTAACTAAGACATAACTTTAAATTACATTTTCCCCTATTATAGTCTTGAGAGGTAACTAGACTATTCAATCTACCTATAATTAAGCATCTTATGTTCTAGTTGTGTCATAGGGTTTCATGGCCTTATATTATCACTCTATGAATATCCCATTAGTTCTTTCATGTTTTTGGTTATATCTTTATACCCCTATAAATTCCTTAAAAACACCAAACTTCATCAACATCACTATCCAAGGCATTTTTCTATATAGATGGTTGTAGGTGACTATTTAAGCATGTAGTTTTGAGTTTGGCCTTTCTTAATTCCATTATGACACCTATAGTATCCAAACATATTTTAGGGATCATTATCATTGTATAAAAGGTTAAAATAATCTACTTTTATAGCATTTTCGAACTTTTACACATTTATTTCAAATCAGACATGCTTAAGAGCATTAGGGTTTAAGTGACTATTTGAGAAATTTAGCATGAGCTAAGGCCTGATCTTCTCAATGTTTCATTTGTCCATAAATGAATATTAATTGATTGATTATTTTATCCTAATATTCAATCTCATTAAAACCATTGTGTTTCCATTTCAATACTTACATAGTCCTATAGGTGTATGTTGGGTGTTTGAATGTGTATTTGGAACTAGTTTTAGAAATTCATTTCTATATTGGCTTTGACCATATTAAGTGTTGAAAACTAAATTTAATCCACCTTTTTAATTTGTAAATAAATTATTTCATGTCTAATTCAATGTATTTACCATGAAATTTAGACCTACAAGTCTTCAAACTTGTAGGTCTGCATTCCTATATATTAGTCATTGAGTGAGTCTAGCTTGATGTCTTACATTCTCAGGACATTTCTCCATTGAATTTTTATCTTGATGTATCTAATCAACTCATGATATAATAACTCTCAATTATATGAGATACAATACCTTTACAAATGTCTTATGTAAGTAGTCTTCAAACACAGTCATCAAATGAAGAACACTATGAACTATTTAGAGAGAATGATGTTGGTGTTTCAGTGAATTTTAGCTTCTATTTTGAGAAAAGAAGAAGAAGAAAATAAATATGGGTATGTTTGAAAAACCTATTTTATTGTGTACACATTGAATCAGATGATCATGAATAACTCTTCTTTCGTGTGTGAGGTGTTGACCATTTTTGGTCTTGCAGGCCAAAAATCTATCTCCCTTCTTTCCCTGCTATCTTGAGCCGTCAGTCTTGGATGTATTCACCTTACTAAAAATGATCCATTTCCCCTTGAAATATTATTTTTATTATAAATATTTTATATATCTAAGACCTATAGGTTTTTGGTTTGATATAAGGCTTATTTTGCTTTGGGTAGTTAGTTTGCACAAACCTTTTGGCAAAGGAATGGGCTAGTTTAAAGAATGAAAGTATTTTACAAAGCTTCGAAGGTCAATTACCCTTGTAGAGGGAAGTTAGGTTGTAAATGGGACCATTAAAATAGGCTTTTAAGGGAAATTTTGGACCCAAAGTGCCCTTACGGAGGGTAGTGAGTGCATTCAGGAAAGTGAGCAAGGTAGAGGACCCGAATGGGGATTCTGCTTTAGAAAAGAGAAAAAAGAAAAAGGCAAAGGATTCCTTCAAATATTATATCCAAAGGAAATCCAAATAAAAATACAAGGGATTCCTTTAGAGTTTTGTCCAAAGGAAATCCAAGGAAGAACCAAAGGGTGAATTCCTTTGGACAAAGTACCCGAAGGAATTTCTTCAAACATTTTGTCTGAAGAAATTCACAAGGGAAGAAACCAAGGCAAATTCCTTCAAACTAATTCCCAAAGGAATTCCTTCAAAATTTAGTCTAAAGGAATTTATCAAAATAAAATACCAAAGGAAAGGGCTGAGAAATGAAGGCAAGTTTTCCTTTGGGAAAAATGTCTAAAGGAATTCCTTCAAGCATTTTGTCCAAAGGAATTGAGAAGACAAGGGAGCCCGAAGGAGCCTAAAAAATAAGTGCCCTTATGGAGGGATCTCAATGACCAAAAAGGGACCTTTTCCATTTTTAGAAAGGGACACCATCCCTTTGGGAAGGTTCATTTGTAAAGGCTAAAGGAATTACCAAAGGGATGACGGGCTCAAGTACGTCAACCTTAACATAGAGAACTAGTTATTGGAGTTTAAACATCTAGTGACATCCCTGTAGACGTCAAAGTCAAGAAAATGAAATAGATATTGTTTTTTAAATGGAAATAGGCCTAAAAACATCAATTTTAATGGGATGTATTAGCCATTGAGGAAAAGCCTAAGGAGAAATTCTTTCAGGCATCTTGCCTGAAAGAGCTCATGAGCACAGGCCTAAAGGAATTCAAAGGGGGGTCAGATACCCAAGGATAAACTTAGTGACCCACTAAGAAGGGATTATAAAGAGCCAAGAAATGATGGAAGATATCCTTAAGGGCCAAAGAGCTAAGAAAAGACAAAAGCCAAGTGCAGGAGCATATAGAATAGTCTAGGTGGCACAGAAAGCATCAGTAGAGAAGTTATTGCTATAGATGAAACAATCTCTACCAAATGGTCATCAAAGATCACAACTAGTGAAATCATGGCCTATTTTTCTTTGATTAAGTATTGATAAGTAGATAGTTGTGTGAATTTCATAAAGAGAGATAGCCTTGTCATTCAAACAACAATCAAGTGACCCATGCTTTTCATTTAAAACGGTTTAAACACCAAAGTCAAGACTTGTGACATCTACAACATGGTTATTTTAGGGTGTATCTATAAGGATGATACCATCATGAGCAAATTCCTCCTTCCTAGGTGTTCAATGCAACATGGGCTAATTATTTTGGAAGGCACCAAAAGTCTTTCTCTTTATGCTATATATTGTAACTCTCAGCAGAGAAATGATATCTCTCACTTGTGTAAGGTGAAGCCCTACCAAATTTTACCTTTGAATAAATAAGAATGCATTTTACCTCTATCTAATTGGTTATACTTTTGAGTATGTCTATGTATCAACTCTGTGTTCAATCATTTTAGCTTGATGCTTTCATAGATTGACACCAATATACCTAGTGTAGCCAAGGCTATTTCTACATGTCCACAAGAAATGCTTCATCTAGAGTGTAGAGATAGAAGAGTAGTTATCTGATAGTGTGTTTTTTATAGTTCTTGTGGTAATATCCTTTTCCTTATGTCTTCATTAAGCCTCTCCCTATTAAGCACCCTACAATCTAGTCTTTTTGTCAGATAAAGTGTCTATTCACCCTCTTTGGTCTGAAGTGTTGATATAGATGAGTAGATCAAAATAATTTGGTGCATCACAATTTAGATAGGTTTCTATTTTGGTTATATACTTCTCCCTTTTCATTCCCCCCCCCCATTATTAACAAGTAGTAGTCAAAGACCTCAAAGATGCATCGAAGGGAGCTAACCCTTATCTAGATATTCTTCCCTAAGTCTTGCCAAACCCACAACAAGAGATAAGTCTCCATTATGTTGTGTGGAAGAGAGAAGCTGAGCCTTCTTTCAAGGGTGCAATCCATAGTTTCAATAGTTTTTGGCACACCTAGTGGGACCAATTTTAATGCTTAGAGAAGTTTTAAGATTGGTCTTGGTCTTGTTACTACAAGAATGAACAACTAACCCAGCATATGGTGACTCCATTTTCAAGAACATCAATCTCTGGTCAGAGATCAGCCTGACATCCCATGCCTAAGGTCACCATAAGATCTTATACCAAGGGTGTCCCTTTGAATTCATTGAGCTACCATTAAACTCAAAAAGGTGACTAAGGTTTGCAAGGACTCATCTCTATACAACAAGTCATTTTCCTAGACCTACTATAAAATATAATTATGCAAGAAGGCCCTAGATGAACCCTGTTATCACCATGTCTTTACCTTTTGTAGTCTTTCATGGTTAGAGCCCTTTAAACCTTTTGCATTATGACCCAATCCTATGGACCACCCTTTATAGAATTCCTTCTTTTAATGGAGAAGGGCCTATTACCGCTATTAAGCACATCAAAAATATTTCCAACCTCTGTAACATTCATAATGTCACTAAAGAGAATATATCCATTAGGTTGTTGGCATTGTCTTTTAAGGGTAAGGTTCTGGACTAATATGGAACTTTGCCTATGAATTCAGTTAGCATATGGAATGAATTAGGCACTCTCTTGACAAACAAATTTGGGGAGAAGAGTGACCACCTCTCTCTTACTGAGTAATTAACCACCATGAAAAGAGTTCCACATGAATTTATTTAGGATTTTAATACCAGGTTTCAAAAAATCTAGGATAGAATCCCCATTTTAGTGAGGCCAACCCCAAGCTATGCTTTCCTCTATTACTTGAAAGCTTTGAATAGTGACATTGATGTCATGATATAGTCCATGAGAAGAGGACAAGTGTTACCAACTACCTATGAAATAGCCATAGCCACTAAAAATTTCCTAGTGAAAGTAGGAAAGATAGCCCCTAGGCCTCATATGCTGCTCTTTCCTAAATTGCCTCCTCCAGTTCAGACTACTACACCCACCTTAGCTTTTCTACTTGGCATAGAAAAGTGGACTACTACCTCACCTAATGATCTCCATGAATCCAAGATCTTGTTACAAAGCATGACCAATGAATTAGTGTCTCTCAAAAGGCAACAAGATCAAAACTATCAGCCAAATCAGGGGTACTAGTAGTTCAAACAAATAAATAGACCTCATTTTCAAAATTATAATCAAGGACAAGGTCAGTTTACACAAGCTAGACCATATCAAGGTTATAACCTAGGTGCTTCTTCATCATCCAAAGATCTTGTTCCTACTCAAAATAATCTTTTACATGAACAACATAATTTCCCACCCCTAGGATATGGTCAAGAATAGGTTGCTTATACAAATGAGGTGCTGAGTCAATATATGAATGCATAGGACAATCAAGCTACCCAATTCCCAAGTTTTGAGGTGTCAGTATAATTTGGCATGGAAAATACGTAGGCTTAGTCTAATTCCACTCTTATGAATCACCTGGAAGGTGAATTCTATGTAGTAAATTATGTGGGTAGTATGAACAACCAAGGTGATTGTGTTACAACCAACACTAGGTCCAAAAGGAGAGCTATGGAGGAAGCTTAGGCAGTTGCCCAAACATCTGTAACATATTCTTCATCACATGTGAATCATAAATTTCCAAATTATAGGCCACCAATTTCATCCCTAGCTCCTCAGATTGTGCCTCAAGCTGCAAGTGCCCCCAAAGAAAATTTAAAAGGGAACAACCCTCATATCAATGTGGTAGACCAGATGAAGCAGCTACACATGAATATCTCTTTATGGGATTCATTAGCAATAGTGAGATAAAATGATATACTCTAGAAGGAATTGCATAGGCTAAATGAGCAAGCTATCCCAACAAAGGATAATAATGTTTTAATTATGAATGGGCACCCTTCCATAATAGGCCAAGTAAACAAGGATGAAAAGGTTCTTCCTTTCTACCTATCCTTAGTCATTGGAGATTTCCTAGTTCACGATTGAATTATTGATAGTGGGGCAAGTACCTCAATAATGCCCAAATGTATAGTGGATAAGCTGGGACTTAAATATGAAGAGATGTCCAAGGGAATCCTGCAGCTAGATGGATCACTAGCTAAGAAACTAGGATTAGTATGAGGCTTGAATCTAATGCTACACACCTATCCACCTTTCTCAGTTCCCCATGACATGGTAGTGGTGGATGTTCTTCCCTACTTTTTTATCTACTTATCTAAGGATTCCACATCTAAAATAGGTAGGTACCTAGCAACAAACTAGTCTTACATGGTTTTTAGAACCAAATATGGAACTAAGGTCAAGATTGAGTCAAAGCCAATTTACAAAGATCATCTAAAGGTGTACTCACTCAAGGTGATGAATGTTAGCTACACCATCATTGATGAATAAGAATTCCAAATAGACCAATCTCTACCCTCATCTCTTGAAGGAGTTGTTGACCTACTCTTAGACAAATGGGGAAGTGACAAATTTGAATATGACCCATACAAGTTCATAGGAGAGGTAGGTCTTAGAATTTATTACATGGATGAAGAGGGTACTTTCATACCAAATTTGATGAAAGAAAACCAAGAGAGCTCAGGTTTATGGCAACTCTTCTTCGATGGCTCAAGAAGCAAATTGGGAGTTGGTGGTGGAGTAATGCTAATTTCACCCTCAAAGGAGAGATACTTCTCAACTTTTAGATTCTAATTTTCTTGCACTTATAATGTTATAGAATATGAGTCCCTCATTCATGGTTTGGAGTGGGCAAGGAAAAGAGGAATTAAAGAACTACAAGTTTTTGGAGATAGTGAGTTAATCATAAATTAGGTGAGAGGCCAAAATATGACAAAGAATTACTTACTTAAGTCTTACAAGCACAAGGTGTGGGACTTAGTGGAGATTTTCCTTACTTTCAATGTTAATTCCATTCCAAGAGAGTAGAATAAACAAGCAGATAGACTAGCAGTAGTTGGTGCTCAATTTGATATTCCCAAGGAAATAGGCTTAGACAATAGTCCATGCCATTTAAAAATGGTAATCAGACCCTTTGTGCCTGATAACATCACTAATTAGTAGGTATTTGATAGTGATCAGTAGATAGTGCTCTTCTTGCAAGAGGAGGCTGAGTTTGCCTGTAGAAATCAAGCCAAGCTATAGTAGCAGTATGGCAACTAGATTATTCAGCTAAAGAACAACAAACTTCCCAAAGGCTTAGTCACTCTTGAGAGAATTTTCAATGGAGATGACCAACTAAAAAATGATAAATAAAGCATCACAACCAAGAGATAAAACTATGAAAAGTTTAAAATATTCAAGAATAGGCTATTTGTACTTGGGAAGGTATGTACAAAGGATGAGAGACTTTCTTTCATTTTGCTATGTCTAGAGTTCGCCAATGTTTTTTCTTGGGAGTACAATGGCTTGAAGGGTTTTGACCCAAGCTTGGCCCAAGACACCATTAAGCTGGAAGAAGGTACCAAACCCATCAAACAAAGACAAAGGCCTATTAATCTAAAGATTGAGTCTCTCATGCAGAAGGAACTCACCAAGCTGATTGAGTCTAGGATCATATTCCCTATCAAACACTCTTCTAGGCTGGGCAATCTAGTCCCTATTAGGAAAAAGAATGGGGAGATCAGACTATGTGTGGATTTTAGAGACCTCAATAGAGTATCATTGAAAGATCACTATCCTCTCCCAAGTATGGAGTATATCCTCTAAATGGTGATAGGTAGTGAACATTTCTCCCTCTTGGATGTGTATTCAAGGTATAATTAGATTTTAGTACAAGACTATGATTAGTACAAGACAACCTTCACTACCAATTGGGGAAATTTTTCTTACCATAAAATGCCATTCAAATTGTCAAATGCTAGAGCCACCATTCAACAAGCTATGGACATGGCTTTCCAGGGCCTGATAAATAATATCATACTAGTCTATCTTAATGATGTGACAGTGTTTTCAAAGGAAGTAGGCCAACATCTCAAACACCTTAGGCAAATCTTTGAGAGGTGTAGAGAGTTTGGTATCTTTCTCAACCCAAAGAAATGAGTGTTTATTGTCCATGAAGGTAAACTCCTTGGCCATGTTTTTTTGAAAGAGGGTTTAACCATTAATCCAGGAAGAGTCTGTACCATCCTAACACTATCCTTGCCTAAGCACAAGAAAGATCTACAAAGTTTCTTTAGTATAATAAATTTTATTAGGAGATTTATACCAAATTTTGATGAGATAGTGAGGCCACTAACCTCCATGATGAAGAAAGATAAGAAGTTTGCATGGATAACACAAAGAAATGATAGTCTTGAAGGGATTAAGTAGGCTATCACCTAAGCTCCTACCTTGGCCAGTCCGAATTTCTCCTAGGATTTCAACCTTTACACCTTTGGGAATGAAGAGGTAATCTCTGCCATGTTTACCCAAGAAAATGATGGAAACCTTGAACAATTACTTATGTTCTTTAGCTAGGGTCTAGAAGGTTTTGAAATCAGGTATACATATGTTGAAAAGCAAGTCCTTATAGTCATACAAATCCTAAATAAATTTAGACATATGCTATCAAATAGCAAGGTTCATATCGTGGTGCCACATCCCAATGTCAGATATTTCTTAATCAGTTATGATTTAAATGAAAAGAGAGCAGGATGGTTCACCAAAGTAATGGAATATGATGTGGATATCAAAACCACCAAGCTGGTGAAGGGAAAAGGCCTATGTGAACACTTTACTATAGACCTTAAATAGTAGAAAGAGGACATTTTGCTACCCCATGATGAAGCTATAGTAGAAGAACTAGTAGTCATAAGGGACTAGGCATCAGACATGACACGTTTCCTTCTCACCGGTGAGTGCCCATAAGGCCTTGATAGGACTAAGAAGAGGTATTTTAGACTCCAATCTCTCCCTTGTGTCATGATTAATAGGGTGCTATTCCAAAGGGATTTTTTATGAGTACTCTTAAGGTGCATAGACTCAAGTCAGGTCGATAGGGTACTATCTGAGTTTCATGATGAGCTAGTTGGTGGTCACTTTACTCCTAAGACTATAGCTGCAAGGATTATGAGGGCTAGTTATTTTTGGCCCACTTTATTTAGAGACACCCATGCTTGGGTATGAAAGTGCTAGAAGTGTGCCCTCTTTGATGGAAATCAATATCTAGATGCAATGCCTCTACAGCCTATTCAAGTAGAATAACCAATCATGCAATAGGGCCTAGACTTCATAGGGATGATCAACCCTCCTTCTATTGTTGGCCATATATGGGTCTTGACTACTAAATACTACTTCACAAGATGGGTAGAAGTTGTTTCTTTGAAAGAAGCCAATGAAAGTGTAGTCCTAGACTTTTACGAAGGCTTGATGACAATGTTTGGAGTCCCAACTACCATCATCTCAGATAATGCATTGGCTTTCTTGGGAACCAAAACAAGCAAGTGGGCATTGGAATACAACATCTACCTTAGCACTTCTTCTAATTACTACCAATAGGGAAATGGGCTGGTTAAGTCGACTAATAAGAATCTTATTAGAATCATTAGGAGGAAAATGGTGGAAAATTAGAGAACTTGGCATGCCAAGCTAAAAATATCCCTATGGGTAGACATGGTCACTCTAAAGAGGGCAGTTGGCAATTTACCATACATGCTTATATATGGAAGGGAAGCTAGACTTCTTATTTTTCTTTAGTTTCTAGCCTTGGATCTCAATCACCAATTGCAATTCGAAGAATGTGATAGCATGGAAGTCAGGCTTTGTGAATTAATGGAGCTTCAACAAATAAGAGACTAAGCCATGGTTTCTATGACCAGCCATCAATAGAAAATGAAGAAGCATTTTGATAAGAAATCCTCATCAAAAGGATTTTTTGAAGGTGACATTGTCTTAAAATGGGATGAGGACCGAGCTAAGCCTAAAAAACACACAAAGTTTGACACCTTATGGAGTGGTCTATATATCATCACTCAGTGAAAATAGCATAATGCATTCCAACTCTTTAGGTTGGATGGTGAGGAACTAAATATCCTATTTAATGAGATATATCTTAAGCATTAACACTAAGCCTTCTCTCATTATGTAGATATTTTCCTTGTTTTTCCTTGTTTTCCCTAAGTGATTTTAGTGCATGTTCATAGTTTTTTAGCCTTGTGTGTGTTTTGTTTACCATTTGGGGGTAAAAGCTTCAGGTTGATTCTTTAGTCTCTCAACGTTATCATCGACCTTTCAAGCCATATTTTGACTCCATTCCCAATGGGCTTGTAATCCACTATTTTTCCTAAGCATAGCAAGCATGCTTCCCCTAAGAATCACCAAATTTTTTGACCATTTTTGGTCTTATAGGCCAAAAATTGGTCTTCCTTCTTTCCCTACTATCATGAGCCATCAGTCTTGGATGTATTCACCTTACTACAAATGTTCCATTTCCCCTTGCAATAGCCTTTTTCTTATAAAGTGTTGAGAGATCTAAGACCTGCAAGTTTTCATTTTGATATAAGGCTTATTTCACTTTGGGCAGTTAGTTTGCACATGCCTTTTGGCAAAAAAATGGGCTAGTTCAAAGAATGCAAGTCTTTTACAAAGCTCCAAAGGTCTAGTGCCCTTATATAGGGAAGTTAGGTTGTAAATGGGACCATTCAAATAGACTCTAAAGGGCAATTTTAGACCTAAAGTGCCCTTGTAGAGGGTAGTGAGCACATTTAGGAAAGTGAGAAAGGTAGAGGACTTGAAGGGGGATTATCCTTAGAAAAAGAGAACAAGGCAAAAGACAAAGGATTATTTAGATTTTTTGTCTGAAGGAAATCCAAATAAAAATACAAGGGATTCCTTTGGACTTTTGTTTGAAGGAAATCCAAGGAAGAACCAAAGGGTGAATTCCTTTGAACAAAGTGCCTAAAGGAATTCCTTCAAACATTTTGTTTGAAGAAATTCACAAGAGAAGAAACCAAGGCAAATTACTTCACAAAAATGCCTGAAGGAATTCCTTAAGACTTTTATCTGAAGGAATTTATCAAAAGAAAAAACTGAAGGAAAGGGCTGAGACATGAAGGCAAGTTTTCCTTTAGGAAAAATGTCCAAAGGAATTCCTTCGGACATTTTGTTCGAAGGAATTGAGAAGATAAGGGAGCTTGAAGGAGCCTAAAAGACAAGTGCCCTTATATAGGTCTCTCAGTGACCAAAAAGGGACCTTTTCCATTTTTTTTAAGGGACACCTTCCCTTTGGGAAGGTTCATTTTGTAAAGGTTGAAGGAATTACCAAAGGGATGATGGGCCCGACCACATCAACCTTAACATAGTGAACTAGTTGTTGGAGTTCAAATGTCTAGTAACGTCCCCATGGATGTCAAATTTAAGATAATAAAATAGCTATTATTTTTCAAATGGTTATAGGCCTACAAACATCAATTTTAATGGGATGCATTAGCCATTGAGGAAAATCCAAAGGAGAAATTCTTTCAGACAAGCAACTGAAAGATTTCTTTTGGATATCTTACCTGAAAGAGTTCATGAGCACAAGCCTAAAGTTATTCAAAGGGGGGTCAGAGACCCAAGGATAAACTCAATGACTCACTAATAAGGGAGCTTGAAGAGCCAATAAATGATGGAAGATATCCCTAAGGGCTGAAGATCTAGGAAAAGACAAAAGCCAAGCATAGGAGTAGACATAATAGTCTAGGTGGCACATAAAGAATTGGTAGAGAAGTTATTACTATGGATGAAATAGTCTCTACCAAATGGTCATCTAAGAGTGAAAATAGTGAAAGTGTGACCTATTTTTCTTTAATTAAGCATTGATAAGTAGATAGTTACATGAATTTCATAAAGATAGGTGGCCTTGTCATTCAAACAAAAATCAAGAAACCCATACTTTCATAGTAGCATTTAAAATGGTTAAAGCACCAAAGTCAATACTTGTGATATTTATACAATGGTTATTTCAAGACATTTATAGAAGGATGACACCAACATGAGCAAATTACTCCTTCCTAGGTGTTTAATGCAACATGGGCTACTTGTTATAGAAGGCACCAAAAGTCTTTCTCTTTATGCTATATATTGTAACCTCTTAGCAGAGAAATGATATCTCTCACTTGTGTAAGGCAAAGCCCTACCAAATTTTACCTTTGAATAAATAAGAATGAATTTTACCTCTATCTGATTAGTTATAATTTTGATTATGTCTATGTATCAACTCTATGTTCAGTCATTTTATCTTGATGCTTTCATAGATTGACACCAATATACCTAGTGTAGCCAAGGCTATTTTTGTAGGTCAACAAGAAGTGCTTCATTTGGAGCACAAAGACAAAAGAGTAGTTATCTGATAATGTGTTTTCTATAGCACCTATGGTAAGTTCCTTTTCCTTGTGTCTTCATTAAGCCTCTCCCTGTTAAGGACCATATAGTCTAGTCTTTTGTCAAATAAAGTGTCTATTCACCCTCTTTGGTCTGAAGTGTTGATATAGCTGAGTAGATCAAAATCATTTGGTGCATCACTATTTAGATAGGTTTATATTTTGGTTATATACTTTTCCCTTTTCATCCCCCCCCCATTATTAACAAGTAGTAGTCAAAGACCTCAAAGATGCATCAAAGGGAGCTAGCCCTTATCTAGAGATTCTTCCCTCAGTCTTACCAAGCCCACAAAAAGAGGGAAGTCTCCATTGTGCCACATGGAAGAGAGAAGCCAAGCCTTATTTCAAGGTTGAAATCCATAGTGTCAACATGAGGATGACCTAAAAATAAGATATCACTAAGAAGATTTATTTGTTAGATAGATAGCTGAGTGGATTGCCTAGTGCTAATTAGATCCCAAAATTAAGAGCTTCCTCAGGGGCTATCAATCCACACATTTTAAATAATTAAGTTTATAAACATAATGATACATTACTTACATCAATAATCAAAAGGTACTAAAATTGAAAACAATAAATGCTTGTTAAAGAAATAGACTAGAAATGACTAATATAGCAATAAGCAAATCAACACTAGTGCTAAATGGGTCAATTCTATTTCAAAAAATCAAGGAGGGATTTATGAATAGACAGGGACATAAAAATTTATATTTGGTTGGGGGTAAGAGGTTAAAAATAACTTGTTATTATTTCCTACCACATTGACCGTCAGTGGTTAAGGTGACTATCAGTAGTTAAAGTGATCATTAATAGTCAAGGTGACTATTGGTGGTTGGGCAAACGATCAATGGTTGAGACAACCATCAGTGGTTACTATGTGTTGGATATAGGTAATAGATGTTAGATTAATGGGATCATAGAGTTATATTTTAAGCTATGGATTAGTGTCAGGCTAATTATGAAATGCAAATAAAGTAAATTAATATTAGAAAATAGGTACTTATCTTATAAAAGGATGATCAAGTGGATATTTGAGGTGGTTAGCTTGTTGGTAAATTTTGGTGTGATTTTATTAGAGTAACAATACTTAACTCTTTGGTGGAATAATGGTAGCAAGTCAACTCTCTAACATGATTGCTAGATCATTAGATCACTGATAATGATTGATCTATAAAAATGAAACTCTAGATGGACAAGCTCTTGATAATAATTATGGATGGTTTTCACCTCCCTGCTCCTCTCTTCTTATAGACAAGGAAGGAAAGGTACAAAAAAATGTCAACTAGGATTATAATTATAACTCATGCATGTAATGTCTCACACATAAATTTAGATGAGCTATTTTAGAAAAACAAGGTAGAAGTTTGCATAGTAGTATTTAGGTTGGTGAACCTTGACCATTGACAATCAGCGTGACCATCAGTGGTCATCCTGACCATCGATGGTTGAGGGATAAGGTAAAGAGTGGGTAAAAGGGTAAGTTAATTTAGTTGGTCAAACTAACCATGGTTAGGCTCGATTATGGGTCAAAGAGTCAAATTGATTGTAAGGGGGTCCTAAGGCAGTTTAGGGGTGTTTCAACATTCAAAATCATGGTGTATGGATTTTTAGTGTCTACATTTTGCCTCTTTTTTATGCATCTTCAAATCAACAAGTTGTAAAATAAAATTGGATTGTTGATCAAAGGTCTAGTTCATTTATTATGGGAGGAGGTATTCCCCCTCAAACTAGGATTCGATGTGGGAAAATAGAATTGGGTGTGGGTTTGATAAGGTGGATGAAGGTGATGATGAAGGTGGACATCATGAAGGTGGGTGATAGGTTGGGCACTAAAGTGTAAATAAGTACACAAAGTACAATAAAACTTATGATAGCCAAGATCATACATAAACTAGGTTGCCATAATTGGTAAAAATAAGGGTTGGTTTTAGAAGGATAAGTGACAGGTAGATCATATGATCACATTTAGGCATGGCATCTAAGTACACCTGTAAGTCTTCTAAGTGATGTCTATGTTTTAGTGGGTATCTAAGGGAAGAAGTACTCTTGGTGAAAACACAAACTAATCAAGTGTCATGGGTATTTAAGGTAGGAATTGATCCTAAGAAGACATAAGTGTGTCTAGTATGCATGAGGTGGTGTAAGTTTAAAAGGGGCAACATGACAATGTTGTCATTAAAATCAAAGGACCAAGGAAAATGCTATCACAAAATGCATTCTAGGCTGGGCAAAAATGGTCCAATGGGGAGGTGACAAGGTGGTTGAGGTGGGTAGAGAAGATAGTCTCTAGGGGTGGGTTGTTGGGTAAGGTGTACTAAAAGAGGTTGATTGAAGATGTAATGTATAAAAAGTTGAAACCCTAACCATTAACAGTTAGGGGTTCAAAGGGAAACTGTTAATGGTTACCCTGACCATCAATGGTCAAGGTATAAACCCTAAAGATACATAGAGTAAAAGTTAAAAATGAATGTTATTTTCATTCATTATAACTTGTTATTATTTAGCTCTAGAAAGTTGGAATTTTTGGGTGAAAATATTGTTGGTAGTAACTAATTAAAAGGTGGAGGTTATTGAGTTAGACTAAGTGGATGAAGGGGAGTAGTGAGGATATAGGGAGCATGCAGATATGGATGTGGCCAAAAAGGGGGTCACAAAATTCCTCCTTGATGATGGTTGAGGAATGAGGTTAGGGTTGTACTTGAATTGGTAGATTAGTTTGGTTTTGCATATTTTGTTATAATTGATTGGTTTATTAGTTGGTCTATTGGGTTGTGTGATAAGGCTTTGCCCTAGGTAGGTTTTGTTGATTTTGGATGAATTTTTCTAGTGAAATTTGAGATTGATAGGGTGGGGTAGGGGAGCTAGGGTAAGGTAGGGTATTAGGTTAGAATTTAGGAAAGATTATAATTATTTTGGTAGTTATTTGGGTAGTTAGGTTTTTAGGTATTCTTCTAGCAGAACACCCACATTGACTATTGATGATCAAGACCAACTGTTGATAGTCAACATCTATGGAAATGTAAATGCCTAACCATTAATGATCAGTATGATCATTGGTGGTCACCTAGCATTAAAAATGCCTTCATAAATGTTTAAAGTTTTTAAGGTATAGTAGGCAATGAATGGTATGGTATAGGCTAACCTATAGGTTAGGTGGTAGATTTGGTGGGTTTGAATGTGAGGTCTAGTAGGGAAGAATAAAAAAAATGGTCAAATGGGTTAGGTTAGGTAGGTTGAAGTTTCTTATTTCGGGTACAGGTATAAGGGGTTGACCTTGATGCACAAAGATGAGTGGTGCTAGTTGTGGCATAGGCATAGGTGGCAATATTATAGGAGTAGATGGCTACATTATAGGGTCAGTTAGCCACTATAATAGATGAGAGGGATAAGGCTAGATCTACACTAGTCCAAGTCACCCAAGAGTGAGATTCTCTAAGATGGGATAGAGAAGTAGAAATAACACTAGCAAGTCTAGTAGAGATCATTGATATGCAGAGGTACATAACCACTATCTAAGATTTATAATACTATGAGGCTATATTTTTCACTTACTACCTAGTGGAGCCCCAATGTGGTGAGTACAAATCTAGGCTAGTAGGTGGTGTAGGTGTAGTGACACGTGGTCAGTGGGTTACATCTACAAATTGATAGGTAGGTACCTTAAGATAGGTGCCAAGAGGTAGTGGTGTAGTAAGGGCTAGTGAAAGTGGTGCCCCAAGGGCATAACCATGACATACTATATTATGCTATATATCATTTTGATTCTGACCTGTGAGATGATATGGTGAGATGCACATTTTGAAAGAGAGACATGTATATATATTTGTACACATTATGATGTTATTTGATTCTCAAGTTATATATATGATCTTTGTTTATTTCTCATACTCATGGTCTATGATTTACTTTGATATTAATGCTTATGATGTGATGTTTATATTGATTATGGATTATGCTTATGTTATGGATGGTAGACACTAATGTAGACTTACTTAGATAGGCATGAGATGGATTTTATTTATGGGTATGCTTTATGCCATGTATATGTATGGTAATACTTATGACATGTTAAATTTTAATGAGTATATGCTTCATTATGTAGATTCAGACATATGATTAAAATGGTTGATTATTTTATTTCTCATGGATGCTATGGTGTTATTATTCTTGTTATGGTTATGATTATGGTTATGCATTTAATTATGACACATATTCATATAATTTAATTTGTTTTAAGGTAAAACACATGAGGTAAGTTAATTAACAACACTGGATGGGAGAAAAAATAATATAATCAAGAGACAAATGTCATAATGAAAATATCAGCTAGTCGTCAGAGGATAAGAAGAGGGCATGATGCTTCTCTTTGACAAGGAATAAAATAAAGATGAAGTTGTATTGGCTTAATGAATATAATCCCTTTGAATTTTTTTCATTAACATTTGTTAATTGGTTAAAAAAGGTGTCTAGAGCACATAATGTTAGGTAAGCTCAAAATCCCTTGCTTATAGTGAAAAGGGGGGATGGATGAAAATAAAACCTTCTTGTGAGACTAGCATGCCTATTTTTTAGGTGTCTAAGCAGTCATTAGAAATAAGTTTATGTCATACAAAGTGTAGACTTATCGATGTGGGAAGTCTACTAATGAAATTCAATTACAGCTTTTAAAATTAGATTACTCATGAGAGTTGATTGTGGCTTTCAAATTTATATTGATTTTGCTATTTCTTGATAATGGTTTTTTTTCTTTTGTTGTTACTTGGGCATTGGGGAAGCTAATAGATGTGGGAAGCTTCTAATAAATTACTTATTTTGACAAAATGTTTTACTCATCTATCCTTTAAGGGAGTGGTCTAAGTTTGTATGATTTAATCAATACTTTTGATATTTGTCCTTTGAGGGAGTAGTCCACCTTTGAGAAAATTAAAATATGTTTTCAACAACTATCCTTTAAGATAATAGTTTGTGAATGATAGGAATGACCCATAATGGCCATTGGTTTGGATTTTTTATTTTTATTGCTTTGTTTGATTTTGCTTGACATAGACTTGTTGGCTTAAGGGTTCACCTTTATGAAGGAAAAACTAGAATCACAAAAGGTTTTATTAGATGTAAAAGATGTTTATATAACAATGATCATTGGAATCCATCCAAGGAAAGGGGTGGAAAGTACCATGAGAATCATGCCATGGATAGAGCCATGGTACACATTGTTCAAGATTAGGATATGATTGTGATAGATAATCACATGATTTAGTTTTAATTAGTTTCCCTTAAAATAAGGAGAATAATGTGGCTAAAATCAAAGGATGAGCTTAAGTTGAGAAAAAGGTGAATTTAGTCCTTCTTAACAAAAAAAAGGATGCAGATGTGAATCATTGAGGGGCTCAAGTTCTAGGTTACCTTCAAGAGAGGACAACTGGTAAGCTCCTAATATATACTTATGGGTAATGATATAGGGTCTAAGCCA
The DNA here is from genome assembly GCA_037957365.1 of Torreya grandis. NCBI lineage: Eukaryota > Viridiplantae > Streptophyta > Pinopsida > Cupressales > Taxaceae > Torreya > Torreya grandis. The sequence goes on along the minus strand of JARHVA010004456.1, from coordinate 970,753 downwards.
ATTGAAAACAAACTTGCCCTGCTTGTTTTTCTCCATATTGGTAATATGTTGATTTTCTTTTAGGATGAGGTCTATGATGTTGAATTATTGCAGTCTAAGGTGTTTTTATAGGAAAGTTTTATGTGCTCTTGATAGACATGAAGATGGGTAAGGGTGGCTAAGCAACACTCATCAAGTATATCAAGTTGGGCTAAGCAATGCTAACGATAATCATCCTCAATAATTAGTTATTACAAAGATATACAAAGATAAGGTATTTGAACTTTGAGAGGTAAGATAGTCTCCACTCCAAACACAAGAGAGAAAGGGGTAGTACCTATAGGGGTTAGAATGCTATTATGATATACCCATAAGGTGAAGGGGATGTGTGAATACCAATCCCAACTAGATATATTAACCATTTTAGTTACCATGTTTTTAAGAATTTTATTATAAGATTCAACCTATCCATTTTTTTGAGGGTGATAGGGCGAGGAGATATTTTTATTAATTTCAAATGCATCACATAGACCTTGGAATTGATTATTCTTAAAATATTTACCATTACTGGTGATAATCTTGTGAGGAATACCAAAGTGGTATATGATGTGATGGTTGATAAAGTTAATAATATTTTCCACTTTGGTCAAGACTAAAGGAATAAATTCTACACATGTGGTAAAATATTCAATCGTAGTTATGATAGAATGATGTCATTGTAAAGAATGAGGATTGATTTTACTAATAAGGTCTAGACCCCATTGTGAGAAGTGCTAAAAATCATTTGAAACATGAAGACTATGGCTAGGTGTGTTATGTAGATTAGCATGTTGTTGAAACTTAACACACTTTTTCACATAATCACAATAGTATTACTTAAGGGTAGGCTAGTAATATCCAAGGTGAAAGATGTGGTTAGATACAGTGAGGCCACTAAAGTTCTGCCCATAAATTACATCATGCGTTTCCCTAATAGCATGAGAGACTTCATAACTGCATAGTCAATGGAAGAGGAGACCATCAAAGCCAAATTTATAAATAATTCCTCCCATAATGGTATAATGTGAGCTACTCTAGATAAACATTCTTTGAGCATTCTTAGAAAGGCCAGAAGTAATGATCGCAAGGTTAAGGTAATTGAATTTCTATTGATACCAAAGGTCAGGTTGGGTCTCTTCCACATTGAAAATGGTGGGAGAATCTAGTTTGATATAGGAAAGTTGGGTAAGTCTATGGATAATGAAATATAGTTTAGAGTTAAAGGGTGCAGAAAGGATCTAAGAGGCAAGGGAAGTCATGGTGTCGACAAAATTATTGGTAGATCATAGGGTTGACTAGATACGATAGTGTTTAAATGATGCTAAGAGTTCATAAACTAGTTATTTATATTTTTGCAAAACATCATTCTTACATTGGTAAGAACCATTGATTTTATTGACCATAAGTTGGGAGTCACCAAATATGTTGATCATTTTGACTTCCAAGGATATGTTAGTTTGAAATCCTATTAATAGGGATTTGTACTCAACCATATTGTTGGTACATTCAAAATCAAGATTGAATGACAAAGGAAGAATTGAATGACAAAGAAAGAGGTTCACCATTAAGGGGAATAAGGATGATACCAACTCCCCCACAATGTAGACATTTTTATCTATCAAATAACATGGTGACTTGATAGGTGAAGTCTACCTAAGAGAGGGTCATGATGGACTCATCAAAGAACTCAAGAGGAGGAGGTTGATTGTCTGCTAGTGGTGCTTTATCCAAATGGTCAACAATGACTTGCCCATTAATTGACTTTTGTTGATGGAACTCAAGGTCAAACTCTACTAAAAACATGAGCTAGTTGTCCATGCACTAGTTTTAGTATGGATTAGAGTGCATGTACTTGAGTGGGTCAGTATTGGTTATGACATAAATTTTGTGGTTGAGGAGGTAATGGAAAATTTTGGTGGCCATAAGGACTAAAGTTAAGAAAATTTTCATGATATGGTTGTACCAAGGCTCATATTCTACAAGTGTTTGACTAATATAGTAGATGACTTTCTCTTTGTCTTATTCACATTGATGAGCAAGCTTACTCTTAAGGAGTGGTTAGTGGTGGAGATATAAAGGTATAAAGGTTGGTCATCCTTGGGAGGGGTGAGGATAGGTGGAGACAAAAGATACTTTTTGAGTGAATAAAAGGCATTTTGGTAGTCACTATTCCACTTGAAAGATACATCCTTCTTCAAAGTTGGTAGAAAGATTGGCATTAGTCTAAAAGTTGGGAGATAAAGCAATGGATGGATTGGAGATTCCCTTACAAACTATGGATTTGCTTGAGGTTGATTAGAGGAAGAATGTTGAGGATGGCTTTGATCTTGGCATGATCAATTTTGATACTACAAAGAGAGATAATAAACCCAAAAAAGTTGGCTAAAAGGACCTCAAAGATACATTTATTAAGGTTTAGGTAGACATGGTAATGGATAAGTCACTCAAAGATGATATTGAGAATGGATAAATGATCCTTTCAAAGTTTGGATTTTCTAAGAAGGTCATCCACATAGTCCTCTACAATCTTATGGATAAGGTCATGGAAGATGTAAGCCATGGAACGTTTGTAGGTTGCACCAACATTCTTTAATCCAAAAGGCATGAATCTATAGAAGAAGGTCCTTAATGAGGTGGTAAAGGTGGTCTTGTGTTGATATTTAGGGGTAATTAGGATCTGATTATAACTAGAGAATCTATTCATGAGAGATAACATCTCATGATTGACTGTAAAATCAACTAGCTAGTCGATACTTGGTATAGGGAAGTCATCTTTGGGGTAAGTGAGGTTGAGGTCATGAAAGTCCACATAAATGTGTATTTCACCCTACGTATTTGGTGATAGGTATGAAATTTGAGACACATTGGGGATAGTTAATGGGTTGAATGAGATTGATAGATAGGAAGTGTTGAAGCTCTTCTTTGACAAGAAAGGCTATGCAAGGGTGCATGCACCAAATGTTTTACTTTATGGGCTTGGTGTCATAGTTGGTGACTATATTATGGGTAGAAATGGTTGGATAAATTCTTGGCATGTCTCTTAAGACCAAGAAAATGTTATTCTATGGTCTTAAAGGAAGGAGGGGAAGTCCAAAAGTTCCTCGACATTCAATGATTGGCTAATTTTGACAATATGGGAGTTATATAAAGTGCCCAAGTTGATAACTATGATGGATTAATTCAACATGGTCAAAGTCTCAAGAGGAAGGGATTTATGGATAGAATAATTTGGTGTACCAAAGTAGGTGAGGATGAAATCATCATCCTAGCACTGAATAATGTTAATGGTAGGAGAGTTATCTCCTATCATCTCAGGATGGATCAAAGGGATGGTTTCAATTACCCCCTAATTTTGATAAGTTAGGATTCTCAGGCTGATCATGTTGACAAATAAAATTTAGGTGGGATAATGTCATCATCCTCACATGTAGATGGAGGGGAGGTTGTTGAGGAAGGGGTGTTTTCCTCAATAATGGTGGTGGTAGGAGGTTTGGTTTGCTTCTTGGTGGGTAGAATGAAATTAAGACATGTTTTTCATTAGGTTTTTTAGTCTTAATTAAAATCAACTCATGTAGGCCATGCTCATATCACCCAAGGCCAAATCCTTTCGAAGCACACTTGTGGAGGTATGTCTTGGTGAAACTTAGCTTGTCTAGGTAGGATAAACCAATGGTAAATGGTCAAGTTGAAATAGAGGTGGTGGAAGTGCCAAGGAGTTTATCAAGTACCCCATAGATGAAATAGGTTTGATAGTGGGAAGGTCCAAAGGTAAAAATGGCTCTGACATTTTGGTCATACCTAGGTTAGTGGTTAAGTTTCCCATACTCTTAGGGAGCAGGCAAAGCATCAAGGGTGAAGAGGTGATATTACCTAAGTGAAAGGCAATGGAATTTTGATTCCAAAGGGTCTAAGGTGGGGATATGATTAGAGGGGATGGATGAGCTAGTTGATGTATCTTTGGTAGAAGGATGTATGACTTCATCTTTCATGGTTAAGGTCTTGTTTTTGGTTGATGAGGGTGTGTTAAATGGAGGTAGGAGAATGTTTTTGGGTTGGTAGGTCATGTTACATGCTGATAAGGGACTTGGGTCAGCCTAGATGCTTTAATTTAATGATTTGATGAAGGGTAGAAGGGATTCAACCCATGGAGTGGATCTAAGGTCATCCTAGCAAAACATTGTGTTGGTATTTGCCTTCCACTATGTAGAAGATTTCAAGGAGTGTAAGGGGTCCTAAATGGATATGAAGGACAACAATTCCTAGGATAGCGACCATGGTGTCATTAAAGGATTGGAGGATGGTTGAGGTTTTAGGCATGATATTGTCTGACAGGTTGAGTTGGTTATAGGCATGGGAGGAGATGATGTTAATACTGTCTCCCCCATCCATCATGACCTATTTGATGTGGGTTTGGTTGATGTAAGTAGTAATAAAAAGAGGGGGATCTAGGTCATTAGGATAGATAGAATGTATTTTTAAATCCTTGAAGGTGACAAGGTTGGAAATTTGGAGAGCACAACAAAGGATGATAGAGGTTGAGGGTCTTTAGGTTAGACCTCTACTGATTGCAATGCCTCGATCATTACTTGGAGATGATGAGGTAGAGTAGTAATCAACTAATATAAGCTCATCTTTTGAGATCTAGTGAATCTATTTGAACACCACTCTCCTAATGGATTTAGAGGGGTTAGATTGGAGGGCACCTAAGATAGATACCTTGAGTTTTAATGAAAGTGAAGATGTTTGAGTAGGGTTTGGTTGGGAGGTAGAAGATGGGTATGTCTATGGGATGGACACATTGGCCTTACCCTTATCCATCTATCTTGATCTCATCACCACATGGATGGTATAGATAGAGGGAGGAATTAGGGTAGGGGATGGGTTTGGTTCCTTATCACTCTGAGGTGAGAGTAGGGGAATAGTTATTTGTTGGTTAGTGGTTGTTGTTGGTTGGATTGGTAATGGGTTTGTGGGAGGTTCTTCTAGTAATAGATCATCCTCATCATAGAGCTGATGGATAATGTTTTGGAGGTCTTTTCAATTCTCAATGTCATGAAATGGTGTCTTATGATAGGAACACACTTGGTGGTTATTATACCAAATAGGTTTTGAACTGAGAGGGTTGAACAACCTGATAGGGGTAAGTTCAAGTAAGAGGTTTGAAATAACCTTTAAAATATGATTAAGGCTTAGCTAAAGGTTTAGAGGTTTTTCTATTGATTGGTGAGATGGAAGTCTTTTTAAGAGTTGGTTTGGTGATGAAAGGTTTAGGTAAGGTGGTGTGTCTAGTTGGTGGTTTTGGTTTTGGTAAGGTAGAGGTTGATAAAGTGAAGGTACGAGGTTTCAAGGTAGGTAGCTTGGTCATTGCTAGTTTGGTTAAGATAGGTATGTCAGAAATCAAGTGTGCTGGTGTAACCAATAGTGGTGATTAGGTCTTGGTTGGGACAATTGGCTTCTTAATTAGAGTGGAGGGATGAGGCCATAAGACAAATGGAAAGGTTAATGTAGGTAGGAGTTTGGCCCTCTGGCCTTTTAATAGCTTTAATTCCTTGGTTTATTTAGTTTTAGGGATGGTTGTTGGGTTTGGTGAGGTATGCTCTACTTTCACAGATGGGTGATTAAGGATCTATGTAGGTAAGGTGCCAAAGTTTTTGGTTGGTTTGGTTAGATAAGGTGATTTGGTTATTTATGATTTAGGTGCCTTAGATGGTTGAGGAATTATTAGGTTGGTAGATATTTTTATTAGTTTGGTTGGTAAGCTAGGGGTTTGAATAATAGGAGTGGTGGGTTGGTTTGTTAGAGGTGTGGTTAGAGGTTCTTGATTGGTGATATAAGGTATCCCTAATTACTAACAAAAGGTGGCTTGATCCATGTCAGGGTTGGAGACAAATTCCAATTTTTGCACTAACCTAGAGAATGGTTTATAGGCTAGTTTTATTCCCTAGATAGTGGAATTGAAAGATAATACAAAGGTTGAGATAGAGGGATGGTAACCTCATCCTTTTTATAAATAAAAGGATGTAAGGTTTGAATATGTGACTCTTTTATGGGAGGTAAAGATATGAGGTCTTTCTCTTTGGGAATGATCTCCAAAGGGTCAGTAAATTACTCGATGGGTGAGGGAAAAGGTGAAATGGGTACTTGTTTGAGTATGTAAATAGAAGGAGGGGTTGATGGATCCACTACCTCAATAAGTGGAGGAGGATAAAGGGGTGATTCCTTAGTTTGGGTCTCTAAAGGAAGAGAATGTAACTCCACTAGCTCAATAGGTGGAGAGGGCAAAGAATAAATAGATTGGGCAGTAGGTTCTTCAATAATGAGTGTATTAAGAACCATGTTAATAGTATGGTCATCATGGGAACACTCAACCTTGTTTCTCTTAGTTTTGGTATGTGCATAATTAGGGAAAGGTTTCCTAAAGATGTCAAGGGCTTGGTTTTTAGGTGCATTGGGGTTATCCAACACAAGCTCCCCCTTGTCAATGAGAGATTGGATAATGCTCTTGAAGGTATTACACCTACTAATGTCATGTCTAACTACATGATGTAAAGTGCATAGATCATTCTCATTATACTAACTAGGTGTACGATGAGAAGAATCAATTTTATAAGGTAGTTTGATTAGAGGAATTTGTATGATGTTCACCTTCAATAACTTCTCTAGGATTGTAGCATAAGATTATCCAAGTGGAGTAAATTGCTTCTAGGTATTTTAGTTTTGGTTTCTTGTATTTTGATTTGAGGAGATAGAGGAATTTGGTTGGTTGATAGATGGTAGATAATTGGATTTAAATATAACTACATTCATAGTTCCCTTTCTATTGGCATTGGTATTGGTTTGGTTGCTCATATTAGAGAGAGAGGCCTCATTGGTTTTGTAGGTAGAGTTCTTATTTTTCAATTTTAGTTTTCCTTCATTGATGGATCTATTTTATAGCTTATGTGCCATGATAAAATCCTTGTAAAAGGTTCTGAATCTTTGAACACACAATTTAGAAGAGATATGCTTAGCACATGATCAAGAAAAAAGTTTTATCAGTTTGGGTTGGGGTAAGGAGAAGGAAATTTTATTGATTAGGCTCCTCCAATGAGCTATAAAATTGGCAATAGATTCATCATTGAATTTCCAGATAGAGTAATGGTCATTGATGGAAACCTTCTTAGAGATATCTATTGAAAAGTGATCCAAGAAATTTTGATCCAATTGGGTAAAGGAGAAGAGGGAGTTCTTGGTTAAGCCTATAAATTACTAATTTAACAATAAGAAAGTCAACACTAGTGCTAAATAGGTCAAGTTTGTATCAAAAAATTAGAGAAGGATCTATGAATAGGCAAGGAAGGGACATAGAAAATTATATTTAGTTGGGGGTAAGAGGGTGAAAATATATATTTTTATCTACTACCACAATGATCATCTATGGTTGAGGTTATCATTGATGGTTAAAGTGACTATCGGTGGTCAAGGTAACCATCAATGGTTGGAAGACCATCGACAGTTGAGACAACCATCAGTGGTTACTATGTGTTAATTTTAGGTAATAAATGGTTGATTAATAAGATCATAGAGTTGGATTTTGAGAGATGGGTTGGTGTTGGGATGAATGTGAAATGAAAATAAATTAAATGAATATTAGAAAATAAGTACTTATCTTTTAGAAGGCTGATCAAGTGGGTGTTTGAGGTGGTTGGCTTATTGCTAGATTCTAGCATGATTTCGATAGAGTAATGGTACTTGATGCTTTGGTAGAGTGGTGACAACAAGTTAGATGGACACTGGATTGTTGATGATGAATGACCTACCAAAAAGAAAATTTTGATGCATAAGCTCTTGATAACAATTGCAAATTGTTTTCACCTCCCTACTCCTTCTTATAGGCAAAGAAGGAAAGGTGCAAAAAAACATCATCTAGGATTCCTAATTATAACTCACACATGTAATGGCTCACATTTGGATTTAGATGAGCTATCTTTATAAAATCAAGATGGATGTTTGCATGTTTGTGTTTGGGTTAAGGGACCTTGACCATTGGCGGTCAAGGTGACTATCAGTGGTCATCATGATCATCGATAGTCAAGGGATAAGGTAAAGAGTGGGTAAAATAGAAGGTTAAGTTAATTATTTAGACTAATCATGGTTAAGCTTGATTAGGGTAAAAAGGGTCAAATTAGTCACAAGGGGATCCTAAGGTAGTCTAAGGGTGTTTTGATATTCAAAATTGTAGTGTGCAAATTTTTGGTGTCTACAATTGGGACTAACATGAAAGGTGATTGAAGTTTAAATTGAATTTAATGGATTCCAAACATGAATAAATATCTTATTTTCACCTTTCCAAACATTTTATATGGGATAAAATAGATTCCATGATAGTCAACTTGCAGACTATGAAAAATAATAACTTTTCTTACAAAAAGACCTTCAACAAATGCCAACTTGGTGAATGAAGGTTTATGATACATTTAAAAAAAATTGATAACTCATTTCAATTGGTTTCATCAGCCATAGAGTTCACACCCACACTAGAGATGCACAAAACTCAACCTATGGGGATTTAACCCTCAAAAAAGTAGTTTAACACCTTAGTAATTGTTCATATCTAATGACCAATGCCACAAATCAGAATCTCATAGGGGTCCCAAACTTTAGATAAAATATTATCCATCAACTCCACCCTTATGGTCTATACAATGTAGTTAAAAATGGCCTTCACAATATTATGAATGGATCGATGGAGGAGAGAGATATTTTTACAAATTTGAGACTTGAAACTTATTTCTATGCTCATTTCTAACCTGTGGAAGCCCAAGGGACACCTCTACAATATTTTTGCCTGTAAGTGATCTCAACATTTCCATATAAGTATCTTAACTCCTCTCTTTGGCATTGAAACTCATGATTCTAACCTTTATCTAACTTTTTGATGAGTCTTGTATGGATTTCCCACTTGAGGAGATTTAACATACATTGTATTTAGTTAAAAAAAATTGCTTCAGTAAATACCACCTTCAAGTTTACAAATATACCTTAATTCTCCAAAACATCAGGAAATGCTATGACAATGTGATTAAGACATAAAATTATTTTGATTGACTCCTAACTATGACACTACTTGACCAAGCCTTATCTCTCCATGACATGTCTAGACCACTATATGACCAAAACAAGACATTACCTTAACTTTGCCAAACTTGACTTAAACAACACTAATAAGGTTTATGAAGACTTTTAGGGACCATATAATACATGAAAAGACCATATACAATTTTTGATAACCCTATGAAAATTTTAATTTATAAGGTTTGACCAATTTTGACTTAGGGTAAAAATTTGGTCAACAATTTTGTGATTCATAGGGGTAGCATGCCTGCAATGCTAAATGGACTAGTAGCTTTGTCCTTATATTGGGTAGTGGAGTAATTGTCACTCAATTTAAAACTTGAACAAACCTTGATCATGATAAGACAAACACATGTGCTATCAAGAACATGGGGTCATCTTGGTCCATGAAGATATCATCAGCTTTTTCTTATATTATGTTTTCAAAGTCAATCTCTTGATCATGATCATGATTTTCATATTCATCATATATTATTCCATCATGTATTTTAAACTCTTTATGATGTTCTTCAAGATATTTCTACTTACTAAGAGCCTTACACCACTCATCAACAATTTGATTTTGCTCTTCTAGAGGTGCTCTCTTCTCAATACTTTCATACTCATTGAACATGTGTAAATAGGTCTTCTACATTTACTTCACCTCTCTTTGCACCTGTTCATGATATTCAACAAACTTTGTCAATATGATGTTCCCCTCAAATAACTTCTATTCCATGTCTTGATCAATCTCTTCATTGGCCAAGGTAGCAATATTGGAACTCTCTTCACAGGCATATAAAAACTAATCTAGATAATCTCTTTCTTTATTAATAATAGTTATTTATGTTTGTCTCCACTAAGGTAAGTACCAATAGTGAACTCTTCATCATCGATACATGAGTCATCTTCTTCAATTACAACTATAGATTGATCCTCTTCATCTATCTCCCATAGGATAGATTCCTATTCAAGAAGGGATGTGATGGGATGGTGATGGTCAAGTTCATGAGTTGGAAAGGGAGTATGAGGTATGGTGGATGGCTAATGAATGGTATTGGGAATGAAGGATTCTTGAATGACTCTTGGAAAGATATCAAGTTGAGTTGAACAATGGAAGGGACATCTTCTTCAACAAGAATTTCATTTTTATCATAGCCTTATTGAGTCTCTTCAACAACTACAAATTCATCCCCAAATTTTTCCATTAGAGTCTCATTATTGGATAGGCTTCCAAGATATACGAGCTATATGTTCTTGGTAAGAGGAAAATGGGTCTTCATTAGGCACAAAACTCTCTTCATCTTTAACATCTAGATTTTGGTTCTCTTTAAGTCCTTTCATCTTCAAGTCCATCTCTTTGATTTTCCTATCTATACCCTCTTGGAATAGCTTCTCTTTAAGGTTGTTAGTGGATTCATGAAGATAAGGGACATAAGAGGGTTGATATTAAGTACAAGGGGGTTCTTGAGGAGAGAATAGAGAAACTTGTATAGGTTTAGATTCTTATTTACCTTTAACTCCTTAATCTATACTTATTTCACCTTGCCCACTCCATGAATTAACCATTTGGTTCTAGCTTGGGATATTGAAAAACTTATTAGGGTTTATTGAGAAAGAGAAATGGAATCTTGGATTGAATCAATAGGCTTATCTACAACAATCTCATTCTAATTTTGTATAATCTTTTGGAAGGAATTCCAAGAAGGAAAATTTTGAGGGACACATGAAGGGCTTGAAAAATAGAGAATCTCACTTAGAGATGTATCTTGGAGAATAATGGGTGGCACATGTGAGGGTTAATATAGATTGTAAGAAGACATATAGGATTGATAGAGTTAGACCTATTATCCTTCATGAACTCTTAGAATATATTTTACTTTTTGAATGAGACCACTTACATCCAACATTTCACTTGAGAGGCTTTACCAATTTTCTCTCTCAATAGGTGCCCATTCCTATTTCAATAGTTGCAATGAATCTCTCATCATGAATGAGATGAATAGGTATATTTTGACCATATTCCCTTTATGTATGAAGGTCTAACATATATCTTTCATAGCTTAAGAGAATTTGTTTCAAAATTGAAATGTATTGGTTTGAGGGGTAACTAGGGACATATTGAGCTTGAGAGGGCTACTCATATACAACATCATGGTCATGTAGAGGGAGAATAGGGTAAACATAGTATTGATATGACTCATAAGGAGGTAACAAGATTGATAAGGATATTGAAGCACATAGATGGGGTCATAACAAGGATGATAAGGAGGTATAAAATATAATTTCCCTTCATACCCAACCATCCCAACTTTATGAGTCAAAAGAAAACATAATATATTATCAAATAATTTTCATAAAAATTACTTGTGATTCTAAAACCAATTGATTTCAATCATAGTCACCATTGGTTTTTGTTGAATGCCTCCAATAATTTGATAGGTATAAGAACACACAAAGAGTTCTTCCATAACTTTAAACCTTAAGTCCCACTAGATGTGCCCAAATTGTTATGCATCAATTTTTTACCCTTTGAAAGGTAATTCAAGCCTTATAAGTTTAATGTAACATTTAAATACCTCAAGTTTTTGTGTACCCTATTAAAGATGTGAATATGTATATTAAAAGGATAGCTCACCTTGATGAATCACTTAGGATCAAACACTATCCTAACACTTGCTAGGAAAAGGTAAAGAAACCTACTCTAATAGAGGTGATTCATAAAATATGAAATGACCACTATTAACCAACTAAAATTGCACTTCAAACAAGATCCTAACCTGTAGATGACACTAATCCAAATCTACATCTCTACATTAGTATTTATCATGGAGTTTTGTGAAGTAAGTTTAAGATAGGATGACTAGTCAAGAGGTCATGTCATGAAACCATTGAAAATAAAATTCACTAAAATACTACACACTCCATTTTAACACTTCAAAAGACCTAAAAAAAACTTTAAAACTAAATATGAATGTTAAACAAGTACAAAATACTAAGGAAGTAAATCTATCACTTAACAAGATCAACTAGTCTAACATGTACACTAAAATATTTTATAAAGAAGACAAAACTAGGTTATTATTCATTGATAAAAGGATGAAAATGAACAGGCCTTCACCATACCTAGGTGGAGGATACAAACTTAGCCAATTAAGGTTCAATATATAGAGAAAGTGAGAGAGAAGAAGAGAAAGGCATATGAGAGAGAGTTTACAAATGTTTCATGAGTAAAAAATAATAAAAGAGTTATGAATCTATCTCAACAAGTCCTAAATTCCATGTGTAGCTCCTATGAGGATGTACCCTTGCTCCAAGTGGTGTAAGAGTTAAAATTATTGCTTGACACTTTGACTAGCTCTCCAAAACATCCTTTTGGTTTATCTTGTTGAATGACAAGTGGTCTTATTGATGGTAAGATAATGGTATCTTAAACCTTTTATCTGATCTTGATACCTCTCAACTAATCTATTTAGGTTCTCTTTGACACATTACTTTGTTCTCTTTTTAGGTTTCTAAAAGACTCTTCATGTATATTGCATACAAGTGTCAAAACTTGAATTCATCTTCTTCAGTTAATCCTATCTTCATGGATAGCCTATTAAACTCATATTATACATTAAAAATTTCATTTTGAGGTCTCAAATTAACCCTAAGAATCCATTCTCTAACAAAATCCTTGATTAGGCCTCATTCTTTATAGCCCTAAAATCATGCAAACCTATTTAAGTCAATAGTTGTATAGATTGTGATGAGAATATGAAGGCATATTCTATGATCTAGTATGGCCTTATAGCTTCATGTTTAATTTCATATCCTAAAAGTGAGTTTAAGTGTACTTTTTTGTTACGTATCTCTCCTAATAAGGTCTCAATTAGGCCTCCCTACCTAGAGACTAAAATTTAGCTCCTCGAGCTTCCCACACATGTGAAACCCCAAATAAACATGTAAATAAATTCAAAGACCTCTAGATGATTCCACACTATGACTCATTATAACCATAATATATCATCCTTCATAGATATTAGTATGCCATTTAAGTTGAGCATTACATGTAGTCTTAGGGCTTATAATTAGTCTAAGGTAGAAGATGAATGCTTTTGTCTCTTTAAGATTATGTGAGTCTAAGTTAGCATTCTTTACATAATGTTCTAACTGATTACATATTCAATCCTCTATTTTTTATATGTAGAGATATTATAACATCTAAATAAGAGTTTTGATATGATCTCATGAAGACAAGGAAGTGCCTTGGTCACAAAATTATCATTCTAACGAAGCTCCAAACTTTGATAGGCATTCTATGGACATCAGCATATAGATAAAAAAATTTGATATTCAATCTATAGATTTTGCTAATCACACTACATAATTCCAAAGCATACAATGGACTTGTCCACAACATATTCTAAGGTATTTTAGGAGTTCTTTCAGTTATTCCATGATGATCCAAACTCCTTCAGCTATTGTTTAGATACTTTCTATTTTTGCATATGTTTATATATAGACTTATATCCATATGTAGCTTTCCATTTATAAAATTTAGTAGATATAGGTTATAAATTTGGATAAGATGATACGAATACATTGTTTATAATATTTGGTAACCAAACATGGTTAGAACAAGAATTTGAAAATCCCAGAAGGATCTCCCCAACCACATGTGGATATTTTTTAAAAGCTCCTCACTATTTTGGCCATATAAACTAATCTTTATGAATATCCTATTATTTAGTTAGTTAAGTTGTTACCTAGTATTTAATGATAGTTTCTTTTGTATCCAATAAAAGGCAGATCCCTGTTTGATTTATAAGAGAGTGAAACATTGTAAGAATTATCATTTTGAATATAAGAATATTTTATGGAAAATAATACTCTTTCATTTATTTCTATGCATTAGTCAAGATTTCCTTCTTAGGATTGAATTATTTTGACCCTAAATCCAAGGGTCCACTCCCCAAGGAAATACGACATGTACTTTTAGTATTTATAATTTGTTTCTTATTTGTTTTTAATTAGAATTAATATAAATACTCTATTTTATTGGATTGATAATCTATAGGTCAAATAGAATATTAATGTGTGTGTGAGATTTATTATTTAAATGAACATTTATCATTTATTTAATTTTAGTAATCTTTATTCTACAACTTAGCTTATGTGTGGATTTGATATTCAATTTTAGTGTGTTTAATTTTCAACAGCATTATGTGATTTATTTCAAGCATTTCATTCAATTTGGTGTGTTTAATTTTTGAGTAAGTTTGTTTATTTCATCACTTAGTTAAGACTCTAAGAACTAAAAACTCTAGATAGATCAACTCAAAAAAAATCCAATCAACACTATTATCTGAACCTAATAAATACCTTACTATAGATAGGCTTGAACACTGGTGTTTCACATAAATTTTGCTTATTAATTTAGAAATAAAGTTGTAAAAATTGAAATAAGGGTGAGGTTAGTAGAACCTGATATGTTGTGCATGTGTTGATTCAGATGATTGTGGAGACTCCTCTTTGTCTAGGGAGGAATGACCTATAGATAAGAAAGCACTAAAGAAAATGGTTGATTGATTAAATAGTAGGGTAGATTACATAGCATGAGATAGATCCAAGAAGCATGAGCTTACTTGGAGGCTACCAATCCACACTTTTAAATAATTAAGTTATAAAAATGATAGATGAATTTCTTACATAAATAGCAAAAGATACTAAAATTAATTACAAGAAGTTCTTGAGAAGAAATAAGTGCTTTGACTAATTATAGTAATAAATGATTAGATATCGATGCTAAATAAGTCAAACATAGTTCAAAAGGTTGAGTGATCCTCTATGATAAGAGTGAAACTTAGGAAATTGGATTTGGTTAGGGTCTAATGGGTTAAATAGGATTGCTATTGAAAATGATAGACATAGACCTTTGGTGATTAGGCTAAACCATCTGTGGTTAATGTGAAACCATTAGCAATTAGGGTCAAAACTATTAGTGGTTGGGAAATTATCAGTGGTTATTATAGGATCTAGTTTTGGAAGATAAGTTAGGCTAGGAAGGTTATTAGAGGGTTATAGAAAGTGATCTTGGGTTAGATTTTGTTATGAGATAAAGGGAAAGTGACATAAGGAATGACATACAAAAAATAATTATTGGATCTTGATAAGGAACAAATACTTAGCTTTGTTATTGTTGGTCTAAATAATGTTGAGGTTGGATAAAATCTTGTTGTGGAATCTAAAGAAATTTTAGTAGAGTGACAGTACCTTGGCTATTGATTGATGAGTTGTAGCAATACTTTTGATCTCTATCCCAGTCGCTGGAGGCTAGAGAAATATCTATACCAAGAATATCTAATATCTTGCATAATAAGTTATGATAATTATTGTTGATAATATTTCACCTCCTCTTCCTCTCTTAATATAGAGGGGAGGGAGTGGTGAAATAATAAATTCAACAAGATGTCTAAAAAGCTATCTAATTTTAAGCTCAACATGTGTTGATTATGAAAAATGGTGGATCAAACAACTATACATAAAAATCAAGCTGGAGTTTTAGTTGGAGTTAAATCTTGAGGTGATTAAGGGAAAACTATAGGAATTTGAAGTTAACCATAAATAGTTAAGGGTTGACCATCGGTAGTTGAGACGGAAAATTTAAAAAAGTATAATTATCCATTGTGACTCATGTTTGGTGGTTGAAAGGTTGTGAAATGGTCCTAAGGGGGGCCAGAGTGATCTAAGGGTCAGTACAACATCTAAAACTATAGTGTGTAGTTTTATAGTGTTTACATTTTCCCCCTTTTTATTATGTAATTTTTATCTTTGAGCTGCAAAACAAAAAAAAAAGGTTGGTACAAGGTTAGATTCTTTGAGTATGGGAGGTGTTCCCCCTCAAACTAGGAAGTGATGAGGTAAAATAGAACTAGGTGCAAGTTTGATAAGTAGTGAAGTGGGTGATAAAGTTGGTGAGAGGTTGGGTAATTAAGCACAAACAAGAACACACAATGTGACTAAGTGTGATATCACGAATCATACATAGACTAGGATGTCATAATTGAGTTAGTACTAAAATGTGGTTGGCACTATAAGGACAAGTGACAAGTATACCAAGTAATCAAATGTAGGCATGTCAATTATGGTTATACTCATAAATGAAAGTCTCCTAGGTAAGGTCAATGTATTCATAGGTATCCAAGGTAAGAAGTTATCCTATAAAGATTAAAAAAATTTAGTGCACAAAAGGTATCACAAGTTCAAAATGTGAAATATGGCAGAGTAGTTGTTTTGGTCAAAATGACCAAGGTAAGGTCATCACAAAAATTTCAATGTTGGGCCAACATGACTAATGTCAATGTTACATGGATGGTTGTTTGGTTGGTAGAGAAGGTATACTCTAATGGTTGGCTATGGTATTTGTTAAAAGTGGTGAAACTTTATGGTTGTTATGTCAAAGGTCTAAAGGGGTTGATCATTGACAATTAAGGTCAACCATCGATGGTCATTAAGTGACCATCGATGGTCATAAATAAAACCTAAAAGGGTGAGGGTTAAAAGTTAAATGAGGTGTTTTAGTTCCTCATTTGTGAATTAACCTATAGTGACTTCACTTGTGGCTCTTGTGATAAAATTGATAATAGTTGAGAAGGTACAAGTAGAGTGAGTGATTGTTGTGTTGAGTGAGAGTTGAGAGAGGTGATTGAGACCAAAGTAGTGAGTTTGAGGTTTGAATAGTGAGGATACAAAGAGGATGAGGTAGAGTGAAGGGCCAAATAGAAATGGTTCCAAGGGCATATCCATGTCGATGGTTATGAAATGAGGTAGGTGTTTTAATTGAATTGGTAGTTTAGATTAGAATTAGTTTGATTGTGTTGTTTTATTACTATGGGTAAGTGGGTTAGACATTGATAAAATTTGGTTGGGGTAAATTTAAGGTTTAAAATTTGGTAGACAGGTGGGAGTTAGGTAGAGGGAGGGTAGAGTGGTGTAGGTAGATGTTTGTTTTATTGATGGAATAATTTGGTGGGGTAGACCTAGGGTTAGGTCACTGATGGCCATCATATAGTCACTGTCGATAGTCATTATTGACCATTAGTGATAGATAGGCAACCATTTCCAATTGATATACTACCATCAAATAGTCATTGACTAGACCATCAGTGGTTAACCATCTAACCATTGGTAGTAAATGGTATATCATTGATAGTTCCATAAGGAACCATTATCGTTCGACATTCAACCATTGGCAGTTGTTTAGTAGGTGAGGTAGGTTAAATAAGATTGGGTTAAATATTTGATATGTTAATGAGTTAAGAGGATCCCTTGTTATAATGTTTAATACCATAAGGGTAGGATGGTAGATGATAGGTTTAAAGAATGGTGTTATAGGTATGGTCTAGAAAACTGATGGAAACAAGAATAGAAAGGGTATAAGGTTATGGTCTAGGAAAAAGGTAGCATAGATTATGTAAATAGGTTAAGGTAAGAGGCGGTGGAAAAGGTGGTTTTTATAGGTACTAATTGATGGACTAGGTAAAATAAGGTATTTAGTATAACCTTGTAGGTGAGGGAGTAGTTAAATATTTAGGATCAAGTTCCTTAGATCCTTGATGAGGTACGTCGAGGCATGATTGACAAGGATTAGTATCACATGACTGAGGTTTGCCTAAGAGGCATGAGATATTACCATCATGTGCCATATGATGTATCCATGTTAGTGGCCCTCATAAAGAGATGGGATATAACCACTAACACATTCTTGATTCTCATTAGAGAGATCACTATTTTTCTAGAGGATATCCACTGAATAGTGTGGCTGCCATTGTAGGGTAAGATGATATACTATATCAGCAATGATGAGAGAGATGAGCATATGGATCATTTGTATGGAGCAAACCTCATTCATTTGGAATGGAATTTAGGAGGATTTTATTATACACCATTATATCACTAGGATAGGGGAGAGAGATGGCTAGTTATGATGATGATGATATCCATCACATGTTACGATCTTCCAGATTTTACTAGTGGTAGGTTTCCATATGTATTATTGGGGGTTCTTATTGATATGTGGTTAGATCATATAGTATTTTCATGGGTACCTATCCTATTAGTCTAGATTTATCAAGATCTCTAGGGGTATCATGATCATAAGAGATATGGGATTAGTGTCAGCTTTGTGATACACTATTGGGTATATGAACATATTAGGGTAATGAGACAGGCTATTGTGGCATGATTTTACTCAAATGGACTATAGGGTTAGATATATGTAATGGATGGGGGATTACATGCTCACAAGACTTGGGGGAGGAGCCTAAGACTTAGATTGGTATAGAGACCAATAAGAGGTACTTGTGAAGGGTGAAGTCATTTAGCACCCATATGTTGGGTTCTTTACATGGGTGAGCTATACTAGGTAGACCTTGTCTTTGTAGATCTACAAATGGATTTTTGGGAGGTGAGACCATGAGGTGAAGTTCATCCCTTTTGATAGGGTGAGGAGATAGTTTGGGCTCATCTAGGCTAATCTAAGTGAGTTTTTGAGGTATCAGAAAGAGGATGCAGAGTTTCCAATACCTTCTCCACAGCCAATTGATGAGTTCATTGATCATGATCTTATACCAGTAAGGGTGGAGACTGACAATATAGGAATCATTAATGAGTATCCTACATGGTTTTAGGCACATTATGATGTAGTAATTTTTGGAGGAGATGATGTCTAATAGGATATTGATGTGGACAAAGAGGTGGGGGTGGGGATCATATGGAGGTGGATACCCCTGATAGATAGAAATTGATTGTAAAGAGAGACCAAGTGTAAGGGGCACTAGTCATCACAAGTGGCTTTAACATTAATGACCCAAGAGAGGGATGTAACAATGGGCTAGGTGGCCATGCTTATTAGGGAGAGATATCAGGCTAGAGCTCAACTAACCATGGTTATATAAGAGAGAGATGCTCTTAGATAGGTAGGTGAGTGAGTATCAACACCTATATGACCATTAGAGACTATCTCTATGGTGAGATATGTAGTGATAGTTGAGGAGATGAGGTACTATGAGGCCTTGGTGTTTACACATCTTCTAGATGAGCCTAAATGGGGTGAGTTTAAAGCAAAGATCACTAGAGGATATAGAAGTGTTACACCAGGTCAATGGGTAGCATCTACAAGTGGACAGGTAGGTTTCAGGGCTAGGAAAACTCCAAGAGGTAGTGCAACTCTAGGACCATAGAGTCTTATGAGACCTTGTATTATTGATGTAATAGACAATTTTGATATTGGTTTGTAAGTTGATGAAGTGAGATGTATATATCCCTGTGAGAGATATGTACATTATTGTTATATATGATGATCATTTTGAATATGATTTCATGATATATAGATGTGATTATGTATTTTGCCTATGTTTATGGATGTCGTTATTGTTATGATCATGATGTTACTTATGATTAGCATGTTATTATTTATTTTTACTCACCTAGCTAGGCATGTAATGGATGACAAATGTGGATAACTTGTTGATATATGACGAGATAAATTATGATGATAATGATATATGGTTTATGATTAGTTGATGGGATTGGTTATGTAGATGATGTTTTATTTATATTATAATGATGTTATGATGCTTATGGTTGGATGTATGACTCATTATAAATGTGGATGTTTTTAGACTAATGAATATATGTTTCCTTACTTTTCTAGGCATGTGATGATGTGGCTAGTTATTTTATGCTCATGATGATGTTTTATATTTGATGGATGTTGCTATGTTCATGATGGGATGATGATTATGGTGTTATGTTGGACATGGCTATGATGTTTAAGATTATGATTATTATCATGGATATTGATGACTATTTCATGATGTGGATATGGTTTATTGTATTTTCTCATGGATGTGATCATTTATTTTATATTCATGAGAAATATGTGTATGATATTATGATGCTGATATAATTATGGTTATGGGTATTGATGATGATGCTCATGGTTTAAATTAATGAGTCTATGCTTCCTTATCTAGATTAGACATGTGGTGGATAACATATGTGAATGACACATTCATTTTTAATGTATGATTAAATGGTTGTAGATATGATAGATGGTTGATGACTAGTTGATGTATTTAGTTAGTAGGATGAAATGATGTGTGATGTATGAGATTGGTTAGCAAAACACATAGAGTAAGTTGGATAACAAAACTACATGTGAGAAAAGATAAGAAATATAGGGTAATAAAAAGATAAGCATATAAATGAATGTATAAATAAGTAGGTATGATGGAATAAGAATAATTAATGATGCTTCTTCTTTGGTAATGACTAAAATAAACCAAAGTCATATCATCTTATAAACATAATCCCTTCAAATGATTTGAATTTAGAATTTGTTAGTTATTTAAATAGTTTTGTGCTCACATAATGTCAAGTACGCTCAAAAAAATGTATTTATAGAGGGTATAAATGGGAGATGGATGAAAATGGAACCTTCTTGTGAGACTAGCATGCCTCTTTAGCAGGTTAACAAAGAGCGAGTATAAACAAGTCCATGTCATATAAGGTATAGACTGATCAATGTAGGAAGTCTACTTATGAAATATGATTGCAACTTCCAAAATTATTCTTGCCTTCTTCTAATTTTGATAATGGGTTGATTGATTAGGAAATTGATCGATTTGAGAAGCATCCTAGGAATTTCTTACGTTTTGAAAAATGCTTGACTTAGCCATCCTTCAAGGGAATGGTCTATGTATGTGAGATTTGTTTAAGTCTTTCGATAGTTGTCCTTCAAGGGAATATTATACCTTTCATTGGGAAAATTTGATTGATTTTGGTATTTATCTCTCATGGGAGTAGTTTGAGAATGCTTAGAATGACACATATAATATATAATTTTTTTCTTGTGTTATGATTTGCTAATTTTTTTGTTTTTTCTATTGACATGGATTTGCTTATATAGGTTAAAAAGTTTCACCTTTATGAAGGAATAACTAGATCACAAGAAGGATTATGATGGTTAAAAGAGGTTTAAGTGACAATGACCATGGGAATCTATCTTATAAAGGGATGAAAAGCACCATGAGAATCATGCCATGGGTAGAGCCATGGTACCCATATATAGGATTAAGACTATAACTGTGATCATTTAATTACATGATTTTGGATTTAATTAGTTATCCTTAGAATAAGGAGATGAATTTTGGTGAACACAAGGTATGATCTTAAGCTAGACAGAAGGTGAGGTTAACCTTGTTTAATAAAAGAAAGAATGTAGATGAGAATCATTGAGGGGCTTAGGTTATAGTTTTATTTCAAAAGAGGACAACTAGTAAGCTTTTTATCCATACTTGTGTTTTATGATAAAAGGTCCAAGCTAATTAAAATCAAACTTACCCCATTTTCTTATCTCCATACTAGTTACATGTTGATTTTATTTTATGATGATATCTCTAATTATGAATTCTCACACTTTTGAGGTATTTGTTATAAGTATACTTGATTCATTCTTGATAGACACAAAGATGGGTAAGAACAAAAAAATAATGTTCATCAAGTAGCTCAAGTTAGGAAAAATGTTCTTGATGATAATTTCCCTAAAAAATGAGATCTTACAGGGATACATAAAGAGAGGGAATTTGGACCTTAAGAGGCAAGATAGCCTCTACTCCAAACATAAGAGAGGAAGGGGTAGCACTTGTAGAGGATTGAATGCTAGTATAAGATGACCATAAGGTGAAGGGGATGTTTAAATAACAATCCCAACCAGATGCATTAACTATTTTAGTTAGCATGTTGTTAAGGGTTTTATAAGAATATTAGACCTATCTATTAGCTTTTGGATAGTAAGGCAATGAGAAACTTAACTTGATACTAAAAGTGTCACAAAGACCTTAGGCTATTTGTTCTTACAAGATTTTCCATTATCAGTGATTATTTTATGAGGAACACTGAAATGATAGATAATGTGATGGTTGATGAAATCAAAAATCTTTTTGGCTTTGGTTGAGATGATAAGAATAGCCTCTACCCATTTGGTGAAATAATATATTCCATTGATGATAGAATGATGTCACTACGAAGAATGGGGGTTAATTTCACCAATAATATCTAGACCCCATTATGATAAGGGCAAAAAATCTTTGGATACTTAGAGACTATGGCTAGGTACGTGATCTAAATTATCATGTTATTGACACTTAACACACTTATTCACATAATCACAACAATCATGGTTAAGGGTGGGCCAATAATATCCAAGGTGAAGGATGCATTTAGTGATGGTTAGGCCACTAAAGTGTCTTGCACATATCCCATCATGCATTTCCTTGATAGCATGAGAGATTTTGTGGATATGTAGGTATAAAAAAAGAAGGCTATCAAAGCCATTCTTGTAACATATTCCCCCTTATATGGTGTAACAAGAAGTACCCTAAATAAATGCTCTTCAGCTATTCCTAGAAATATTGCAAGGGATGATGGCAAGGTTGAGATAATCAAAGATTTGCTTACACAAAAGGTCAGGTTAGGTCTCCTCCACATTAAATATGGTTGGAGAGTCTAATATGATATAGTAAGGTTGGGTAAGATGATATATAATGATAGATATCTTATAATCAATAGGTGAAAATAGGATCTGGGAAGTGCGAGAAGCCATTATATCAGTAAACTTGTTCATAGATCAAAAAATGGCTTAGATAAGGTAATGTTTAAATGATGCTAAAAAATACATCAGCTAGTTATTTTTACTATTGAAAAAAATCATTCTTACATTGATAAGACTTGTTGATTTGGTTGACCACAAGTTTGAATTCACCAAAAATACTGATTATTTTGACTACTAAGGCTAAATCAATTTGGAGACCTATCACTAGGCCTTTATACTCGACCATATTATTGGTATAGTCAAAATCTAGATTAAAAGATAAAGGAAGAGGTTTAACATCAAGGGGAATAAGGAAGATATTGACTCCCCCACCATGCTAACATTTTGACCCATTGAAGAACATGGTCATCTAATAAGTGATGTCTTCTTAAGAAAGGGTGGTAATGGACTCATCAAGAAACTCAAGGGAAGATAATTGATTATCTGTTAAGGGTGCTTTCGCCAATTTATTGGTGATGACTTGCCCTTTTATTGATTTATATCATAGGATATCAAGGTTAAAGTCATCTAAGAGAATGAACCACTTAGCCATATATTAGTTTTGGTATGGCTTAGAGTGCATATAATCAAGTGGGTTAGTATTGGTTATGATGTAGTGCTTGTGTTTGAGAAAGTAGTGATGAAGTTTTTTAGCCATGAAGACCAAATCAAAGCAAAGTTTATTGGTATAGGTATACCAGTCTCATACTCTATAAGTATATGACTAATATAGTAGATGGCTTTCTCTTTATGTTGTTCATATCAATGGGTCAACATTGCCCCTAAGGATTGGTTGGTGGTATAAATATAAAGGTGAAAAGGTTGATCCTCCTTGGGAGGAATGAGGATAGGTGGAGATAGAAAGTACTCTTTAAGTAAATCAATGGCCTTTTAAGAGTCTTTGTTCCACTTAAAAGATACATCCTTTTTCAAAAGGTGGTGGAATGGTTGGCATCAATCTGAGAGTTAAGAGATAAAATAATGAATCAATTGGAGCTTCCCTTGTAAGCTATAGAGTTGCTTGAGGTGGGTGGGAAGATGCATGGTTAAGATTTATTTGATTTTGGTAGGATCAACTTCAATTCATTGAAGGGAGATGATAAATCTAAGTATTTTTCTTGAAAACACCCTAAAAATACACTTCTTGGGGTTGAGGTGGACATGGTAATAGATGAGGCATTCAAAGATAATCTTAAGAATGACATAATGACCTTTACGACATTTGGATTTCTTAATAAGGTCATCAACATAGTCTTCTATGATTTTTTGAGTAAGGTCATGGAATATGTAAGTCATATCATGTTGGTAGGTTATACCATTTTTATTCAAACCAAAAGGCATGACCCTATAGTAGAAAGTCCTCGAGGGGTTGATAAAGGTGGTCTTATGTTGATATTCAATGGCAATTAAGATCTGATTGTAACCTAAGAATATATCCATAAGAGATAACATCTCATGGTCAAATGTAAGATCAATAAGCTAGTTAATCCTTGGAAAAGGAAATTCATCCTTTGGGAAAGCAAGGTTAAGGTCATGAAAGTCAACATAAATGCAAAGTCCCCTTGTGGCTTTGGTGACAAGGATGACATTTGAGATGCATTGGGGATAATTAATGGGTTGAATGAAATTTATAGATAGGAGGCATTGAAGTTATTCTTTGATGATGAGGGACATGTGAGGGTGCATACAAATTCCTTTTTTCCTAATGGGCTTAGTCTCATGGTTGGTGACTATATTATGGGTGGTGATGGAAGGGTTGATTCTTGGCATGTCACTGTAAGACTAATATAGGGGAATCCTTTATGGACCCTAAAATAGTTTCAATTTTGGATTTTATTAGTCTTTTATGTGTTTAATATGTGTATTAGGTCTTAATATTATCTTTAGTGTGATCTAGGTTAGCACAAGTTGCATAAAAGTTGAGTTATGAAGTTTCCCTCCAAAATGCCACTATTTGAAAATTTAAATTATTAAACATTGTTGAAGGATTTCCATGCATGTTATGAAGGTGAAAAGGTGTATAAACATGTATAAAGGGACTTAAGTCTATGTAAAATTCATAAACATGTTCTTTAGTCTATAGGCATGGTCATATAGAATTCATAGTGGGAAAACATTAAAAATGTAATGTAATCTTCAAGTACTTCCATGTAGAAACCTCCAAGATTAAATTATGCATCTTGGTGAAAGGTGGTAGAAATAGTTTTGGTGGAATATAGTGTATTCCATTAAAATTAAAAGGATAATGAACATGTAGACAATGAAAATTGAAGAATGTTGGTTGAATATTTTATCGATCAGCATACTGATAAACAAAATAGGTTTGATCAGCCAAAGTAGGAAGATTGGTCGTCCAAATGTGTAGATTTACCACATCAAATGGGGATTGCTCTCTCCTCTCATCAAGGGGAGGTTCCCTATATATATATATATATATATATATATATATATATATATATATATATATATATATATATATATATAATAATACTCAAGGGTAGAATAAACCATCCATCTCTCTTTTTTCAGAGATGATGCATGTGGATCAAAGGATAAATCTCAAGGGAAATGACAGAAAGCACTTCTCTTCTTTCAAAATTACTATTCAGCAAACCACAAGAATACTCCTAGTAGTAATTGAAAAATGTAAACAAGAACGTAGTAACCAAAAAATTGAGATGTAGCACAAAGTCTCCACCTGAATTTCCCAAGAGTGAGATACGAAGGACAATGAGGGAACAAAGTCGTCCCAAAGTCCTTTACACAAAAACAAAAAGAATACACACTAAAGGTAATAGTGGGGGCAAAAAGTCTCTCAACAGTTGACTTTAGGACACCTTCTTGACTACTTTCACTAATTAAAGGAATATAAAATATAAAGGAATTAAAGGAATTAAAGGAATAGAAAATATATTAAGGAAAAAGATATAAGAATAATTTCCCCAACAACAAAGATATCACAGCACAAAGTCTAAAAAATCACTTGCTTTCTTATTCCAATAACAAAATATGATCAACAATATGAGCTCAAAGTCTCAGTAATTCCTTTCAATTTGGGTAGAGTTTCATTTCTAATTGTCAAAAAGAGATATTTATTTACAATAAAAGAGAGTCCCTTACATAGCCTCTTCAATAAGGACTCGAGAATAGTAACACATCTTGTTGCATTGAAATTTGTTAAGAAGATAGGATGGAATTTAGGGGCATTTACTCATTTGCTTTTCTCAATGCAGAGAAACAAGTCACGCTATTGAAAGTTTGCATCTTTCAATGTCCACCTGGTGATCTGATCCTTCTTCATCATTCCTCCTTTTTTGGTTAATTGATTCAGGTCCTTGATTCAATTTGATGCTCTGTTCTTTAGTCGCTTCCTGCTGGTCTTGGCCTCAAAGTCTTTGAATGCATTCGGGTCCATAGATTTAAAACTATAAGGATCAATGGCTATTTCATTATCATAACTTTGATATCTGTGGGCACATCACTTTCCTCAGCAATTCCTTCAGTTTTGTCATTTGAACTGTCTCAAAGGTGACCTACCTTTCGAGCCTTAAGAAATCATCTACTTTGGGTTGGGAAGAGCCCCTCGCAAGGGTATCTGCCCTTTAGGCAATCTTTGGATGGCCTTCAGGCTTCTTTATTTTGGTGAGTCGCTAAGTCTTTTGTTTTGCATCCTCTCGAAGGGAAGGTGACCCTTCAACTTTGGGGGAGTGTCCTTTAAGTTGGCAGTTGAGCATCCCCCGCAAGGGCACTTACCCTTTGGGGTCCTTCGACGGCCTTTCGACATCCTTTAGAGCTTTCCCATGGGATTTTTTCATGAACACTTTCTCATGAGATTTTTTCATGGACATTTTCCCACAGACAAAAAGTCCACAGATAACTTCTCGCAGACAAAAAGTCTGTAGAATTGTTTTGATTGATTTGTCTTTGCCTTTGGAAATTCCTTCAGGATTTCCTCCCATGGCTTCTTTCCCAAATTCCTTCAAACTTTTTGTCTAAAGGAATTCCTTCAAACTTTTTATCTGAAGGAATTCCTTCAGACAAAAGTCTGAAAGAATTATGCCTTAGTCTTTTTTGACTGCCTTAAACAAAAATCTAAAAGAATTTACCTTTGTGACTTCCTTGAAAATTACCCTTTCGAAGGGTGCTTTTGTCGACTAAGTGCCCTTCGTAAGGGCACTTGTCCTTCAGGAGGGTCTTTTGAACTTTTTTATTTAATTGCTCCTTTGAACCAACCATTGAACCAAGATTTGAACCATGCTTTGAACCAAGCTTGAACCAAGCGAATGAACCAAACTTTGAACCAAACTGATGAACCATTTGATGAACCGACTGAGTAAACCGAATGAATGAACCAAAGCACTAAACCAACCATTAAACCAAGATTTGGTTCAATGGTTTAATGGTTCATTCCCTTTGATTTGGCTAAGTCCTTTGATCCTAGTTGAACCAAATGTGTTAAACCTATTGAACCTTGAACCCATTGAACCTTTGAACCAAAGTGGTTCAATGGTTCAATGGTTCAAGCCTTAGAAACTTGTTCTTTTGATTGAACTTGCTTGTAGAAGACTTTTAACTTGACTGTAGAAGCCTTTGAACCTGAAAGCGATTAAACTCTTGCTGTTGATGTTGAACCTGTGAAGCCCATTGAACTTGGCCTATAGAGTCCATAGATTTTATTTTCCTACAGAGTCCATAGATTTCTCTTCCTACAAAGTCTGTAAATTCAAGCCTATAGAGTCCATCGATTCAAGCCTAAAGAGTTTATAGATTTTTGAGAAGCTTAAAAAATGAGGAATTTGAATGCCCAAGACAAATTTCAAAAAGGGAAGAGATAATTTTGGTCTGTAGGACCAAAATAGTTCAAATGTTGTCCCAAAAATGAGTGATATTTTTGGGGGACAACATTTGGCTCTAGTTGGGGAACTTCTATCAATTGTAAAAATAATTGAAGGGAGTAGAATTTAGAATCTCCAATGCATTGAAGTATGCCATTGGGCTATGGAGTCATGCTACTCATAAATGAAAGGCATAAAAAAAAGGAAACAAATAAAGTAGAACATAATTAAAAACTATAAAAATATACATATGTACAGATGCAATAATTTGATACTTCAAGAGTTGAAGTGTTTCAAATGCTGCTTCTTGAGAGGCAGTGAAAATAGTGTGCCATCTTGGTAAACTAGCAGGAAACCATTTTGCCCCCAAAAATGGTGATAGGCAAATAGAGCTCTCCACCAAGAAACCAATTTTTTGCAACTTCCTCTTGGCCTTTTCTTCTTGTTGTTCCATGGCAGGACGTGGTCTCAAACTAAAAACCATAACTCCTTGCTCTACCTGTGAAGAGTTCCTTTTGCTAACTTTAGAATGTAGCATTATAGTCCACCACCATAGCTTATTGTTCTATTGGTCTAGTCTAGCACATGATTTGATTGTCAACATCAAACTCTTGACAAACCATCAGCTCAACATCTCCTTTGATGTGAAGGAGTTTGACCTCTTCACCCTGAGTAGTTTTCAATCTGAGCAATAGAGATCTGTATCTAATTGTGGAAGAATTGCTACCATCAAATTCTAGGATCCAAGCATCATCAAAAGCTGATCTTCTATCAAATTTATCTTCATCAGAGATGGAAGATCCTTCTTGATTTGTACTATCCCCTACTAATTCTTCAAATGCCTTATTTGGATCAAATCCTAGATTGCTAGCTACAGGAATTTCATCTACTGAGACATGAGTATCCTTAGTGGTCAAGAAATAATTATCCCTACCTGAAGGCTCAAATAGAATTTGAGAAATAGGGGTTGACATTTGGGTAACCATAATTTTTGCCTCAGACATGTCCACACTTAATTCTCCACCAATGTTTAATTGCTCAGGATTGGATTGTAGGGATTCAAACTCAGTCATTTGAATTTTGGATTTCTTGACATGATCAATCATGTCAAATGACTAAGATAGACTTAGAAGAGAGGATGGGAGTTCATCCTTTTGGTTTTTGGGAGGGAGAGGACTGAGCTATGAATTTGAAGTAGAAAGTGCAGAGATGTTTGATGTACTCACTTCTTTGGCAATCACCAGTTCCTTTGACTAGAAAGAAAAAGGGGTTCTCTACTCAGTAATTGAAATTACTGGTTGGAGTCACTCCTCTATCTTCTTTTTGTCAGCCTACTGGGCTGACTGATTCTGGGACCTAGTGAATACTATGTATGATCCTTCAACTGCTTCACCTTTACTTATGGGTTCATCCTAGAAATTTAGGAAACCAATGTGGGAGTCACCAGCTAATTCTTCTAGATCCTCCTTGAAGATATC
This sequence comes from Torreya grandis, assembly GCA_037957365.1. Taxonomy (NCBI): domain Eukaryota; kingdom Viridiplantae; phylum Streptophyta; class Pinopsida; order Cupressales; family Taxaceae; genus Torreya; species Torreya grandis. The sequence goes on along the minus strand of JARHVA010004456.1, from coordinate 941,690 downwards.
AGTGCCATTTTCTTGTTCAAACTTAGGTTGTAAATAAGAAACATGTTCTGTTTCTAGATATCCAACTACTAAGTTGGTTGGAGGTGCTTCAAGGACAAGGTTCCTCTATGGGGGAGGAAGATGATTTTGTTGCCCTTGACTTCTAGTAATGTTGCCTTGATATGGCTGATTAGGGAATGTCCTCTTTGGTATATCTTTATATAGAGGAGTAGAAAACATACCTTGTGTCATTTGCCTTTTCAAGGCTAGTAATTCATTTGCCAACTTTTGTACCATTGGGTCAGTGGTGAGTGTGGGTGAGTATTCAAAAGATGAAGAAGATCTATTTCTATTTGGATCTCTTCTTATCTTCCCTATTAAGATGAGATCATCTTCTACCTTAGTAGCCAAAATTTGAGTTGTAGCAAGGTATATATGACCAACTCATCTTAGTAGAAAACTCACTTTAGGTAGTTGTGAATTGATGAAGAAGCATTTGAGGTTCTGAGGTGTCGGCAGGGCAACCATGGGAATCCTGTGCCTCAACTTGTCGAACTTGGAAATAAAATCCCTCATAGGCTCATGAGGCTCTTTCTTCATTTGAGTGAGTTGGGCCAGCAAGGCATGTGCATCTTTTATGGGCTTGAACCTTTCTTCAAACTTGGCTTTGAGTGTATCCTAGTCAGTCACTAATCTAGCTTACAGATGATAAAACCAGTCTGCAGTAGCACCTTGTAGTGTCTCCACAAAAAGCTTGACTACCACATCTTTAAATTCCACCCTTATAACAGCACAAGCTATGCTAAAGGCTTCAATGTGTTCATTAGGGTGAACTATCCCATCATCAAATAATTTGGGGAAATTCTTTCTTGAACTACGTGGGAGTTCATGCAGAGGTGGAGTCAAGTTGAGTGGGCCAAAAGAGTTGCCATAGGAGCCTTGAAATGCCATGATTTAACTAAGAAAAATAGAGATAAGAAATCTAGATGAAGTAGCTAAATTAAAAAACAAAAATAGAAAAGGATTGGGTCAGCTTTAGCTTGAGGCTTCAAACTGCGCACTCTTTCCCAACAGCTTCTAGTTTTGCAAACCAGATAAAATAACATAGGTGGAGGAAGATGGTAAGGCTATAATGAATAATGGGTAAGACATGAAATGGAGTTGCCAGAGTTTTTAATGGATAAGGGTTATAATGATATACTATAATCCACAGTGGAGTCACCAAAAACTATTGGTTGAATATTTTGTTGATCAGTGTACTGATAACAAAATAGGTTTGATCAGCCAAAGTGGGAAGATTGGTCATCCAAATGTGTAGATTTACCACATCAAAAGGGGAATAATCTCTCCTCTCATCAAGGGGAGGTTCTATATATATATATATATATATATATATATATATATATATATATATATACATACATACATATATATATATATATATATATATATATATATATATAAACAAAAAATAATACTCAAGGGTAGAACAAACCATCCATCTCTCTTTTTTCAGAGATGATGCATGCACATCAAAGGAGAAATCTCAAGGGAAATGACAAAAAGCACTCCTCTTCTTTCAGAAGTACTATTTAGCAAACCACAAGAATACTCCTAGTAGTAATTGAAAAATGTAAACAAGGACATAGTAACCAACAAATTGAGATGTAGCACAAAGTCTCCACTTGAATCGCCCAAGAGTGAGATACAAAGGACAATGAGGGCACAAAGTTGTCCCAAATCCATTTACATAGAAATAAAAATAAAACACACTAAAGGCAATAATGGGGGCGCAAATTCTCTCCACAGTTGACTTCAGGACACCTTCCTAACACTTTCATTAATTCTACTTGTTGAATTAAAGGAACAAAAAATATATTAAGTAAAAATACATAAGAACAGTTTCCCCAACAACAAATATATCACAGCACAAAGTCTAAAAATTCACTTGCTTTCTTATTTCAATAACAAAATATGATCAACAATCTGAGCTCAAAGTCTCAGTAATGCCTTTCAATTTGGGTAGAGTTTCATTTCTAATTGTCAAAAAGAGATATCTATTTACAATAAAATAGAGTCCCTTATATAGCCTCTTCAAGAAGGACTCAAGAATAGTAACACATCATGTTGCATTGAAATTTGTTAAGAAGACAGGCTAGAATTTAGGTGCATTTACGCATTTGCTTTTGTCAATGCAGAAAAACAAGTCATGCTATTGAAAGTTTGCATCTTTCAATGTCCACCTAGCAATCTGATCCTTCTTCATCATTCCTCATTTTTTGGCTAATTGAATCAGGTCCTTGATTTAATTTGATGCTCTATTCTTTAGTCACTTCCTACTAGTCTTGGCCTCAAAGCCTTTGAATGCATTTGGATCTATAGATTTAAAACTACAAGGATCAATAGTTATTTCATTGTCGTAACTTTGACATCTGAAAGCACGTCACTTTTCTCAAAAATTCCTTTAGTTTTGTCATTTGAGCTTTCCCAAAGGGGACTTGCCTTTTGGGCCTTAAGAAATCATCTGCTTTGGGTTGGGAAGAGCCCCCTAAAAGGGTATTTGCCCTTCGAGTGGTCTTCGGATGGACTTCGGGCTTCTTTATTTTGGTGGGTCGTTAAGTACTTTGTTTTGCATCCTCCTGAAGGGAAGGTGACCCTTCGGCTTTGGGGGAGTGTCCTTTAAGTTGGCAGCTGAGAGTCCCCCATAAGGGCACCTGCCCATTGGGGTCCTTCGACATCCTTTCGGCATCCTTCAGAGCTTTATCTTAGGCTTTTTTTGAAAACACTTTCCCAGAAGCTTTTTCCACAGACATTTTCCCATGAACAAAAAGTCTATAGACAACTTTCGACAGACAAAAAGTCTATAGAATTTTTTTGATTGATTTGTCTTGGCCTTTGGAAATTCCTTCGGGCTTTCCTCCCACGGCTTCTTTCCCAAATTCCTTTAGAATTTTTTTTTGAAGGAATTCCTTCATATAAAAGTCTAAAGGAATTATGCCTTATTATTTTTTGACTGCCTTAAACAAAAATTTGAAAGAATTTACCTTTGCGGCTTCCTTGAAAATGGCCCTTTTAAAGGGTGCTTTTGTCGACTAAGTGCCCTTTGCAAGGGCACTTGTCCTTCGAGAGGCTCTTTTGAAATTATGTATTAAACTGCTCCTTTAAACCAACCATTTAACTAAGCTTTGAAACAAGTACATGAACAAATATTTGAACCAAGCCGATGAACCATTTGATGAACTGACTAAGTGAACCGAATGAATGAACCAAAGCAATGAATCAACCATTGAACCAAGATTTGGTTCAATGGTTCAATGGTTCATTCCCTTTGATTTGGCTAAGTAATTTTGATCCTCATTGAACTGAATGCATTGAACCTATTGAACCTTGAACCTGTTGAACCTTTAAACTCAAGTGGTTCAATGGTTCAAGCCTCCAAAACTTGTTCTTTTGATTGAACCTGCTTGTAGAAGACTTTGAACTTGAATGTAGAAGCCTTTGAACCTAAAAGTGATTGAACTCTTGTTGTTGATGTTGAACCTATGAAGCCCATTGAACTTGGCTTGCAGAGTCTGTAGATTTTCTTTTCATGTAGAGTCCATAGATTTCTCTTCCTACAGAGTCCATAGATTCAAGACTGCAGAGTCTGTAGGTTCAAGCCTGTAGAGTCCGTAGATTTTTGAGAAGCTTGGAAAATTAGGAATTCGAATGCCTAGGACAAATTTCTAAAAGGGAAGAGAAAATTTTGGTCTGTATGACCAAAATAATTCAAATGTTGTCCCAAAAATGAGTGATATTTTTGGGGGACAACAAAGAATAAAGGACTATGTTATGTGAAATTCTATGCACCTTGGCCTTGCATGGTTGAAACAAAGTATTTATGTGCTTGAATACATAAGGTGGTGAGTAATTTTTATATAAGATTGTTGTTATTATTGTGATAAAACTTTAATATCTATTTTGAGACAGACAACATGTATTTAAATTATAAAGAAGTTCCTTATAAGAAGATAAATAGGTCTGTCATGTAATGTGTGAAAGTGTGCAGATTGTTTAGTTGACAATGTGACCTTTTTTCATTGATTTATATATTTAATGGTGTGATGAAATGATTTTCCATGTTATAGATAACTTTTGTGACTTACAATAGGTTTTAAGGTGGTGAGTTCTATTTTCTCAAAGTTTGCTTCTCATTATTAGTATACTGGTTAGAAACCCTAAGTTGTTGACTGTGTTCTCATCTTAGTTTTTTCTAGACTCCAAAGTTTTTAAGAAAGGATATAAATAGTATTGAGATGTGGAAATAAACCTAATATAATTTATATATATTGTTTAAAATTTGAAAACAATGAAACCCTGTTGAAACCCCTATTTTTTACTAAAAAATACAATCAAACATAGCTGAGTTTACCTTGTTATGAATGATCCATGGAGTATTTTGAGTTGGTTATTGAATTAAAAATCTTAATGGAACCTATATAGACCTATTAAAATCATTATCTTGTTTTGAAACCATTTCTAGTTCAAGATATTGATTTTAGACCACCCTCAGCCTATTTAGTCATCCTAAACCCTAACAACTAGGGTTTTGCCTATTGTGAGGAAAATAATCATAAAAATTTCACAAAAACTTGTATTATGTATTTTAACATTACCTAAATAATCAAAATATTTTTAGTACTATACAATACTTTTAGTATGGAGTTTTAGCAAGAGATCTTGGGGAAAGGGCTAAAAAGGCCTAGTTTGGAAGGCTATAAGAAGGAATGAGGAGTTAGGGAGTGAGATAGACCCTAAAAATATAAATATGTGTGTATTTAAATAGGATAAAGGTGAAAAAAATAATGATAATTCACAATCTTTGTTACTTTTTTGTACTCACCTATATGCAAGCAAAAAAGTGATACAAGAAAGGCTAGTTTGGTAAGCAGAGTTGCATAAGTGGTAAGTGTTTGAGTTAGTTTAAAAAGGGGTATATAGGGTTAATATAGAATATATTAAGAAATATAAATATCCTAAAATCTTATAATAGTATTGAGAGATTAAAATTTTTCTTGATGGATGATTTTTTAAGCCTAAAACTAGTAAAGTGAACCTTTGTTCAGGGATAAGAAAGGGAAAACTTGTGAAAGCTCTACATGATTTGGTATCAAAGCCTAAAGATGGTTAGAGGATAAGGTAAAAAGGACAAAATGGTAGCAAGGAAAAGGAAACCTACAACTCACATAATGCAACATAATATGGTAAATTTGCTCATTGAGATGAGGAACATGCAGGCTAAAATGAAAGCTATTGAGATAGCTCAAAGAAGAAGGGTCATTATTAAAGATGAAACTGATAGAGAAGAGGAAGTTCATATAGAAGAAGAGGAGGAAGAAATATAAGATAGAGAGGAACAAATATTGATCAAATCTTTGATGAAGATGGGCTCAAAACCAAATATAGATGTGTTAATGTATGAAGGCAGTCTAAATGTGGATGAGTTGGTGGATTGGATAGAAACCATGGATAAATATTTTGAATATGAGGAGGTTATTTACACCGAGAAAGTTAAATTTACAATCACAAGATTGAGAGGACATGATTCTTTATAGTGGGATGGAATCTAGGAAGAGAAAGGAGAAGAGGTAAGACAAAAATTTAGTCATGGGATAGGATGGTGATGAAGATGAAGGAAAATTTCATGCCCAAGGATTACCATACACATTTGTTTATGAGGTTGTAAAATCTTAGACAAAAGGATCATTTAGTGAAGGAATACATATAAGAGTTTCATAGATTGACAATTAGAATAGGACACTTGGAAGAAGATGATGAGAAGGTAGAAATGTACCTGAATGGTCTCAAGTTATCCATACAAGATGAGATCGGTATATTGACTTTGAAATCAGTTGAAGAAGAATACCTAGTAGCCTTGAAATTTGAGGATAAGTTGGTAAGAAGGCATACTTAGCAAGCAAGAGGAAGGGGTAAACAAGTGAGAGGAAGAGGAGAGTATCAGAATAAGAATGCATATGAGGAAGGTGAAAGTAGTGGACAAAGGCATGAAACATAGCTAATAGGTGGTTATAGAGGTAAGAGGCAATACTATAGAGGTGGAGATGTTAGAGGAAGAGGATCTACTAGTTTTAGAGGAAAATGTTTCAAATGCAACAATTATGTAAGTCATAAGTATTAGGAGTATCTAGAGGATAAATAATAAAGAATTTATAGGAATGAGAGTAGAAATTAAGTAGTAAACCCTATAAAATATGAGAGTGTTGGATCAGATTCACATACAGTGGCACCTAATGAAGGAGAGTCATTCTTGATGAGAAGGACATTTTTTAAGCCACCAAAGGAGAAAGAACCTGCCCAATAAATAACACTCTTAAGGATAACATGTAAGTCCCATGATAAATGTTGTAATATGATAATAGACTCATGAAGTATAGACAACTTGCTTTCAAATGAGATGGAAAGTAAAATTGGTCTCAAAATATTGCCTCATCTCATACCTTACAAAGTTTCTTGGCTTTAAAAGTGATATAGTGTGCTTGTTAATGAATAGTGCTTAGTAGATTTTTAGATTGGTACTTATAGGGATCAGTTTATGTGTGATCCACATGGACGTTTATTATGTACTACCAAGGAGGCCTTGGTAGATTGATAGGTCAACTAGTCATGATGGAGTTAAAAACACCTATTATTTAGAACACAAGGGAGTCAAGTATACATTATTGGCTTTGAAGAGTGATGAAAAAGTTGTTTGTGTATATTATAAGGTATTGGTTGTAAGTTATAAGGAGTTGGTGTAGTAGTAGGATGAATAAGTGAAGATGGAATAATATCCCAAGGAGATTGAGGTAGCCCAAGTTGAGGAATGTGAACCTATGCCAAGTAAGAATTTTTCAAGTAAGTTTGTGAATGAGTTGTTTTCAAGTTTGTCTCAACATTTGGTGAAGATTTGTAGTTGTGAATTCATATAAGGCATGACAGGGAAGCTCTAATGCATGAGAGAAAGCCTTGAAAAGGAAAGAGTTGGAAAAGAGTTAAGTAGTGAACAACAAGTCTAAGAATGACAACTAAGTGAATGGAATAGTATGAAAGTGTTGAGTCAAGATCATGAGAATGTGGATGAGAGCATGCAATCCTTGTGTATAGAGGAGGTTAAGGGTAGTTATGAAGATGATATGCAGTATTAATTCAAACACTTAAGTAAATAGCTGGTATGTAAGGACTCAAGAGTTGATATGCATGAGGTAAAGTGTACCAAGCAAGAAGAATGGGTGAAGAATGAAAAAGATATAGTTGCAGCAGTAATGCCTTATGAAAGCAAGATAGTGAAGGATTAGTTTGAAGGAGTGGAATCATGGTTTTCACATCTAAAGAAAATAATAGAAGGAAATAATAGTGTTTTCTTTAACAAGTTTGTTACATGTGCAGGTACACCAATGAAGAAGAAGAACCAAAGGCGGCATAATTGTGGGACCAAGAACATGTTCAAATCTAAAAGAGGTAAGTAGCATTACTAACTTTCAATCAGGAGGTATAAATCAGCTAAAGAGAAACATACACCAAGTTGACATATATGGCAAATAATTCTTCAACTTGGTAGTATGATGCAGGGGCATCCTATATGGACCCAAAAATAGTTTAAATTTTGGATTTTAGTAGTATTTTAGGTGTTTAATAGGTTTATTATGTCCTAATATTATCTTAGGTGTGATCTAGGTTAGCACAAGTTGCATAAAATTTGAATTATGGAGTTTCCCTCCAAAATGCCAATATTTGAAAATTTGAATTTTTGAACCTTGTTGAAGGATTTATATGCATGTTATGAAGATGGAAAGGTGTATGAACATGTATAAGGGGCCTTAAGGATATGTAAAGTTCATAAACATTTTATTTAGTCTATAGGCATGGCCATATAATATTCATATTGGGAAAACATTAAAAATGCAATGTAATTTTCAATTACTTCCACATAGAAAACTCCAAGATTCAGTTATGCATCTTGGTAAAAGGTGGTAGAAATAGTTTTTTAGGAATATAGTGTATTTAATTCAAATTAAAATGAGAATGATCATGTAGACAATAACAATTCAAGAATAATGGACTGTGTTATGTGAAATTTTGTGCACCTTGACCTTGCATGGCTAAGACAGAGTACTTGTGTGCTTGAATACTTAAGGTGGTGAATAATTTGAATATAATATTATTTTTATTATTATGATCAAACTTTAATATCTATTTTGAGATAGATATCAAGTATTGAAATTGTAAAGAAGTTCCTTATAAGAAGATAGCCAGGTTTGTCAAGCAATGTGTGAAAGTGTACAGACTGCTCAATTGAGAATGTGACATTTTATCATTGATTTATACATTAAATGGAGATATTAAATGATTTGACATGTTATAGAGAACTTTTGTGACTTACAAGAGGTCTAAAGGTGATGATTTATATTTGCTCAGAGTTCTTTTCTCATTAATAGCATACTAGATGGAAACCCTAAGTTATTGACTATGTTCTTAACTTGGTTTTATGTTTTAGAATACAAAGTGGTTAAGAAAGGATATAGATAGTATTAAAACATGGGAATAACCCTCATACAAGTTATATAGACTATTAAAATTTTGAAAACAATGAAACCCTATTGAACCCTCTATTTTTTGCTAAAGAATATAGTCAAGCATAATTGAGTTTACTTTATTGTGAATGATCCATGAAGTATTATGAGGTGGTTATTGAATTAAAAAGTTTCATGGAACCTAGGAAGACATATTATAACCTTTATCTTAATTTGAAACCATTTACAGTTCAATATATTGATTTTAGACCACTTTCATCTTGTTTAGTCATCCTAAACTCTAACAACTAGGGGTTTGCCTATTGTGAGAAAAGTAACCATAAAAATACACAAAAACTTGCATTTTGATGTATTTTATCATTCCATAACTAATTAAAATAGTTTTAGGACTGTACAACACATGTAGTATGGATTTCTAGAAAGAGGTCTTGGGGAAAGGGCTACAAAGGCCTAGTTTGGAAGGCTATAAGAAGGAAAGAGGAGTTAAGGAGTGAGATAGAACATTAAATTTGACACACAGGTGTATTTAAATAGGTTAAATGTGAAAAAAATTTACAATTCACAATCCTTGGTACTTTTTTGTAATCACCTATATGTAGGCAGAAAAGGGCTATAAAGAAGGCTAGTTTGGTACGCAGAGTTGCATAAGTGGCAAGTAAGTGCTTGAGGTAGTTTCAAAAGTGGTATATAGGGTTGCTATATATTATATTATTTAAGATAAAGATCTTGAAGTATTTTAATAGTCCTATGAGATTAAAATTTTGCATGGAGGATGAATTCTTAAGCCTAAGACTAGTAAAGCAAACCTTTGTTCAAGGATAAGAAAGGGAAAACTTGTGCAAGATATGCATCATTTAGTATCAAATCCTAAATATGGTCAAATAATATGGTAAAAAATATAAAATTAAAGCAAGGAAAAATAAACCTACATCAGCTCAAAGAGTGCAACAAAATATGGCAAATTTGCTCATTGAGTTGAGGAACATGCAAGATAGAATGGAAGCTATGGAGATAGCTCAAAGAATAAGGATCATTTCTGAAGATGATAGTGATAAAGAAGAGGAATATATTAGAGTAGAAGAGGAGGAAGAAAGAGAAGATAGAGTGGAGGAAAGATTGATCAAAGCCATGATGGAGATGGGCTCAAAACTAAAGCTAGATGTGTCAATGTATGAAGGCAATCTAAATGTGGATGAGTTGGTGGATTGGATAGAAGCCATGGATAAGTATTTAAAGTATGAGGAGGTGTCTAACACCAAGAAAGTGAAATTTTTAGTCACAAAAGTGAGAGGATGTGTTTCTTTGTGGTGGGATGGAATCTAGGAAGAGAGAAGGAGAAGAGGCAAGACAAAAATTCAGTCATGGGATAGGATGGTGATGAAGATGAAGGAAAAGTTCATATGTAAGGATTACCACACACATTTTTTTAGGAGGTTGTAGAATCTTAGACAAAAGGAGCATTCAGTGAAGTAATACACATAATAGTTTCATAGATTGACAATTAGAATAAGACACTTGGAAGAAGATGATGAGAAGGTATCAATGTACATTAATACTCTCAAGTTATCCATATAATATGAGATAAATATATTGAATTTGAAATTGGTTTAAGAAGCATACCAGGAAACCTTGAAAGCTGAGGAGAAGTTGGCAAGAAGGGATACTCAACAAGCAAGAGGAAAAGGTAGACAAGTGAGAGGAAGAGGAGAGTATGAGAATAAGAATGCATATGAGGAAGGTGGATAAAGGCATGAAGAATATCCAAGAGGTGGTTATAGAGGTATGAGGGCATACTATAGAGGTGGAGATGCTAGAGGAAGAGGGACTACTAATTTCAAAGGAAACCGTTATAAATGCAACAAGTATGTATGTCATAAGTATTAGGAGTGTCCAAAGGAGAAGAAAGAAAGAATTTATAGAAATGAGATAAAAAATCAAGTGGATTAACCTACAGAGGAAGAGAGTGTTGGATCATACTCACATATAGTGGCACCTAAAGAAGGAGAGTCACTCTTAATGAGAAGGACATTATTGAAGCGAGAAAGAACCTACCCAATGGAGAACATTCTTTAGGACAAAATGTAAGTCACATGGTAAATTTTTTAAGATGATAATAGACTTAGGAGGTAAAAACAACTTGGTTTTAAATGAGATGGTAAGCAAAATTAGTCTTAAAAGATTGCCTCATCCTACACCTTACAAAGTTTCCTAGCTTCAAAAAGGATATAGTATTCTTGTTAATGAACAATTCTTAGTAGATTTTTAGATTAGTAACTATAGGAATCAAGTTATGTGAGATATCATCCCAATGGATGTTTTTCATGTACTAAGATGGAGGCATTGGCAGTTTGACAGGTCAACTAGTCATGATGGAGTAAAGAACACCTATTATTTAGAGCAAAAGGGAGTCAAGTATACATTATTGCCTTTGAATAATGATGAAAAATTTGTTGGTGTAAATTATAAGGTATTTGTTTAAGGTTATAACGAGTTGGTATAATAGTAGGATGAAGAAGTGAGGATGGAAGAACAACCCAAGGAGATTGAGGTAGCCCTAGTTGAGGAATGTGAACCTATGCCAAGTAAGACTTTTCAAGTATGTTTTTGAATGGGTTGTTTGAAAGTTTATCTCAACATTTGGTGAATATTTATAGTTTTGAATTCATATAAGGAATGATAGGTAAGCTCTAATGCATGATAGAAATCCTTGAAAACGAAAGAGATGAAAAAGAGTTGAGTAGTGTACAACAGGTCCAAGAAGGATAGCCAAGTGAATGGAATAGTATGAAAGTGTTGAGTGAAGATCATGAGAATGTGGATGAGAGCATGTATTCCTTGTGTATAGAGTAGGTTAAGATTAGTTATGAATATGATATGCAATATCAATTCAAACACTTAAGAAAACAAATGACATGCAAAGACTCAAGATTTGATATGCATGAGGTGAAGTGTACCAAGAAAGAAGAATGGGTGAAGAATGAAGAAGATACAATTATAGTATTAGCTCCTTATTGAAGAAATATAGTGAAGGATTAGTTTTAAGGAATGGAATCATGGTTTACACATCCAGATCAAATAATAGAAGGCAACACTAGTGTTTTTTAACAAGTTTGTTACATGTGTAGGTATACCAATAAAGAAGAAAAACAAGAGGAGGCCTAATTATGGGGTACAAGAACATGTTAAAATCTATGAGAGGAAAGTATAAGTAGCAACATTCAATCAAAAGGTACAAAGTATTTAAGAGAAATATACACCAAGTTGACATATATGGTAAAAAAAAGTTCAGCTTGGTAGTATGATTTAGGGGCATCTTATATGGACCTAAAAATAATTTCAATTTTAGATTTTAGTAGTCTTTTAGGTGTTTAATAGGTTTATTAGGTTCTGATATTGTCTTAGGTGTGATTTACGTTAGTACAAATTGCATAAAAGTTGAATTATGAAGTTTCCCTCTAAAATACCACTATTTGAAAATTTGAATTTTTGAACCTTGTTGAAGGATTTCCATGCATGTTATGAAGGTGTAAAGTTATATAAACATGTATAATGAGACTTAAGGCTCTGTAAATTTCATAAACATGTTATTTAGTCTATAGGAATGGTCATATAGTATTCATAGTGGGAAAACATTAAAAATGCAATGTAATTTTCAATTACTTCCACATACAAACATCGAAGATTCAGTTATGCATCTTGGTAAAAGGTGGTAGAAATAGTTATAGTGAAATATAGTGTATTCCATTCAAAGGAAAAGGAGAATGAACATGTAGACAATTAAATTTTAAGAATAAAGGACTGTATTATGTGAAATTCTATGCACCTTAACCTTGCATGGCTGAGACAGAGTATTTGTGTGCTTGAATACTTAAGGTCATGAGTAATTTGAATATAATATTATTTTTATTATTGTGATCAAAATTTAATCTCTATTTTGAGATAGATAGCAGGTATATAAATTATAAATAGGTTCATTATAATAAGATAAATAGGTTGTCAAGTGATGTGTGAAAGTGTGAAGATTGCTCAATTGATAATGTGACATTTTCTCATTTTTTTATACATTGAATGGAGAGATTAAATGATTTTACATGTTATATATAACTTATGTGACTTACAGGAGGTTTCAACCATGGAATATTGAAAGCTTGTTATTGAATTTAAAAGTTTCATGGAACCTATATAGACCTATTCCAACCCTTATCTTTATTTTAAACTATTTCTAGTTCAATATATTAATTTTAGACCACTCTCAACCTGTTCAACCATCATAAAACTTGACAACTAGGGTTTTGCCTATTATGAGAAAAGAAACCCTAAAAAATTCATAAAAACTTGTATTATAATGTATTTTTACATTCCATAACTTATTTAAAAAGTTTTAGGACTATACAGTACCTATAATATGGAGTTCTAGCAAGAGGTCTCAGCGAAAGGGCTAAAAAAGCCTAGTTTGGAAGGCCATAAGAAGGAAAGAGGAGTTAGGGAGTGAGATAGACCCTCAAATTTGACAAATATGTGTACTTAAATGGGTAAAGGTGAAAAAAAGTTGAAAATTCACAATATTTGGTAGTTTTACATACTCACCTATATGTAGGCAGAAAAAGGCTATAAGGAAGGCTAGTTTGGTAAGCAGAGTTACATAAGTGGCAAGTAAGTGTTTGAGATAGTTTCAAAAGGGATATAGAGGGTTACTATATATTTTATTAATCAAGATAAAGATCTTGAAATCTTGTAACAGTCCTGATAGATTAAAATTTAACATGATAGATGAATTGTTAAGCCTAAGACTAGTAAAGTGAACCTTTGCTCAAGGATAAGAAATGGAAAATTGGTTCAAGTTCTACATCAAAGACCAAGAAAATTCTATGTTATGGTCTCATAGGAAGGAGGATAAATATTTAAGCTCCTCAAAATTTAGTGATTGGTCAATTTTTATAATGCATTTATTCAGAGCACCCAAGTTGATATCCATGGGGGATTCATTCTACATGGTTGAAGTCTCAAGAGGAAGGGACTTGTGGATAGAAGAATCTTCTACACCAAGGTAGTCAAGAATGGAATCATCATCCTAACATATAATGGTATTAATGGTGGGGGAGTCATCTCGTACCATCTTAAGATGAGTCAAAGGAATGATTATGGTCTCCCCATCTTTTGATAAGTTAGGGGTCTAAGGTTGATCATGTTGATGAAAAAAAAGGTTAGGGGGATGATGTTGAAATCCTCAGATGTAGATGGTCGAGTAAATGGTAAGTATGGGACTCTCTCATCAATGAAAGTAATAGGAGGCAAGTTTGTTTTCTCTTTAGGTGGATTGAAACTAAGACCAAATATTTCATGAGACTTTTGATTTTTACATGGAGGTTACTCATGTGGCCCATGCTCATAAGATCCTAGAATAAATACCTTCCAAGTGCACCTATGGAGGTATGTCTTGGACAACTCTGATTTATATAGGTAGGAGAAATAAGAGGTGAATGGTCAAGGAGAAGAGGAGGTCAAGTAAGAATCAAGTGGTTCATCAAGTCCCCCATAGATAAGATTTGCTTGGAGATTGGGAGGCCCAAAAAAAATAGTGGCTCTAGTATCGGGGTCATAACTAGGGTTCTAGTCAAGGTTCCTATATTCCTGAGGAGTAGTGAAGGCATCTATGGCCAAGAGGTGCTATTACACAAGTGAGATACATTAGAATGTGGATTTTAAGGGGTCTTTAATGGGTATTTAGGTAGTGGGAATGGATTATTTACTTGAGGCTTGCTTGGTAGAAGAAGTGGAATCATCATTGGTTGATGGAGACTTAGAGGTGGGAAGGAGGAGAACATCATTTGTGTGATATGTCATGTTACATGATGTAAAAAGACTAGGGTAAGCTTGTATGGTAACTACTTGACCCTCATTCTCTAATTTGATGTACCAATGTAGGGTGGATGGTACATAATTCATGGAACTTGCCTAGAATATTATATTAAAACTCACCTTCTACTAAGTAGAAGGTATTGGGAAGTGTGCAAGGTCCTAAATAAATATGGATGATGATAGTTCCTAGAGTTTTTTCCATACTGTCATTGAAGGAATGAAGTACTATTATGGTTTCTAACATAATGTTCTTTAGTCATTTCAAATGGTCATAAGCATGGGAGGAGATACTATTGATGCTAACCCTTCCATCAATCATAACCCTTTTGATGTAGGTTTGCATGATGTATGTGGTAATGAAGAGAGGAGGATATGGATCTTGGGGATGAATGAAAGGCATTTTAAAATATTTAAAGGTAACAAAGGTGGAAAGGTGGAGGGATCCAACAAAGGCTGCTAGAGGTTATGTATCTATGGTTTGGACCTGTATAGACTATAAAGCTTATATCATTATCTGCCAGTGATAGAGTGAGGTATTGATTAGTTCATATAAACTCATCTTCACTAGTGTTTGGTGAAGTTGATTTAAAACCACTCTTTGGATTGACTCACAAGGGTTAGATTGAGAGGTACCCAACATGGATATCTTGGGTTTATGAGAACGTGTGGATGGTTGGGTTTGGTTGAGTGGTAGAAGAAGGGTATGTCCATGGAATGTACACCTTTTCCTTACCCTTATAATTTTATTGGTCTTGTGATCATGTGACCACATGTATGGTATGGATTTGGGGATGAGTTGGGCTAGAGGACTACTTCAATTCCTCTTAAATATTGGATTGGAGTGAGGGAGTAGGTAGTTTTTGGGTGGTGGTCTGTGATTCCTATGATAATAGGTCATCATTGGCATATAGATGATGGACTAAGAACTGGAGACCCTTACAATCCTCTTTATCATGTCTTGATGTTTTATGGTATGAGAAAATTATATTATAATCAAACCAAGATAGATTAGGACTATAGGGGTCAAATGGTTTGATGGGAGACAAAGTCAAGCAATAAGCTTATAATAAGATCTCCAAGATGGTTTAACAAAACTTGATTAAAGGTGGTAAGGATGTTGGAGTTATGGTTTTGATTGTTGGAGTGTAATCCTTCTTAGGAATAGGCTTAGTAGTGGGAGTTTTGGGTAGTGGATTATTCTTGGTGGTTAGTGCTTTGGAGGCCAAATTTTTAGAAGTAGTAGGCTTTGGTAGTGGGTGATTTAAAAACAGAAGGATTATAAGTAGGATGTTTTGTAGTGGAGGGTTTGGAGGTTGAGGTCACAAAGAGGATAGGTAAGGCCATAACTAGAAGAGGAAGTTGGGTTTGAGTTATCTTTGGGAGACATGTTTTCTTAACTAAAAGATGAGGTCTTAGGATGGAAGAAGGATGTGGTCCTAAAATGGAAGGCAAGGTATAAATAGGTGGTAAGGCTCTGGCTTTCAAGATCCTAGGTGGCTCCTTCTTCTTGGTCAACTTGACTTGGGATTTCTTTAGTGGGTTAGGTGGTGCTAAATCCAACTTTAAAGTAGGGTGAGTAAGGCTCTGAGTAGGTATTATACATAGTTCTTTCATAGGCTTGGTTGAGATAGAAGAAGTTGATTCGGCTATTGCAGGTGGAGTTGGTTTGGTTGGTTTACCGATGGCTTGAGGGATAGAGGTTTATAATATTTTTGTTGAGATGATGGTGGGTTCAATAGTGGAATCAAAAGGTTGGGTTGATAATGACATGGTTGGGGGATCTTGATTCATTAGGTAAGGATTCCCAATATGGTGCCAAAATGTGGCATAATTTACTTTGGGTTAGGATAGGTATTCTAAGTTTTAAACCAACCTAGAGAAAGGTATAGATGGGTTTGATCTCTTTAGTATTTATCTCAAAGGACAAACCCATGGGTAGAGAGAGAGGAGAAGTTACCTCATCTTTTTCCTTAATCAAAGGCTCTAATCTTTGGAAAGGTGAGTCTTCAATAGGAGAGGTAGGTAGGGTGACTTCTTCCTTAAGAATTATTTTCAAAGGATGAGTGTATTGCTATATGATGGAAAATAAGAATATGGTGGTAATGGATGCTTCTTTTGGTATGTCTTCAAGAAGAGGGGTTGGTAGCTCCACCACCTTGATAAGTGGAGAAATTGGAATGGTTGTTTCCTTTGTCTTAATTTCCAAAGGAATAGAAAGTGACTCCACTACCTCAATAAGTGGAGGGTAAGGAAAGGTGATTTAGGTAATGGTTTCCTCGATAATAATTTCACTAAGAACCATATTAATAGGATGGAATTCATGGTTGTGAGAGAATTCCACTCTATTATTTTCATTTTTCATAGACAATAAATGGTTGGGGAATGACTACCCAAATATGTCAAGTGATTGATTTGGGGGTGTATTAGGGTTATCCAACACAATTTCCCCCTTGTCAATCAAAATTTGGAATTTTTTTTGAAAGTATTGAACCTACTAACATCATTCCCAATGAAATGGTGTAAGGAACATAATTCATTCTCCTTATACCAACTAATTATAGGATGAGAGGAATCAAATTGCTACGAAGGTTTGATTAGTGGGAGTTGTATGATAATTTGTTTTAACTACTTTTACAAGATTAAATCATATGACTCCCCTAGTGGAGAAAATTACTTTTGGTTATTTTATTTTTGGTTTTTAGTGTTTTGATTAGAGGGATTGGAAGATTTGGGCTAGTTAACAAATAGTAGAGGATTAGTTTTTAGGACAACCACATTTGTGGTTCCTTTGTTTTTGGTGTTAGTGTTTGTTTGGCTATTAGGTTTGGAAGAGAAAGTCTCATTTGATTTGAAGGTGGAGTTATTGTTTCTTAATATTAACTTCCCTTCATCAATGGTTCTATTTTATAACTTTTGTGTAATGGTGAAAGATTCATCAAAGGTCCTAAAAGTTTGAACCCATAAATTGGAGGAAATGTGTTTTAGACAAGCCCAAACAAAAGTTTAATCAGCTCTGGCCAGGGCAAAGAGAAAGAGAGTTAGTTTATCAAGATTTTCCAATGGGATATGAATTTAGTAATGGAATCATCATTAAATTATTAGATGGAATAAAGATTAGTGATAGAAACTATTTACACAATATTTCTAACTTTTATCAATTACCAATGCTTTACATCTTGCAAGAATACATTGAGTCTCAATATCTCTGAGTGCACACCCTAAGGAGTGCACCAAGAAAGTGGTGGGTAGACCTTTGGTGCTTTGTAGGATTTTTATCCATTTTTTACACATTATTACCAATCCAACTAGATCCTAAAACCATTCCCTAAGCTACTTCTCCTCCCTTGAGTATTCCTCTAGTCTTTTCCTCTTTCATTCCTCCTTTTCTTGCCTTAAAATCCTTTATGACTATTAGTTGTACTGGGTCAACTAGGTCGACCTAGTATATTTTAGGGGTATTATTTTATTTCTTGGTTTGTTAACCTTTTGTCCAACCTAACATAGACCTAGTAAATTATCTCTGAAAACACACTAGGTCGATAGGGTTGACCCTATACAGTCAATGTTTTTGAAAGGATTTAGGGTAAGGTTTACCTATATATACAAGACTATTTCAGTCATTATTCATATTTATAATCAAGATTTATTATTCACTCGTGCTTCTTCACAATATTCTATTCCACCATTCTACTTGAGGATACTTATCTTAGGTTTCTCGTTTTGGATAATATAATCTTATGGATAAGTCTTGGATGCTTTGGCATTTCTTAGTGATCCTTAAAAACCACAAAAACCTCTTGTGAAGCCCCTTTGGCCAAGGGAGATATTGAGTTGTGATGGGTTCACATTAAGGTAAGTATATTCTAACTTTGTTCTCCTCTCTTTTAGTAGATAGAAGTAGCATAAGTGTTGGCTTGAATAATACTATCTTTCATATTTTATGTATTAGTGTGTTACTCATACTTAATTTAATTAAAATTCCTTATACATATTTTTTTTAATACTTATAAGTCCCACTTTGTGCCATAAGCTTTGGTGTGCACTAGATTAGATTTTACTTTCTTACTATTAGAATAGAGTGAACACTTAAAACCTTAGGACTCCATTTGGGTTATTGTGCAATTGTGTTAGACTGTAGGCTTTGGAACCCTTCCTAGCATGTTGTGTTTTGAAAAGTGATACAATTGATCCCTTAGTCAGGTTTAGTAAATCCCCATATTGGTTATTCTCTCACTTAACAAGTGTGTCCCCAATCAGAAGTGCAGGTGTGATCTATCTTATTCAATCTAGGATTAATTCATAGACATGATGCATTTTTGATTGCATACATTATAGTGAAAATGATGTGAAGTAACCCTTGAAATATTTTTTTTACTTTTTCATTCATTTATTTCATTTATTTTGATCATAATTTTAATAATATATTTTGACATTTTGGATTGATTTTGTCAACCTAACTTTCTATCTTTATACACAAGTTATAGGAACAGATAAGTAGATCAACCTAGTAGACCTAGTACATGTTTCTAAATTTTTAGACACCTAGTTCAACCTACCAGGTTGACCCAATTGACCCCTTATAGTTTCAACACTTTTTCGTAGGTTATTTTACAACTTGATCGATACTATCAACCCAATTTACAAGTTTCTCAAGTATACTTCTAGGTTTTATACCAATAATCTTCTTCATTACATCTTTGATCCACTAAGGTTCCTTTCTACTTCTCTACTTCTCTCTTTTCTATATTTCCTTTCATATTTTGTAGTCTTTAAAACTACCCTTGTACAGTCAACTAGATCGACATTAACAACCTAGTTCTATGTTTTGTGTGCTATCTAAAATAACTAAATTGACATTGTCAACCCAATTCATTTTTAGAATTTGCTTTCATAGTACAAGTTTGACCCTCTCAACCCTATTCTTTATTTTTTGCATATAGTGTCAACATTATACCTTTTTTCAAAGTTGGAATTAACCTCATATCTATTAGTAATTATCTCACACATTTATTTTCTTGTTTTTTACATGCTTATAATAGTTCACATAGTTTAATTAGGATATTTTTCATTAATCACTTAGTTTCACTATTTCTATTTTATGCACACATGACCAAATCACAAAACATAAACAAGAACTTTAACATTTTATCTACCCTAGGCTAGCCTACATGGATTTCATCACCAAGGGGGAAGTTGAATTGATTCTCTACTCAAGTATGAAAAATGGTTAATAATATATTCTAGCTAAGCAACTGACACCTTATCATTACAGTGTGTGAAGTGAGGGGGTAGGCCCCAATACTATGTTTGTATCATTAACACTATAGTACCTTTCAACCTAAACTACTGGAAACCATACTTAGATTTCTATCTAGTACATTTCTTATATACAAGTTCCCATCATATTTAAAATAATTATTAATAACCTAATTAACAATTAGGTTGACCAATTAGTTTTCTTTACTTTTCAAGTCAATTTCTTGATCTTTATTCAATTGTGTGTGAAAAAAATTACATTAACTAGTATTAGTGCAAGGTTTTATTTTATGTACCTCAATTTTATTGACCAATGTTAATCCAATTGATTGTTTGTTTCCTTTCAGCTCTTGTTTTCCTATATTAGCTACAAAAATTATCTTATTCTAGCTCATAACTTATCATCTTTTTTTTCTCCTTGTTTGTATTACTAGATCAACCCAGTCGACCTTGTATAATTTGCTACTCATTTTTCATCTTTTTCTTACCTTTGTTCACTATACTAGATCAACCCAATCGACCTTATATAGTTTATAGGCCCTATTTTCTATACTAGATTGACCTAGTTGACCCTATATAGTTTCTTTCTTTCCCTATTTGTTAATCTAATTCCTTATCCTTCTAATTTTGCATTTTGTTCATCTCTCTTTAGTTAGAATGAAATATACTATCAAAATATTCTTGGATAACTCGAATCTATTTAGGTACTATATGGGATAATCATTTCTTAATCTATTTTCCTTTCAAGAGTGCCATCACTCTTGGGGCACTTCTTCTCCTCCTTCATATATGAATTTCAATATGGTGTAAATAACACGTCAAGGTGAAATTGATAGATCTAATCCTTTCTATACTTACCAAGAAACTTCTAAAAATATTCAAACTAATGTGTGAGTGATTGATAAAATTTTACTTAACAATCCTACTAATCCTTCTTCTAGAAATCCTCTCTCTAATACCAATATGGGTAGTGCTCCTACAAACACCAACCCACCTCCCAACATAACCCAACTATTATCCCAAGCTATTCAACAAATGAACATTATGAAAAATTATGATA
The DNA here is from genome assembly GCA_037957365.1 of Torreya grandis. Lineage (NCBI taxonomy): Eukaryota > Viridiplantae > Streptophyta > Pinopsida > Cupressales > Taxaceae > Torreya > Torreya grandis. The sequence continues at coordinate 920,966 of JARHVA010004456.1, read as the reverse complement.
CTAACCAAATGATGCAAATTCAACAACACTTAATCAATGTGGCTAATCAACCTCTAACTATTCATCCTCAAGCTAATTCTAATTATATTTCTCCACCTCTCAGGGATGCCCTGGGTAATGTTATTCCTCAACCTATAATGAATAACATGATACTTCAAACCATTCAAAATGAACCTTTAGTTCCCTTCATTTTTTCCATTGATATTGGTAACATATCTCCAACTATAAAATATGATGGGACTAAGGACCCTACCTCATTTCTTAAAGCCTTTGGAAACCTTTACAAAGAGTGGATCCAAACTATTACCATCGTCACCATTAAACTCTTAGTCAAAATTTTTATTGGTGATGTATTAGAATGGTATAATCAACTTCCTCAACATTATTTTTTTAATCCTTTGGTTAAAGAGTTTTGACACAATGACCTTCCTAAAAGTTGTCTTAGCCACTTTATCAATACTAAGCAATCTCAAGATGAATCAACCCATGAATTTATCAAAAGATAGAAATATTTAGCTCATAAAGCTAATCATAACATGAATGATGATAGCTTATTAAAACTCTTTATCATGGCTTTAACTCTTACTCTCCAATATAAGGTTTGAACCTTTGCTCTTCAAACACTTAATGAAGCTCTTGATCAAGATAAGCATCAAGATTTCCTTATGAAGCAATTTGAACCTAATCCTAAAATTATTAAAGGATCTTTCCAAACATCTAATGCTATCACTAGTAATGATCTACAAACCAAACAAGGGGTTTTCAAAACTGATATTCCTTTACCATCTCATACACCTATTTTTTTCAGAAAATGAAACAATTTTTACTACCCTTGAAACCTTTCATCTATCCCAATGCTCCTTCTAAGTGGTATGATCCTAATCTATTTTGTTGGTTCCATACCAATATTGGGAATTCTCATGAATCTTGTAGAGGGATCAATAAATTTACTATCTCCTATATGCTTGGTGATTCATTCAATCATGAAGTTATAAGCAAACTTCATCATCGAGAAAACACTACCACTTTTCAAAAATGACAAAATTTTAAAGCTTCTACCTCCAATAACCAAAAATATTCTTTAATAATCAATCAAATATCAAGGATATTTATGTCATTGATTATGATTATGACTAATAATATAAAAAATATCAATATGTCAACACTACCAAGGTTAATTATCATCGTAAACCATCTTAAAAATATCCCATTACCAAACTTGAAAATCCATCTTTAAACAAACAACTTATTAAAGATACTACCACCACTAATATTTGATTCAAAATCTCTTGAGGAATAACTACCTCCTTTCGATCTTCCAATCACACCTATAACTTCCAAAATTAATTTACCTTCTAAAACTCATGTTGGTCCTTCTAAATCTCATTTGAATTCTCTTGAAGAACTAGACTCTATGCCTTGTAATATTCTTCTTATAGAGTTAGTTTTCACTTCATCCTATCATCATAAATTCCTTATGCAAAAACTTAAAAAAATTGAATATCTATCCTCCATAGATGAAGAACCACCTTCTATTGATTCTTAACCTACTAATGTCAACACCATAGAAACCTTGTGTCCCTCTTCCAAACCTTCTATTGAGTTCCTTAAAGAGGACATGAGTAATGATACAATTATTTTTCATGTCGAAAATCCACCACTCTTTATTAAAATATCCATTAATACCACTCTTATCTTAAAAGTCTTAGTTGATGAGGGATTTGGTATTAATGGGACATCCTTGCGGCTTATTCAAAAACTTGGTTATAACAAGGATCATCTCAAAAAAATCATCTTACTTGTTGTGTTTTTTTCAAGACCAATCAAAAACCACTTGGTTGTATCAAGCTTCCATTAACCATAGGCCCTAAGACCATTCAAACCAAGCTTAGGGTCTTTGATCTTCCTTTATCTTAAAATATCCTTCTTGGTCATTCATGGACCCATTAAATATGAGCTATTTCTTCTTCTAGTATTCAATGTATTAAATCCTTACACAATGGAAAATGAGACAAGCATGATGCTGATCCCAATACATGGAGTATCCAGCTTCCTAATCCTAAACCTCAATATCATATTCCTACAAATCCTAAGATTAACAATTTTCCTTTACCTAAGTCCTAATTTACAAGTTACTCTTGTATATTCCAATGATGATGAGCCTAATGAATTGCAACACACTTGCAATACCACCACATTGCCTCCAAATATCTCATAATAGCTTCCTCCTTATATATTACCAAGAGAATGTATTATTCATCTTATTGATGAGATTAGCAAATTTCCTCCTCCATGAAATGTTCAAGATCCTTATTTACCATAAGATGCCTTCACTTTCAATGATTTTGGAGTGGCTAAATTATTTCAAGATCCTCTTATCATGTCTCATAATACATTCAATAATATCAGGGTTTCACCTTCTATAATTACCCCTACTTCTCAAGCTTATACGATTTCTCTAACATATGATGATAATTATATCATGTCCCTAGCTCAATCTAGAGATTTAGATGTCCAACACTACTAGAAAACATTAGCATAAATCCATGATTTTAATCAGGATGTGCATACCATTTCTATTTATCATACATTAGATCTTGAGGGTCATGTGCCTCCCATCAACCTTCCTCTTATTGACACTCATTGGGTGGTAAAAGAAATTATGCCTTCCAAAACTCCAAAAGTTTCTACACCTTTAGATCTAATCATTACATCTAATCCTTCTCCCATCATTGAATCCACTGATATACCCATCTCTTCTATCCATCTACTTCTTCTACCCCTGACTTTATGATTGATGCCAAGGTAATCGATGTCCATCAAATTCATTCTATATATGATAACCAATTCAATAAAATTCTTGATCTTGAAGTAGATGTTGAATATTATGGTCCTCTTCCTACTTTGCCTAGAGAATAAGCTATTCTTGAGTTACTCTATGCCCAAAAAGCTCAACTTCCTTAGCAGCATCATAATCCTAGAAATTTCAAAACTAAAACTCCTTGCTTCAACAACTTTGTTGCTAGCATTGATCCTAAAACAAATATAATTTCAGACTTATCTAATGCACCATATCACTTTCAATATCGTAATGACATACTTATTTAAGAAACCACTTGCATCGAATAAGGTACCCCATCTTGTCCTCAACCAATTATAGTTTCTAGAGATCTTTCACCTATAGAATATGATAAGTTTAGCTTGTAATTTGACAAATATCATGAATATTTTGCTTGGTCCTATGGGTACATGCTTAGCATTGACCTTAGCATTATGGTGCATAACATCATTACTTATCATGATGTCAAACTTGCATGTCAAAAGTGATCTAGAAGTCAATTCAAAAAATTTCCTAAATTAGAACAAAAACTACACCATTTCATAGATCCCATTGAGGCCTTTCTAAAGGTATGTAGAATGTAAATAATAGAGCTCATATGTTCCTTGTGTAGCTAGTCAAAGTTTGAGTCAAACTGCTCAAAATAGGTCAAGCTAGTCAAAATATAGAAAATGACCATTATGTAATGATTTGATAATAGTTACATGGTGAAGAGCTCATCATAAGCTTTTTGGCACATTTTTTGGCTCATGAAATGGAGCTTGTATGTGAAAGTTATGGCTAATCAAAGTTGTGGTCAAACTAGGTCAACAAGGTGATGTGGCAATAATATGGACAAGTAAAAATGTGACACATGGCATGAGGTGTGATAAAATTTTGGTTTCAATAATTTGTCTTTGATAGGAAAATATATTCATTGACAAGCGAATGTAGATCATCTTTGCACTGACATAAAAAAATTGGGTTTTGGATGTCAACAAGTGGTTAAAGGTCAACAATCAGTGAATATCAACAAGTGGTAGATGGAGATTAGAGCCTCTTTCCATGTGACATCCACTCTGTCCACATGCATACCCCATAACCACATATTCTCCACACAATTACCATAAGCCTCCACAAACCCCACATTTTATGCCATAGACACACCACATATATGCCACGTGAAAGCCACATATTACATATGCCAATTTCATGCCCACCAAAAACTAAGCTAATGCCAATAACGTGGAATTGTAAACTATTAAGTTTGTGGCATATAAATTATCATGAAGTATCTCATAACCCAAATGTGGGACTGAGGATATGCTTGCTCACCAAAACCATTGAAGGTGGGATGCAAACCCAATCCACATTGGATAAAAATATATGGTCCAATTGAGTGGGATACAGATTTGAATAGCTATATAAGCTAGGAAATTATATTTGTAAAATAACAAAAAGCTATGTAGTATTACTAAGGCATAAGGACCCATTTATGTTCTTCCTCTAGTTAGAGTCATCTAGAGGTATTTTTAGCTCTTAGTTCAAACTAGAGATTTGTTCTTGTTTCCAAGGTGGTTCTAAAAATATGCTAAATGTCTATATTCAATTCCATTTGTTGCCAATTTTAATGCTCAGAAGTGAGATTTTTTAGTAGAAGACATTCGAAGGTGGTTTTGGGAAGGTGAAGAATCTATTCGAGTATTATTGGGATTCTTCAAAGGTATAAAGCATGTGGATCCATTATTGATTGTAATTGTTCATATTTTTGTATATTTAATCATTTTATAGTTGATTAGTTCATGTTTAAAGCAAATTCAGAGACGTCAGCATTCACTGAACTTTGTAATTAACTTTTGTGTAGTGTGTCAATTTTCAGGATTTCTTCTAGTAAATTATTATTATAATTTAATTTGTAAGTCATTTTTTAAAAAATTATTCTATAAATTTATTGTAAAAGCAAAGTCAAATTACGTTATCATATTATTTCATAAGTTTACAGATCAAATTTGGTATCAGAGCAGTGTATCTTTTGGGATCAAAATCATTGTTGTTTGATATTTGTTTGGGTTAGTTTGATTTTGAGTTTCTAATGAACCATGGGTGAAGCATTTCAGAAGGAAAGGATTGATGAGCTTGAATCCATAAACCAACAAACTCGAGAAGAAAACTCTATATTGAAAAAAAAAGATGCAGTCTTTAGAGATGGAAAAGGAGGAACTGCAAGAGCAAATGACATCACATGGATAACTAATTTTGGGAGTCATTCAAGAGTTGTATGTTTAATTAAAATCCAAGGATGAGATCTTTGCAAAGTATAATATTGGTGATGGTGAAGGATAATTTTCTCCCACATTTGTACAAATTAGTTTAGAGGTATGCACTATAGATGAATAACCAATTATTCTTTCCACCCATTGTGAATCTAATAATGATTTCAGTAAATTTGAGAAGTATACTAAAGGAATTAGCTCCAAGTTACTATATAAGATGGGTTTTGATGGAAAAAGCCTTAGAATCAATATCTAAGGTTTTTATAATCCCATAAAGATAGAGGAAAGACCTCGATATGCAGGTTTTGGATTTCATAGTGGTAAGAATGAGGTTGGAGAATGCTCCAAATTAGTTGAGGTAGGAGATAGTTTTAAACCTCTACCCCTAGTACAATCCATACAAGGTAATGATAATTTGTGTTTATTCAAACCTAAAAAGGAGAAATTTGTTTCTCAAAGAAATGGGCAGATCTCACAATGTAATGGTGAGAGAAATTGAAAGTGGAAGAAGGAGCAGCCTTCTAATCCTGGGAAAAGTAAAAGCAATTCATCCTCGAATAAAGGTAAAAGTCCTAGAAGAGAAGGTAAATCAAGTTCCCTTCATTATAATTGCAATAACGTTAGTCTTAGAAATAATGGACAACATAAATATTCCAATGTTTATTTCAATTATGTGAAAAATGGTCCTAATTTGTGGTATATGTTTCCATGTATGTTTTGTGGATTATCTAACCACTCTATGGCAAAATGTTGGAAGCAAAAATCTTTATTAAAGATTTCTAATGACTATTATCCTAGGTAGAATATAGAGAATAACATGAAGGGCTTGTTTTCCAAAAGGAAGGATCACATATTTTTCACTCATTGCAGAAAGAGTGGTCATGAGATTAATAAATGTTGGTAGCTTCATCAATAGCTTCATCCAAAACATTACAAGGTAATTGTTCGTACTCCTACCAAGCAGGAGGAGAGAGAGGAATGCATTGAAAATATAATGGTGCCAATAGCACCTCATGAATAAGCCTAATTATTTAGTGAATAACCCAATAGGGGAAAGCAACTTGAAGATAAGCAAAGTTAGTCACAACCTGAGGCAAAGGTTTAATTACCTCTTTAATCAAGTGACCAATAGAGCCTTGTCAATCAGAAATAGAGGCAACATCTATGAGGGAGATGAAAATCAAGGAGAAGCTAATAGTTCAAAATTTATCACCCTAGAAAGGTAAGCAACACTTCTTCCAAAGAATAATAGCTAAGCAATATAAAATAGATGCTATCTTTGATATATATTATTAAAAAAAGCTAATTTCAGAAGATGTTATAGAAACCCTAGGTTTAAAAACTAAGCCACATATTAAACCATATTCCTTGGATAGAATAAATGATGGTGGTAAACTACATGTAATTAAAACATGTAAACTAGGGTTTGAAATTACCTCCAAATTCATAGATGAAGTTGAACTAGATGTGGTTCCATTGCAATTTAGTGGCATGGTTCTAGGGGAACCATATTTGTCTCTAAGAAATGTAACTTTCTCTAAAAAAGAGAATCAATATAATATTTTAAAAGATGGGATAAAATATCTCATGCTAACATATCACTCAAAAGGAGAGCAATAACCTGTTAATAATGCCTTCAGTGTTATTTTACTCCTGAATGTTACAAACAAGAACACTACAGGGAAATATAAAGATGCTAGAATAAGGAACATCAAGAACAACTAGGAAGATAGGTTATATCTTCTTACTTATATGTATCAATATGTGAAATTATGTATACATGTTTTCAATCCCTTACATGTGACTGTATATTACAAACTGTAAAGACCTAAATATGGGTAATGTTTGTAAATACAAAAGACCCAAGCAAGGGCAATGTTTGTAAACTTGTGTTGCTATGTAAAACCTTAAAAGGGAAATTGTAGAATGGTGATTGATATAATACCAAGTGTGATACTTTCTTTGTTTGAAGGAAAATGTAATCCTATAAAGAGTATCATTGAAGCCATACAGTGGAGGAGGATTTTGAGGCATTCAAGTGAAGCTTAAAATCCAATTACTAAGAGCCAAAGCCATGCAAAGATCCTCACATGAAGTACCAAGTCTAGTACTAGATTTTTGAGGATAAAAAGCCTTCTAGTGGGGAGGATTGATCCAAAGGTCAATTAAAAAAATGTCCTAAAGTAGAACAAAAACTACACCATTTCATAGATGCCATTGAGACCTTTATAATGATATGTAGAACATGAAAAATGGAGATCATATGTTCCTTGTGCAGTTAGTCAAAGTTTGAGTCAAACTGGTCAAAGTAGGTTAGGCCGGTAAAATTATAAAAATGGCCATTATTTAATGATTTGAGAATAGTTCCATGGTGAAGATCTCATCAAAACATTTTTAACACAATCTATGGTTCATGAAATGGAGCTTGTATGTGAAAGTTATGGCCAGTCAAAGTTGTGGTCAAATTGGGTCAATAGGGTGATGTGGCATAAATATGGACAAGTAAGAACATGACACGTGGCATGAGGTGTGATAAAATTTTGGTTTTAATCATTTATCTTTAATAGGAGAATATATTCATTCACAAGTGAATTTATATCATCTTTTCACTAACATAAAAAATTGGTTTTTAGATGTCGATAAGTGATGAGATGTCAACAATCTATGAATATCGATAAGTGGCGAATGGAGATTAGACCACATAGATTTCCACCATTTGTATGGTATAATTTTATATTATATATTTCATGCCAAAGTCCCTCAAAATTCCTATAACCTCTTTCCACATGACATCCACACTCTCCACATGCATACCACATAACCACATATTCTCCGCACAATTACCATAAGCCTCCACAAACCCCACATTTTATGCCACACACACACCACATATATGCCCTGTGAAACCCACATATTACATATGCCAATTACATTCCCACCAAAAATCAAGATAATGCCAATAACTTGGCATTATAAACTGTTAAGTTCGTGGCATATAAACTATCACGAAGTTTCTCATTTCCCAAATGTGGGACTGAGGATATGCTTGCTCACTGAAACCATTGAAGGTGGGATTCAAACCCACTCTAGATTGGATAAAAAGTTAATGCCCAATATATTTGGCTATGGATTTTAATGTATATATAAATCTAGGAAATTATATTTTTAAAACAACAAAAAGCTAAGAATCATTACTGAGGCATAAGGACCTATTTCTGCTCTTCCTCTGATTAGAGGCATCTAGAAGCATTTTCAGCTCTCGATGCAAACTAGTGATTTGTTCTAGTTTACAAGACAGTTCTAAAAGTATGTTGAATGTATAGATTTAGTTCTATTTGTTGCCAATTTTGATGCTCAAAATTGAGATTTTTGAGAAGACATCTGGAGGTGTTTTCAAGAAGGTGAAGAATCTATTCGAATATTATCGAGATTCTTCGAAGGTCCAAAACACATGTGGAGCTTGTTTCTATTCAAAATTGCTTTCTATATTCAAAGAAGAAATAAGAAACTAAAAGAAAATGGTCAAGGATAGAAGTACCTGATAAAGTCGATCGCACCGAAATCAGACATTGGAAGATTCTCCTCTTTGGCTGTGGAGGAATGACACCTGCGAAGAAAAGAGACTAAAACATGGAAAGACGTTAGTCAAAGGATATGGTGGGCTATCAGGCGAATGCCCGATCCTGGAAGTATGAAGACTTCCTAGAAGGATATCAACCCACTGATAAAAAAGTAGAATATTTGATGAAAGTAGATAATGAAAGAGAAAATGACAAAAATAAATGACAGAAAATAAAAATGCGTACCTGATAAGCAGCACTGTTCTGCACAGTCGCCGGCATCGGTCTCTGTGGTGCCAGCGTCGGTCTAGGAAGGTGCCAACATCGGTTGAGGTGCCGTCGTCGGTCGGGGCAGTGATCGGCATCGATCGAGATAGGTTTTGGACGAGTTGCAGAAAGTCTGGGAGAGTCAGGACAGGGTTTTGACAAGTTCGGGATAGGGTCTGATGGAATTGGGACAAGGTCAGGATAGGGTCTGGGCAAAGTAAGGTCGGGTTTGGACAGAGTCTGGGGGTTTTGGTTGAGTCTGGATAGAATTATAGATTGGGGTTATGAGCAGGGATGTAAAGGAGAGATTTAGAACTTGGGTCTGTGGTTTGAAGCTTCGGGATGACAGAAATAGTGAACAAAGAATAATCAAGAAGAAATAAAAATAAACAAAGAAAATACTTACCTGTCAGAAGCCGTGATGAAAGCCATAGTTGAAGTTGTCTGTGCAGTGCTGGATTGAAACAAATGCTGGAGTTGGTGGATGCTGGAGTCAGTTGATCACGAGATTGCAAGAGTCTATGGATGTTAGAGTTTGGAGATCGATTGAATGATTCTGTTCTTTGTGTGCGGGATTGATTAGCAGACGCTGATGAAGGCCAGGGGACGGTTCGAGAGACAGTTTGATAACCATTTTGGGAAATCAATCGGGAATTGAATGGTAACTGATAACAGATAACGGTAAGGTGACCGACATCGATAGGATTGCCGACGTCGGCCGATAAGTGACCGACGTCGGTGACATCGGCCGGGTAAAGACTGTCGTCGGCAGATGCATAATGAGGACAGAGTCTAACTTTAGCTCTGTGCTCATTTTTACATGCTGCCAGGGTCAAGGTTGGTGGAACAAGTGATCGACAAGGGTTAAATAGGCAAAGAAGAATAAGATGGGGAATGACCAGGGGAGTTGACACGATTTTGGTGTCTACATTTGCCCCTTTTTATCTTGTTGGTTGTTCTAGACGAACTGCAAGACAAAAATAGGAGTGATTGCCCCAGGTGTGGGATAAGGTTGATTTCATCTTGTTGATTGTTCGAATGAACTGCAAGACAAAAATAGGAAGCAGAATGCCCCGAGTATGGATAAGGTATTCCCCCTCAAAGCAGCAGTCGAGGGAAGGGAACCGGGAATCGGGTGCTGATTTGATAAGGAGTGGATGAAAAAGGGGGGAGGGTGAACATTGCAAAAGTCGTGATTGCATGCATACCACTGCATGAGAGGGTTAGGTCAAAGTGTCGTAGGTCAAGGGTCGAGGAGTACCAAAATTGAAATAACTGGGCCCCAGCATTTAGTCGTCTGTTGATCGGGTTACTCAATCTAAGCAGAAGCTCCAAATGGTCATTGTGTTTCAGGTATCCTGGGCTCAGGAAGTGCTCCTAGAAACATGAAAAAGTCACAAGTAGGGCGGATCAACCGGTTTGCGATCCTATACTTGTGAGGGTCTAAAAAGGTCTGCGCACAATTCTGCTAACCAGCCGTGAGGTAGCATACACGCAAAAACAACCAAGGCAATAATGTCTTGGAAGTAGTCAAGGTCGGAGGAGATAGGCATGATCTCCAATGGTCATGGGTCAAGGTGGATGGATGGACGAAAGGATGTGGCCGAGCTAACCCCAGAAGACCCCATGTCAACTGAGTGCTGCCTACATAGCCCTGGTGATAGGGCCTCAGGCTAATGTAGTTCTCCCTAGAAGGGAGGGAGGGTCAAAGGGATAAAATGGGTCGTGGTCAAGGACAAGGTTATGGTTAAAAGAAGGAAAGAAGGTTTGTCCATCAGAGAGATTCAGGTGGTTAAAATGGTTGATAGATTGGTCGTGGTTATGATGAAATGATGAGGAAAAAAGATGTTGCAGCCTTTTCGAAATGGTGTATTCTGCAACATTGGTTGAGGGGTTTTTCATCCCTAGCAATATTCCATATTCGTGATGGATGTATGATAAAAATGAATTGGTTTATGCTGAACATAAATTGTGGCAGGTCGATAGTTTCCATGTGTATTGGTGTTCATAGAAACTAGGATGAATAGGCTATGGGAGTGGTGTAAAAAGAGAGTTGAGTTGAGTCGATTGACAAGTGATGAAGGTGAATGTGACCAAAGTGTAGAAGAAGTGAAAAGCATATTGCTCTTTCATTGACAAGGACCAAAAAGATAACATAGATAGGGGTTATGAGAACCAAGAGCCCCATTTATGCGTGACGTCATTGACCGTAGTGATGTTAGAGCGGTAATCGAATCACTTTAGACATTAAAGTGAGCTTGAAGTCCCTTGAGCAGGTGATAGGAGGAGGAAAGAGGGTAACCCATTTTAAGAGCAAAGATAACTTTGCCCCTTTTTATAGGAGACCCTGAGACAACTATAAGTCAAGTCCATGACTTTTTTTTTTTTTTTGGCGCAGACTGATCAATGCGAGAAGCCTGCATAGAGATGTCATTTGCTTGGTGGTCAGGTTGTGAAGCTGATCAATGCGGGAAGCTTCTAAAATAATGTTGTTTATTACCAGATTAGTCATAGCCATCCTTCGAGGGAGTGGTCTAGATTTTTGTTTAATAAAAGGGCTTTTGAATAGCTGTCCTTCGAGGGAGCAGTCTATTAATTACAGCAATGATAGTACAGCTGTCCTTCGAGGGAGCAGTCTGTTTTTTGATTTTGATATTGATATATTGACCATGGATATTGTGACATCTTGATTTGTTTTGATAGAAATGTGAGTCATGGACAAGATTATAGAAGGTCAAGGGCTCCCTTTTATGAGGACAAAGCATTCATACAGCATAAAAGGGTTATAGGAATTGTTAAGAGGAATAGGGTTGAAAGGAAGGAGGACTAAGAGGATGGGGATTGCTCAAGGGACGAGCTCAAGTTAAGTGTCAAGTGGATGAATACTCGACTAGCAGTAGAATGGTCACAGATGCAACGCATTAAGAGGCTTAGGTTCTGGTCGTCCATCAAGAGAAGACAGACGGTAAGTCCCTGATCCATACTTGTGCATGATAATAAAAGGTCTGAGCCAATTAGGAGCAAACTTGCCTCATTTACTTTGCTCCATATTGATCACGTGTTGATTCTCTTTGAGGATGAGGTCTCCAATGTTGAAATCTCATTCTCGCAGATTTTTGTCATAGGTGCGTTTGATGCGACGTTGATAGACATGGAGATGATTAAGAGAAGCAAGATGGCGTTCGTCAAGTAACTCAAGTTGAGCTAAGCGATCTTGACGAAAGTCATCGTTGGAAAGAATATCATCTAGAGAAATGTGAAGAGACGGGATCTGTACTTCGAGAGGTAAGATAGCCTCTGTTCTGTACATGAGAGAAAAAGGGGTAGCACCCGTAGAGGTTTGGATGCTAGTGCGGTAAGCCCACAAAGCGAAGGGAATGTGAATGTGCCAATCCCTGCCTGTGTCACTGACCACTTTCATGAGAATTTTGGTGAGAATTTTGTTGGAAGTCTCGGCCTGCCCATTTGCTTGTGGGTAGTAAGGCGAAGAGAAACTGAGTTTGATGCCGAAGGAGTCGCATAGATTTTCGACAGTTTTGTTTTTGAAGGACTTGCCGTTATCAGTGATGATTTTATGAGGGACACCGAAACGACAGATGATGTGGGTGTTGATGAAGTCGACAATCTTGTCGGCTTTTGTGGAGATGAGAGGAATGGTTTCCACCCACTTGGTGAAATATTCAGTGGCTGTGATGATGGACTGATGACGAAGAGACGAATGAGGGTTAATCTCGCCGATGAGATCTAAACCCCACTGAGAAAAAGGCCAGAAATCTTGAGCAATTTGTAAGGCGTGACTGGGGAGATGAAGCAAGTTAGAGTGCTGCTGACACTTGATGCAACGCCGAACATAATCGCTACAGTCTTGATGAAGGGTAGGCCAATAATAGCCCAGACGAAGGATGCGCTTGGCAATCGAATTCCCACTAAAATGTCTGCCATAAATCCCATCGTGGACTTGCTGAATGGCTTGGGAAGCTTTAGTGGAGGTGAGACAGCGAAGAAGGAGGCCGTCGAAGCCTCACTTATAGAGAAGACCCCCTAGCATGGTATAGCGAGCGGTACGCTTGATAAAATCTCATCGTGCATTACTAGAGAGGTTGGGAGGAATGACAGAGAAAGATAAGAAGTCTACAAGTTGCTTATACCAAGCATCTTGTGGACTAGGGTCTATAGTGTTGACATGATGAATGTGAGGAGAGATATATGAAGGCAACGACACACAACACACCGTGACAAAAAGTCTAGATGCAGATGAGGAAGATGGGATATGTGAAGCGAGAGAAGCCATGGTGTCAGCAAACTTATTCGTGGATCGAGGAACAGTCTGCAGGAGGAAATGGTCAAAAGATGCAAGGAGAAGGTTAACACAGTTTTTGTACCTTTGCAAAATTTCATTTTTACAGAGGTATGAACCATTAACCTCATTGACGACGAGCTGCAAGTCACCGAAGATGTTGATGGACTTGATGCTGAGAGAGAGGGCGGTCTGAAGTCCCAAAATTAAGGCCTCATTTTCGGCCATATTATTGGTACAATCAAAGTCGAGTTTAAAAGACAAAGGCATGGGCTCTCCTTCGAGTGGGATGAGAATAACCCCAGCACCCCCACCTAGTTGACATTTGGATCCGTCAAAGAACATAGTCATCTGATAGGTGGTGTCGTCAGAGGAAAGCGCAGCGATAGACTCATTAGGGAACTCACACTGCGAAGGTTGATTGTCAGGAAGAGGGGCATCTGCTAGTTGATCAGCGATGGTTTGCCCCTTGATAGATTTCTACTGGATGAATTTGAGATTGAACTCAGCAAGCAGCATGAGCCACCGAGCCATATGTTGATTCTGATATGGCTTGGAGTGCATATACTTGAGAGGGTCGGTGTGAGTGATGACTAAGGTTTTGTGACTAAGAAGATAGTGGCAAAGCTTAGTAGCAGCAAAGACTAATGCCAAACAGAGTTTTTTGATATGGGTATACCGAGTTTCATAGTCGACCAGTGTTCGGCTGATGTAATAAATGGCTTGCTCATGGTGATGCTCGTCTCGGTGCGCGATCATGGCACCTAACAAATGGTGAGTGGCTGAGATATAAAGGTATAAGGGTTGGTCATCTTTAGGTGGAATGAGGACTGGTGGAGAGACCAGATAGCGTTTTAAGGCTTCAAAAGCCTCTTGATAGTTCTTATCCCATGTAAAAATGACGTCCTTTTTAAGGAGATGATGAAAAGGTTGATAGCGGTCAGAAAGCTGCGAGATGAAACGGCGAATGGACTGGAGCTTGCCTTGTAAACTGTGAAGCTGCTTGAGATTGGTCGGAAGAGGCATTTCGAGGATAGCGTGAATCTTGGCAGGATCTATCTCAATGCCATGAAAGGAAATAATGAAGTCAAGAAGCTTGCCAGAGAGGACCCCAAAAACGCATTTCTTGGGGTTAAGACGAACATTGTATTGAAGAAGATGAGAAAAGATGATTTTGAGAATGGTTAAGTGGTCGTGGCGAAGCTTGGACTTGCCGAGCAGGTCATCCACATAGTCCTCCATGATTTTGTGGAGGAGATCATGGAAAATGTAGGTCATGGCGCGGATCCAAGGTCGGCCCAGCAAGATGTTGTATTGGAACTCTCCTTCGATGATGTAGAAGAGCTCCGGGACTCTGCGTGGACCAACGCAAATATGAAGAATGACTGTGCCAATGGTCGTGGCAGTAGTGTCATTAAAAGAGTGCAAGATCGTGTCAATTTTGGAGACACAATTCTTGGGAAGAGCCAATTGATCAAAGGCATGGGTGGAGATGATGTTGATGTTAGCACCCCCATCGATCATAATGCATTTAATGCATGTCTGATCGATATAGGTAGTGATGAAGAGGGTGGCATCCTGATCTTCTGTGTCGGATGTAGGAATCTCAGAATCGCTGAATGTAATGGAGGCGATAGGGGCTAAGGAGTGGACAAGGGCAGAAAGTGGCTGGGGATCCTCGGGTTGGACCTCCGCTGCCTGCAGGGCTTGGATGAGGGCCTGACGATGTTGGGGTGAGGTCTGGATGAGATCGTAGAGGGACATCTTCACAGGCATCTGGTGAAGCTGTTTCAACATGGAGTCGTGGATTGGTCCAGAAGAAGAAGAAGAAGAGGAGGGTTGAGGCACGCCAAGGATAGAAATCTTAGGCTTAGGCAGTTGAGGTGGATTGACAAAAGGGTAGGTCTAAGGAATGGCGGCTTTTTCTTTCACCTTATCCTTTTGTGACCTAGTAGTGATGTGAATGGCATTGATTTCAAAGATGGGAGGTGAAGATGATGAAGGGGTTGTAACCGGTTGATGAGATGTAGATGGGTTTGAAGAGGTAGAAGGGTTATGAGAAGGAGTTGGGGGGCGGTCGAAAGTGTCCTAAAAGAGAAGAGTGTCTTTCTCCAGATAACGGTGAATGACAGCCTTGAGGGCACAGCAAGTCTCGGTGTCATGTCCTGGTGTATGATGATATAAAGAAATCTTCGTGTCGTCAAACCAGGAGGGTTTAAACCTGAGAGGTTGAAAAGGCTTGATGGGTGGAAGAGTTATGCTAGAAGTTCGCAAAAGTCATTGCAAGATCAAAGAGTATGAGCCTACTAAAGGGTCCGTGCTCATCGATGTATACGATGTCGGTGACTTTTGCTTGGGCAAAGTTGGAGGGGGTTTTCGTACCACCTTCTGGGTTGATGGTGCGATGATAGGCGGAGACGGTACACTCTTCATGAGAGGTATCACCCTTTTGAGAGAGGGTAGGCTAGTGGTCGGTAAAGGAAGCAAAGGAGGCAATCGGTTTGGGTTAGAGGTTGGAGTGGAAAGGACTCTGGTTAGGGTTGACAGATGCGGGCCCAAAATGGAGGGTAATGGTGACAGAAGAGGAGGCATTCGCCTCTGTGGTTTGGCAGTCTTTTGTAATTTAGGTTGAAGACTACTATTAGTTGAAGTCTGGGTTAAGTCCACCTTCACTTGTGGATGAGTGAGGTTGGAGACGGGGTGAACGCCAAGCGATTTGATAGGTTTAGGCAGAGTAGATGAGGGTTTTAGTTTTGATGAAGGTGATGAAGATGTAGACGATTTGGAAGTGGAGATCAGATTTTTGTTGATAGTCTTAGGAGGTTCTGCCATGGGAGGATTAGTAGCATGAGATGAGAGGGCCTGGGCTTGTTGAAGAGCTGTGAGATGGTCCCACAATCCCTGATGTTCCACTTTCCTAGAAGGGAGAAGTTCGAGTCTCTCCACTAGTTGGGAAAATGGCTAAGAAGATGCAGGATGAGGTTTGGTCTCTTGAGAAAATGTCAACGGTTGTGGGACTGAAGGTATGGTAGTCTCGGCCCCAAAGCATGGTGAAGTCTTGACAGGTTCATGTTTGGTTGGAGATGAAGGAGAGATGGGTTCTTCCCTGGGTGGAGAAGAAACTGGAGAATGAAGCTCCTCAAGCGGGTAAAGGGCAGGGATGATAGTGCCCTCCACTTGTGGTCGAGGAGTAGAAAAAGTTGGGTCCTCCATGGGCAGCAAGAAGGAAGATGGTGAAACTGGTGGTGCTGGTAAGGTTGAGGCGTCCTCCAAAATGAGAGAAGTTGAGGGAGAACTAACCGGAGAAAGAGGTTCATCCACATGTGATGGACTGATGGATGAACTCACCTCTTGAGGTTGGTTAGAAATGAGGGGCGAGACCGTATTGACTGTTCGAATATTATGTTCATGGGTATTGTCAGTCAAGGTCTGGACGTTGTTTTGGGTTGGTGGATGATTAGGGAATGGTTGTTTGAAAATATCGATACCCTGATTAGGAGGGGCATTAGGATTGTCGAGGATGAGGTCACCCTTTTCCAACATGTCTTGGACTTATTTTTTAAGGGTTTTACAGTTGCCCGTGTCATGACCTTTAACACGGTGGTAGTGGCAGAAGTCATTTTCCCTATACCACGCAGGGATGGCGCGTGAGGGATCAAATTGTGGTGGAGTTCGGATCTGAGGGAGATTGATGGCCCCTTGTTTGATGAATTTTTCCAGCACATATGCATATGATTCTCCAAGTGGAGTAAACTGTCACTGCATGTATCTCTGCTGAAATTGGCGAGTGGTGCTCATAGATGTGGATGGTTCAGGTTGATTAGTTGAAGGCGAAGAGGAAGAAGATCTAACAACCATAGCATTTGTTGAAGCTTTAGATTTAGAATTGGATGAGGAAGGTTTAGAAGAGGGGTCATTGGTTTTGGAGTTGGGATTCTTACTCCGTAACTTGACTTTATTCTCCTCGACGGCACATAACTCAAGTTTACGAGCCATCGTGAAGGCTTCGTCAAAAGTGCAGAAGGTTTGAACCCTCAAGGTAGAAGAAATATGTTTAGCGCAGGCTTGAGAGAAAAGTTCAATAAGCTCAGGCTGGGGTAAGGAAAATGAAAGTTGATTGATAAGGCCCGTCCACCGAGCGACGAAATCAGCAATAGATTCATCCTCGAACTGGCAAATAGAATAGAGGTCTATGATGGAGACCTTCTTGGTGATATTGATGGAGAAATGATCGAGGAAGAGCTAGGCTAGCTGAGTGAACTTGAAGATGGAATGGATGGGAAGAGAGTTGTACCAGTCAAGTGCAGCACTCGAGAGAGACATGGGAAACGTGCATAAGAGTAACGCATCATCGTGGGCGATAAGGTAACAGGCGTGTCTGAATGCCCGTAAATGTTGTTGTGGGTCTTCCTTGCTCTGGAAACGAGAAAACTTAGGAAGTTCCCACTGGCTAGGATATGGTCTGATGGGGACAGAAGGATGGATGGGCTCATTGTAGATTTGTTCGTACGAGAGAGTGTTGCACGAGCCGGTAACGGAGGTCTCTAGGTTGGACATTTTATCCATCAACATCTTGATAATATCTACTGACAGATTGGCAGGTGGAATGCCTCCTAAATTGTAAGGCACTTGAAAGAGGCTGGAAGAGGTATACGATGTAGTCGGTTGTACCAATAAAGGCGCAACGTATGGATGACTAGTCGTAGGGATAGAAGAAGTGACTAAGGATGGTTGGATAGAAGGCATGGCTATGTTTGATGTTGTCATAGGAGGTTGGCTAGAGGTAACATGGGCCAATGGATAGGTAGCCACCCTAGTGTTGATAGGAGTAAGGTGGGCAGAATGGAGATGACCAGGTTTTGAAAGGGGGTAGAAAGTAGTTGAGTGGACTGAGATTGATTAGGGGCCGAAACCCCAGTGAAAGTGGACCCAACGATGGAAGGAGAAGCCACACTTGGATGGTTGGTAAAAGGTTGGTCATTGGTTGAGGCAACAGCCTGGGTATCTAAGGGTTGGACTACGGACGCCGTTGATATGGCCGCAGTTTCAAGGAGAGAAGTCGGCATTCCATAGATTGGATTGCCCGAGGAGTCTCGCGTTCGGCTATTCATGAGATAGTATTGCAAGGCTGCGGTATTGAGGTCCAAGAATCATGCAAAATCTTGGTCCCCTTCTGGGATAATAGGCGTTTGGGTCGGAGATGGTCTGGTAGGAGTTCTTTCAGTTTCTGAGTTGAACTCCATTATAGGGCTGGTTGTAGGCGGGGTAGATGGAAGAGGATGACGCCTCGCATGATCGACTAGAGCCTTGGCTTGGCTACGAGTCAGAACCATTCAAGGCAAGGAAGAACGTCCTCACAAGCTCAAACAAGCAGATAAGAACCAAAAAGATAAAGACACAAGCAGATCCGAAAACCCTAGAAGTAAATTATTAGGATTATAGTGGCTTATGCCTTAGAATGTGTGTAGAG
The DNA here is from genome assembly GCA_037957365.1 of Torreya grandis. Classification (NCBI taxonomy): domain Eukaryota; kingdom Viridiplantae; phylum Streptophyta; class Pinopsida; order Cupressales; family Taxaceae; genus Torreya; species Torreya grandis. The sequence goes on along the minus strand of JARHVA010004456.1, from coordinate 902,281 downwards.
GAAGATTGGCTTTGTGAGTCAGGTCCTAGAAGAAGCAGTCTATGGATGGTTTCGGGTTTTTTTATGGTGCTCAAGAAATCTGTGTTAGCTTCCATACAGGCCTGGTGCTAAGGAGCAAGCTCCCCTCACTTCACGATTCCAGTGGTTAGCTGGTTTCGCTTAGCCAAAATATACTTCCACTAGAGTTTATCCTCCGCCAGAGAATGGAGTGGGCTTTCTCCTTGGTGATGAAATCCAAGTGAGATTGCCAGGACAGTTAAGGTATCCACTGGGGGATGAAATCCCAGTCGGGCCTTGTCTCAGGTAAGTTAAAATGTTTATTTTGTGCAGGTGGTTTGGTCGTGTAACATCAAGTGATCTAGATTAATTCAATATGTGGTTTAATTACTATGTGTGGTCTAAGAGATGCAGGCAAACAGAAATGAATGCAAAGTGTTTTAATGCCCAAGTTGAAATTTTTGTTCGTATGAAGACGAATGGAGAAAGAGTCGAAGAATATGAGTTTTAGCTAGTCTAGAAGTGCAAGAAAGAAATGTTCGTTTTAGTCCTGCTTATGATGTCGTTTAAGAAGAGACAAAAGGAGGTGAAAAGGAAGAAACCTAATGCACCTAAATGAACGAAAGAAAGAAAGAACCCAAGGAGGACCTAGGGTCCCACCGGGCGTGCCAGAATGTTTCTATTCAAAATTGCTTTCTATATTCAAAGAAGAAATAAGAAACTAAAAGAAAATGGTCAAGGCTAGAAGTACCTGATAAATTCGAGCACACCGAAATCAGACGTTGGAAGATTCTCCTCTTTGGCTGTGGAAGAATGACACCTGCGAAGAAAAGAGACTAAAACACGAAAAGACGTTAGTCAAAGGATATGGTGGGCTGTCAGGCGAACGCCCGATCCCGGAAGTACGAAGACTTCCTAGAAGGATATCAACCCACTGATAAAAAAGTAGAATATTTGACGAAAGTAGATAATGAAAGAGAAAATGACAAAAATAAATGATAGAAAATAAAAATGCATACCTGATAAGCAGCACTGTTCTGCACAGTCACTAGCATCGGTCTCTATGGTGCCAGCGTCGGTCTGGGAAGGTGCCAACATCGGTTGAGGTGCCGTCGTCGGTCGGGGTAGTGACTGGCGTCGGTCGAGATAGGTTTTGGACGAGTTGCAAAAAGTCTGGGAGAGTCGGGACAGGGTTTTGACAAGTTCGGGATAGGGTCTGATGGAATCAGGACAAGGTCAGGATAGGGTCTGGGCAAAGTAAGGTCGGGTTTGGACAGAGTCTGGGGGTTTTGGTCGAGTTCAGACAGAATTATAGATTGGGGTTATGAGCAGGGATGTAAAGGAGAGATTCAGAACTTGGGTCTGTGGTTTGAAGCTTTGGGATGACAGAAATAGTGAACGAAGAATAATCAAGAAGAAATAAAAATAAACAAAGAAAATACTTACATGTCAGAAGCCGTGATGAAAGCCATAGTTGAAGTTGTCTGTGCAGTGCCAGATTGAAATGAACACTGGAGTTGGTGGATGCTGGAGTCAGTTGATCGCGAGATTTCAAGAGTCTATGGATGTCAGAGTTCAGAGATCGATTAAATGATTCTGTTCTTCGTGTGTGGGATTGATCAGCAAACACTGATGAAGGCCAGGGGACGGTTCGAGAGACGGTTCGATGACCATTTCGGGAAACTGATCGGGAACTGAATGGTAACTGATAATGGATAACGGTAAGGTGACCGACGTCGGCAGGATTGCCAACGTCGGCTGATAAGTGACCAACGTCGGTGACATCGGCCAGGTAAAGACCATCGTCGGCAGATGCATAATGAGGACAGAGTCTAGCTTTAGCTCTGTGCTCATTTTTACATGCTGCCAGGGTCAAGGTTGGTGGAACAAGTGATCGACAAGGGTTAAATAGGCGAAGAAGAATAAGACGGGGAATGACCAGGGGAGTTGACACGATTTCGGTGTCTACAGAGCCATTATTGATTGTAATAATTTATATTTATATATTTTAAATCATTTTATAGTGGATTAGTTCATGTTTAAAGTGAACTCAGAAATGTAGGCATTTGGCGAACTCTGTAATCAACTTTTGTGCAGTGTATTGGTTTTTTGCATTTCTTCTGGTAAATTATTGTTACAATTTAATTTATAAGTCATTTTTTAAAAAATTATGTCATAAAGTTATTGTAAAATCAAAGTCAAATTACGTTATCATATTATTGCATAATTTTATGGATCAAAAAGCAAAGAAAATTTCCACCTAAAGTTTTAGCCTTATGTAATAAGGAATTCATGAAATTACTCGATGCTAAATTTATCAAAACTATGGATTATTCTAAATGGGTGTCTAACATTTTTCCCATTCAGAATAAATTCACTATGGTTATCCACATTTGTATTTATTTTTATAATCTTAATCTTGCTTGTCCTAAGGAAAACTTCCCCTACCTTCAATAGATGCCATCATCGATTCCACAGTTGGTTATGAAATGTTATCTCTTATGGATGGTTTCTCAGGATATAATCAGATTCATATTGCTCCCAAAGACCAACATAAATCTACTTTCACCATTTAATGGGGCACCTATTACTATGCCAAAATTCCCTTTAGTCTTAAGAATGTCAAAGACATTTACAAACATGCAATGACTCACATCTTTCATAATATCATTCACAAAAATGTTGAAACTTATGTGGGTGATTTGATTGTTAAATCCATGCATTATAAGAATCATCTTTATGATCTTGCTATCATCTTTGATCATCTCCTTAAATAAAAATTTAGACTTAATCCTTACAAATGTGTCTTTGGAGTCACATCTAGAAAATTGTTAGTATTCTTAGTCTCTCTTCAAGGCATTGATGTTGATCTTACCAAAATCAGTACTATCCATAACATGCCTATTCTTCATTTTATTCCTAACATTCATACTTATTTAAGCAAGCTTGGGGAAATTATACGATCCATCCTTGAACTGGTATATCAAATTCTCTCCATACATTCCCTTCTCAAGAAAGGTACTACTTTAGAATGGATGGATCCATGTCAAAAATCCTTTCATAACATGAGTCTTTGCTTCATCCACCTACTCTTCATCTTCCTAACAATAAACCTTTGATTCTATATACTTCTTCCACACCTATTTCAATTGGGGCAATGCTTTCCCAACCAGATGATATGGGAAAAGAGTATGCTATCTATTGCATTATCTAAGGCCTCATCGACTATGAAACTATACTAAAATCGAATGTGATTACTTTACTATCTATTTTATGTTTGAAAAACTTCATCATTACATGCTTTAGCAAACTAATTATGTCATTATTCATTCTGACCCCCTTCATCATTTCTTCTCCAAATCCTTTCTTCCTAGAGATAGATTTGGCAAATAGATGGTCCTACTTATGGAATTTGATCTTTGCATCATCACTCAAAAAACTATTAAAGGGAAAGTCATAGCTAACTAACTTGTTATAGCTCCCATTCTAGCCACTTCTTCCCTTCACGATGACCTTCTAGATGACAATATTATTTATATTGAAGGTCTTAATCAAACTATCTCTCTTAAAGATTATTTTCATAGCTTTACCACTAATCTCAAAGTAAATAATCTTCATGAATCATATGTTCCATCTGATACTAATAAACCAAAGGTAGTTATTGAGGAGCTCCTTGAAATCAATGTTGACTTGTATGAGGATACTTGGACGCTTCACTTTGATGGTGCTAAATGCCTTCAAGGAGCTAGGGTAGGTTACATTCTCACAAGTCCTCTTGGTAAAATCATTCCTTTAGCTTTTTGATTCACTTTTGATGTCACCAATAATATGGTTAAGAATGAAGCTCTTATCTTAGGCATGAGAGTTGCTCTTGATTTAGACAATCAATACCTTCATGCTTTAGGAGATTCTAGACTCATTTTCCATCAAGTTAATGGTGATTATTAATGTAAAAGTGAGAACCTTATTACCTATCATCAAATTGCAACCACTCTTTCCAAGGATTTTATCTCTTTCACTATTAAGCCTATTCTTAGAGATAAAAATTCCATTATTTATTCTCTTGCCTCTTTCACTTCTTTATTTCATCCACACCAAGTTCCTTCTGATCCTTCCTTTCTTATAAAAATAAGAAAATATCCATTTTCAACTCAACCATTGGATTCACTTATCTTTCATATTGAGGCTGTTACCATTAGACAAATCCCATGATATAAATATATCATTCAATTTTTATAACACCAACCTATCCTCCTAATTAAAACTCTCATGAAAAGACACACATTCATAAACAATATTTCACATATGTATTTCAACACAACATCTTTTACTATCATAATGATGAATGTACCTTACCTGTTGTGCTATGAAAGATGAGGTTCCTCCTCTTCTTGAATAAACACATGGGGTAATTTACGATGGTCATTGTAGTAGACATGATATAACTCACAAATGCCTATGTATGGGTTACTTTTGGCCTATTCTTAAAAATGATGCAATTGAATATGATAAACCTTGTTAGCTTCATAATGATCTTATCCATTTTCATCCCTTTGAGCTTCAAATTATTGAGTCTCTATGGCCATTTTACACATGGGGATTTGGTCTCATTGGTAAACTTCATCTCTCCCAAGATGGGCATGTTTTTATCATCACCGATATTGAATATTTTACCAAATGGGTAGAAGTCATGCCCCTTATTAATGTCACTGGTCCTACCATTTACAAATTTATTCTTAACCAAATTATTTGCTTCTTTGGTGTTCCTCATACCATCATTTTTGATAACGGTGGTAATTTCAAAAACAAACATGTTAAACAACTTTGCAATAAATTCAACATCAATCACAAGTTTTCCATGCCTTATCATCCAAAATGCAATGGTCAAGCAAATACCACCAATATAACCAAAAGACACTTTGGACCTATCAGACTAGCATATGCACTACCACTAGGGCAACTCCATTTTCTCTAGTCTATGGTTCTGAGTCAATTATTCTTTTAGAAGCTGAGCTTCCCTCTCTTCATATATCTCTTCATGGCATTATTCCTAATGAAGAATTGTGTGAAATTTGCCATCATGCCGTTGATCTTCTTGATGAATGTTGTATTTATACCTTGCAACATAACCACTAGTACAAGGCTTGCATCACTAGACAATATAAGAAATGTGTTAAAATTTACACTTTTAATTTTGGTGATCTTATCCTTAAATTAGATTACACCCATGATAAATAAGGTAAATACACCCAAAAAATGGTGGGGTTCATATTTATTTAAAGACATTCTTAGTCCAATAACTTACCATCTTCAAACCAATGAAGGCCATGTTTTCAAAGAACCCACCAATACTCAATTCTTTAAAAAATACTTTGCCTAAACATTTCCTTCTTGTCATTTTTTCTATGTATATCTATCTAATAGTTTTTACAAGTTACCTAAGCATAGGTCTCTCCTTATGAAATAGTTTCTTTCCTTTCACAAACCTTTAGTCCTCCTTTTGGTCTTTTAGTTTCTTGATGTCCCATAGTCTTCTTTATCTTCTTGCATTTTCTCTTGTCTTTTACACCCCTTGGGTTTTTCTTTTGTGAGTTACTTTTTAAGATCACGGATTGGACCTAACATCCCTAAAAAAACCACCATATTTTATCTATTTATTTTTCTTTTTATTTCTTTCCAATGCTATTTTGGCATCCTTTGGGTTTTTGTTTTGTGAGTTACTTTGTAAGACCATAGATAGGACCCAACATCCCTCACAAAATACCACTATTTCTTTGCTTACCTCATTTTTCTTTTTCTTTTGCTTATTGGCACCCTCTTGGGTCTCTATTTTATGAGTTTCTTTGTAATAATATGGATAGGACTTGGCCCTCCTCATAAAACTACCACCTTTTCATGTTCTTGATCCTTATTTCTCAACTTTAGCTTTTGCTTCTTTTGCTAGATAAAATTTGCACAAACAATCCATGTTAGCACATTTTCCTCCACTTCCCTCTTTCTTATGATAAGGAATCACACTTTAATATCATTGTATCCCTATTTTTTTTTCATTTGTCACATTTTTTAAAATTTTAAGAAATGTAAATTGTTCCATATGTCATCCCTCTCAATTTCCCCTTCCTTTCGCTCCTCATTGGATAAAATAAGGTTGAAGTCAAGATAAAATTTTTATTTCACCTTGATATATGAGACTCTTAGACCCTATGCTCTTTGAAGTTTTTCTCTCTTAGCAACCTTGTCCCAAGTATTTAGTTGAAAGTCTTTTTAATCACCCATGTTTTTGTTTTCCAAATCCATATGAAGGAGGAATAAAAAAGCCATGAAGAAATTTAAAATCTAAATCATTTGAAAAAAGGAAATGATATCTAAAAGGCAACATACAAATTTCAAAAGTCAAATTCACACTAAAATATGTGATTATAAACACATCTCTTATCTCTAATCAAATCCCAAACTCCATAGTTAGCTTCATATAGATTTGAAGTCCTTTGGGGTGTGGTATGATAGTAGATTGGAATAGGAGATTTCAAAAAAAACTCTATGGTGCTACCTACTTTCTCATGCAAGTATCCAATCTTTATAGTAGAATTAAAACTCTGTAAGGAGTCCTAAAGAACAAGGAACATGTCATGGGTAGGTAGGTCCATTTTAATTTTCATGAATATAGCCTTCTTGGGATGATCTATATACTTCATTGGTTTATTTAGGACTTGTGTGGCTAAGATAAGTTCTTCATTATCCTTAAGGTTAAAAGTCCTCTTGTTTTGACAAACCTAATTCGAGTGTCTTGAATTTGATAAATATTTTATCTACCTTGGTTTTTCCTTCATTCTCCTCTCTACCCATTTCATTTCCCCCCCTTGATAGATAAATTGTGATTCCAATTTTTTTTCCCTTCTTCTTGAAATTACTTCTTCTTCACCTCTTAAAAACATGCTTGAGCAACTATTTCATTTTTATCTATCCTTAGATCAAAACAACATGCTTGAGCAACTATGGATTATTTATTTATTTACACCATGAATTACATTTCTTGAAATTACATTATTTCATTTTTATCTATCCTTAGATCAAAACAACATGTTTGAGAAACTATGGATTATTTATTTATTTACACCATGAATTACATTTCTAAACTTACTTTACTTTCCTTTTACCATTTATCATGATTTTTTTGTCTTTTTATAATGGACACCTAAGTTCATACCCTTTTTCCATTATTGAGTGTGGTTGGCTTGTTAGTTCTCACTCAACAATGTTGTTTTCCATTTTATGCATCCTTTTTCCATTGATGATTGAGATGTGGTTTGTTACTACTCACTCATCAATGTTGTTTTACCATTTTGTTTATTCTTTTTTCATTTATTTTTTTTGTTTTTCAATCTTATTTGACATGTATCCTTAGTTTGATTTGGTGAGTTTGCCTTTCTTACTTAAGGATATCTTGTTTGATTTTTTCAGTCTTTAGTAGCCTTGGATTTTCAGTTACCTAATTTACTCTTATTTTTTACTGGTTATTTAGTCTAACATATCACCTATCACCCCAGCTTGAAAAATTTCCCAAGTATGTCACATCTTTATACCACTAGCTATCTTGGCTTTTCTTGTGTTTATTTGTTTTTTCTCTTTAGTTTTGTATTATTGGGTTTGTCAAAAACAATCTCTACACCCTACATGATAAAAATTAATAACACAGTAGATAACCATCCCATGATAAAGGTAAGTCAAGGTATGCATTGAATTTACCTTTTAGTTATTTAATTTTTAGATTAGTCTCCATTTTAAATCATTTACTTTCCATTATTTTATGTTTTTAAAATATTGGAACTTTTTTTTAGAATCAACATTGTGTGTTACTATGTTATTTCTCAAATCACCATCCCCTATTACACCTTAGTGACATGTGATGAGATTTGAGTGGGGCATATGTATACACAATATTTTAAACTTTTATCAATTACTGATGCTTTACATCTTGTAATAACCCATCGAGTCTCAATCTCTTTGAGTGCATGGTATAAGGGGTGAAATGGGAAAGGGGTGGCTAAACTTTTGGTGATTTTTATGATTGTTGTCCCTTTTTACGACATTATTATCAATCTAACCATATCCCAAAACCATTCCCTAAGTTACTTATCCTCCCATGAGTATTCTTCTAGTATTTTCCTCTTACATTCCTTTTTTTTACCTTAAATTCCTTTTTGACTATTGGTTGTATTGGGTTGATCTAGTATAGTTCAGGGGTATTATTTACTTTCTTAGTTTATTAGCCTTTTGGTTAACCTATCATAGACCTAGTAAATTATACCCAAAAACACATTGGGTCGACTAGGTCAACCCCAAACAATCGACATTCTCAAAAGGATTTAAGGTAAGATCTACCTATTTATACAAGATCATTTTGGTCATTATTCATATTTATAATCAAGAGTTATTATTTGCTTGTGCTTCTTCACAATCTGACAGTGTACCATTTTACATGAGGAGACTTAGTTTAGGTTTCTTATTTTGGAGAATCTAGTCTTGTGGATAAGCTTTGGATGCTTTAGCCATTCTTAGTGATCCTTACAGACCATAACAACCTCTTGTGAATCCCCTTTGTCTAAGGGATAGATTGAGTCTTGATGGGTTCACATTTAGGTAAGTATATTCTAACTTTGTTCTCCTTTATTTTAGTAGATAGAAGTAGCATAAGTGTTGGCTCAAATAATACTATCTTTCATATTTTATGTATTAAGGTGTTACTCATACTTAATGTAATTAAATTTTCCTATAAATATTTATTTTATTGCTTCTACCCCCCACTTTGTGCCACAAGATTTGGTGTGCACTAGATTAGATTTTACTTTCTTACTATTAGTATAAAGTGAACATTTTAAACCTTAGGACTCTATTAAGGTTTTTGTGTGATTGTGTTAGAATGTATCTTTAGAACCATTCCTAGCATGATGTGTTTTGACAAGTGATACATGTGATCCCCTAGTCAAGTCTAGTGGATCCCCATATTGGTCATGCTCCCACTTAACAAGTGTATCTCCAATCAGAAGTGTAGGTGTGATCTATCTTATCTGATCTAGGATTAATTCATAGACATGATGTATTTATGATTGCATATATAAAATTTATTAGAGATGTTTATGAAAAATTAGTCTAAGAAGGTTTGAGACAATTGGGCAAAAGGAAAGAGAGATTACTTAGGAATGGCATTGTAACAATCTAGCACTAGACCTGATAGAGACATGGAAAAGGTAAGAATAGGGAGAGCATCATCATAGGAAATAAAATAGAAAGAGTTTCTAAACATTTTTATATGTTGTTGAGGGTCTTCCTTGCTCTGAAATTTTGAAAATCTTAGAAGCTCCCATTGAGGAGGATAGGGTCAAATGGGGATAGACGGATGAATTGGTTTATCACATATTTGGTCATATGATAAGAGGTTATGGGCACTAAAAATAAATGAGTCTAAAGTGGTCAATTCGTCCATTATCATCTTAAAAAGATATGTTTTTGGTTGTACACCCCCATTGTTTTAGGGTAGATTATGTTGTGTTTGGGTAGGTATAGCATAAGGATAACTAGCAGAAGGTTAGGAGGCTGTCACATATTGATGTGTGGACATGGGTGGTTAGTAGGATGCCATGAATGGGTAAGTGGATATATGAAGTTGGGTAGAGGATGGAGCCATATACCCTTGGGTGTTTGGAATATAGATTAGATTGGGTACAATAGGACCTATTAAGGTATTGACATGGGTTGGGTTGGGTTGGAGGTATGGTTGAGTTGATAGGTTGAGGATGGGTAATAACCTTGGAATTAATGGGTGAAAGGCTAGAAGGTATGGGAACCACCAATCAATGGAATGGAGTAGATGTAGGTGGGTTGCAAACAATAAGAAGGGTGGTAACACTAGTATAGGGTACTCTCATGGTAAGAGGAGTAATGGTGCCCAAGGTTAGGTTAGTCCTATACTAGAAGGGTTGTTAGTTGTGGTGGAAGGTGTTTAGATATTAGTTGGTTGGGTAGGTTGGTTTTGGATGGTGGTATTGGTGGGGTTATTAGTAGAATATAATGCTTGGCTGACTAAGGGTTGGGTGGAAATGGTGGAAATATAGGTGTTGCCCATAAGGTGGGATGACATACTGTAGGGTGGGTCAATAGGTGGAACTAAAGTAGGGGTATGGTGAGATATGGTGTTAAGGTAATGTTGGAGGGCTATGGGGTTGTTATCCAGAAAGGTGGTGAAATCCATATCACCTTGGGAAACTCTCTAAGGGTTATCAGGACTTCTAGAAGGATCAAGAGAACTCTATACATCTGAGACATATTCCATGGATGAAGATGAAGATGAAGAAGGATGATTAGAGGGTAGATCTTGATTTGCTTGGTTTCTTAGTTGTTGCCTAGTTAAAACCATGAAAATAAGGGAAAAAATAATATACAAGTGATCTCACAACTCAAAAAAGAAGCAATCAAAATAAAAATATCTCAAGGAAAATAATGCATACACTAATGTAAGTTAAAATCCTAAGATATTTTGTTATCTCTCTTTAGGATTATGCCTCAATTTTAAATAAGTTATGAAGACCAACTTGGGCATGTAGAGCAAGTAATAGAAGATATCTAAGTATGGTTTCAGGTATTTAAAGACTCTCAAGATCTATAATATAACTTGGTACATGTCATGATATTAGGGCCTATCCCCTCACTTCACACACCATAGTAATAAGGGTGTTGGATGCATAGCCAAAATATATTGAGTTGTAAGAGATTACACTCAACTGATGTACTAAGTTGGTTCTCCCTTTGGGGATGAAATCCAAGTAGGATAGTTGAAGAAAGGTGACCACTAGGTGATGAAATCCTATTTGGGCCTTATTTTAATGTTTTGATGTTTAATTAGATGTGTGGTTTGGTCTTGTGTGTTTGGAGAGAAGTGAGACTATAATTAATTTACTTGATTTAATTTAAGATATGTGAGCTAATAAATTTAAGAAAATAACATATGCAACTAGTTTTAAGCCCAAAATTAATTTTGATTCCATTCAAATAAGCATTAACTAAGAAGAAAAAGCACCTAGATGTAACTAGGTCCCACCAGGCATGCCAAAATGTTTCACATAAATTTTGCTAATTTCTGTAGAAAGAAAGTTGTAAAACTTGAAAGAAGGGTGAGGTTAGGATAACTTGATATATTTTTCACATATTAATCTAGATGATTATGTAGACTCCTATTTTTATAGGGAGGGATGACTTATAGATAAGAAAGAACTAAATAAAATGGTTGATTAGCTAGATAGTAGGGTGGATTACCTAGCTTGAGCTAGATCCAAGAAGCATGAGCTTCCTTAGAGTCTGTCAATCCACACTTTTAAATAATTAAGTTCTAAAAATTATAGATGAATTATGTGCATAAATAATAGAAGATACTAAAGTCAAATATAAGTTCTTGAGTAAAAATAAGTACTTTGACTAATTATAGCAATAAATGATTAGGTATTGATGTTAAATAAGTCAAACATGGTTTAGAAGGTTGAATGATCCTATGTGATAAGAGAGGAACTTAAAAAATTGGATTTGGTTAGGGTATGATGGTTTAAATAATCTTGCTATTAAAAATGATAGATAGAGACCATCAATGGTTAGGCTAAACTGTCAATGGTTGGATAACCATCGGTGGTTAAGGTGAAACCATCGATGGTTAGAATCAAACCATTGATGGTTGGGAAACCATCAGCAGTTACTCTAGGATCTATTTATGGAAGATAATTTTGAATGGTAAGGTTATATGAGGGTTCTATAAAGTGAGCTTGGGTTGGATGTTGGTTGCAAGATAGAGGGAAAGTGACACATGGAATGAAACATAAAAACTATTTGTTGGATCCTGATAAGGAATAGAAACTTATCTTTGTTGTTGGTCTAAATAATGTTGAGGTTGGATAAAATCTTATTATGGCTCCTAAAGCATTTCTAATAGAGTGATAATACCTTGTTTTTTGATTGATGAGTTGCATCAGTACTTTTGATCTATGTCCTGATCACTGCAAGTTAAAACAATATTTGCACTAAGAATCTTTGATCTCTTGCACAAGAAGTTTTGATAATTATTGCTGATAATGATTGTTGATGATATTTCACCTCCTCTTCTTCTCTTAATATATAGGGGAGGGAGTGGTGAAATAATAATTTCAACAAGGTGTCTAACAATCTATCTAATTTTAAGATCAACATGCATTAATTATGAAAAATGGTAAATCAAACAACTATTAATAGAAAATCAAGTTGGATTTTCAGTTGAAGTTAGCCCTTGAGGCAGTTAAGGGAAAACCATCAATGGTTAATGGTTGGCCATTGATAGTTGAGAGGGCAAAGTTAAAATGGCATAATTAGCCATTATGACTTATGTTGGGTGGTTGAAAGGTTGTGAAATGGTCCTAAAGGGTCCCTAGAGTGATCTAAGGGTCAACATAACATCTAGAACTATAGTGTGTAGTTTTCTAGTGTCTACACCTAGCCTTGGTAAGAAATGACACCAATGTAGATTGGTTAAATGAAGGGATGACAAAGGCACCCATCATTTTTTGCACCATTGCTAGGGAATTCTTATAAAGTGTTAGTAAGGTAAACTATTAAGTTAATGGTAAAAAGACCAAACAAATAATAAAAATTACTCTCTTATTAAATACAGGTATATAAGTAGGCAAAGGGATTCACAAGGAAGTGTTTTTCCAAAATATATTCATCTTTTAGAAGAGAGAAGGTACTTTAGAAAAGAGAGAAAGCTTGAAGAAAGAAATAAGAGTCTTTTGTAAGTACATCCCAAGATCTAGAGGAATCTTCATTTATGAAAATTGAACTTTTAGATAGTGAATAACTAGAAGACCTTGAAGGATCTCATTCTCTCAATAGAATTTTATTTACAATGGGAGAAAATATAGGTCATGTATAAAACCCTCATAGGAATCCTCCTAAGAGGAATTTATTTTACCCCATCATCTTTGAGAATGGTGATCAAACAATAATGAAAAACATTTCCCAATCCAATCTACCTATATTTAGAGGTACGTTCACTAAAGACATAGACCAATTCATTTTTGAATTCAAATTTATTCCAAACCTATGATTGCACTTTGATAATTAAAAGCTAAAACTCTTTCCCTCTACCTCAAAGGAAGGAGAAATGAGATGGTTTATGGGCCTAAAAATAAACTCTATCAACACTTGGAGATAAATGGAAATAATATGTTAGAGGTACAATCATTGAGGGGGGTGAATTAGTGACGCTATATATTCAATCCAATTCCCAACTCTTAAACATTTAGCATACATCAACTTGATCAAGCAACATAAACATGAAAGCACACACATCCAAAGCATACCTAAGATCATACATCACATGAACACATCATATATGTGGGAAACCCTCTTGGGGGATAAAACCCACTGAACACTATAAAATGGACTATAGTATTATAAAACAAGATCCAACATTTAGACTAGAACTAATTGATCAAGGAGCACCCACCACTTAATTTGGTCAAGCACCCACTTGACCTTTATCTAGCTCCAACTATCAAGAAGGATACAAACCCCTAAGAAACCAAGCACCAAATTAACTACCTATAATATGATCTCCACCTTTGATCTGATGTCAAACACAGCTAATAATAGACTCCTCTTGTCTGCACTCTTCACCTTCAATCTCTTTGTTGGCTAGATATTCTATAGGCTATTAAAAGTAACTAGGTAGTCATGGGATTGAATCGCCTTCATTTAATGGTGAATCTCCTGTATCTTTATGTCTATTTACTAATACTTATTCATAGCTCTTAATTATTCATAGATTATATAAATTATGTGTAAGTTATCTTATTTTTGGGGTATTACTTTAATCATAGAGTTCATGAACCATAATAAGGTGATTTTGTAGTAAGCAGCTGTGTCAGATAATGTGTAAATAAATTTTGTAAAATACAAAATGAAAGACTAAAATAAGTAAGAAGAAAGAAATTACACTTCATAATAAGTAGTTTTATAGAGATCATTGAATCCATACAAGTAAATAAACATTCAAGATATATGATAATCCTTTCAACAAATGATTAAGAAAGACTGGAATTCATATTTAGATTTAAAGATAACATAAAATTTACCATTTTAATCTTCACAAATCCACCAATTGATCTACTTAGACATAAAGTTCCATATAAATCAACTTCCTTCTTCTTCACTTGGAACCAATTTCATACAAAAGAAAAACTCAATAATTTAAACACAAATTTTTGGATTACTTAAACTCTCTTACTTCAATTACAATTACATTTCAAAAATTACCATCCCCAAGCACATAGACCTACACTTATATTTATACAATTTTATAAGTCAAAATCAAGTAGGAGACAAATTTTAATCTTCACAAATCCACCAATTTATCCTCTTAGATGCAAAGTTCCATAGAAATAAACATCTTTCTTATTCACTTTGAACCAATTTTATACAAAAGAAAAAATCAGAAATCTAAACACAAATTTTTAGATTGCTTAAACTCTCTTACTTTAGTTACAACTACTTTTCAAAAATTATCATCCCAGGCATGTAGGCTTGCACTTATATTTATACAATTTTAGAAGTCAAAATCAATTTTAGAAGTCAAAGTCAAGTTCTGCACTAAAAATTAGGAACCATTGAAAGGCATCCTAAAATTTATCCTTTATGACATGGAATAGCCAATGACATGTGGAATTTGTCAGCTTTAATATTTGGATAAAAAATAATCTCTTTTCATGCAACACAAATCTTGTTTAAGTAATTTTCTTTTACAAAATGACTTCAAGTAATGGCATTTAGCCAAGTAACTTGAGTCTTACATTTTACAAAGTAATATACCTTAACAAGTAACTTTACTAAATGATTTTACTTAAAGTAATTACTTATAACAAAGTTTATTTGAACATATTACTCGAATAAAATAGAAGAAAAAAGAAGTTATTGAGAAGAGAAGAAATAACAATCATTCCATGTCATGGACTTCAAATCTACACTTTTCTCTATATTTGATATGCTAAAACATCATGAATTATATGATTGCATCACTTGATTTGGCAAGTTATTTCCTTTTGGTCTCATATCTCATCAATTCTCTTTCTAGCTTCCTGCCATAAGCTTTCACCCTCTTAAGTCTTGGTTCAATCCTCTTGATTTCTTATTGACACTTGTTTAACTCATTTATAGATTTTGATGTGAAAGGAGTTATGACCTTTCAATTAATTTCTTTAACTATTGATATAACTGTTCAAATGTCATTAGAGTTTTTTTAGATGAAATGTTAGTAAGACCAAAGATGCAATCCTCTAGCTTCACTTTTTCATTACGAGCATCTTCTTCTAAAGTCTTCATTTCTTCACATATGGCCTAAAGAATATGCATGCAAAAAGATAAGAGGCACTCTTCTTGTGTTTCTTTCTGTATTGATATTTTAGGGATAATCTATTATTTGATTAAAAAAAATTCACTCAAAGTATTTATTCTTTGAAGACTTTCTTTATACAACTCAAAAATCCCATTCTCATTTTCTATATCTTTCATTACTACCTTTATTTGTGATAATTTATTTTCAATATTAGCATGAATAATTTGGACCTTAGAAAGTTATTTTAGTAGTTCATAGCATCTTTTCTATCCATTCATCAATGGCCTTAGAATTATCTTTAGTTTCCTCTACCTCATTTATTACTTGCTGACCAATTGAATCACATGAAAGAATTGACTGCTGAGGAGTGGATCTTACCACTTTGGTAATTATTTCACACAACTTTATAAATTATTCCTTTAATTTGGATTTATTAGCTTTCTCTTCATCAAGCTTCTAGAATAGAGTATCTATCAAGGTCTGAGTATCTTGCTTCAAACCTTCTATGATAACTTCTCCAAGGGATATTTTAGTGACTATTAAGTCATGTTCAGTGACTTCATCTTTACTCTTAACCTGAGGAGGAACATATACCTCTAAAAATTTCTACCTTTAATGTTCAATTATTAACTTGGAAGTCACTTTAGTGATCTTGGGATTCTTTCCTTTTCTATCAAGACTCTTTAAGATCTATAAATCAATATCCTCTAAATTTATCACTTCTCCACTTTCAAGAACTATCTGCAATGCTAACTAGGATGAAGTATATGATTGTTGGAGTAACTGAATGTAAAACCACTTGCTAATGATTATTTCTTATTAATAAGTCTTGAGAAGGAGTTTCTTCTAAATCTAAAACATTTTATACTACATTGTTGATTTCTTGTTAATCCTTTTCTTTCTTTATCTCCTTCTCAGTTTCTTTCTCTTTCTCTTTCACTACTTCCTTCTCCTTCTGTTTCTATGCCTCTATTTATTTCTCAAGTTCAACCATTTCCTTTTACTTTTCTTGTGATACCTCCTTAGATGAGTTCACTTTTTTATCATTTACCTATTTTGGCTCCTTTTGAGTGGTTGGTTGATCATTTGAAGTGGGTGGAGGTGGAGCAATTAGTGGTGAAAATGAAGGAGGGGGGAAGAAGAACATCAATATATTTCTAAATAGGCTTCTTGGGAGGTTTGGTGCTATGGGATTTTTGAGGTGGCATGAGTATTGATGGCTCTATAGTAGGTGTAGTATAAATAGGAATGATGGGTGGAGAAGTATCTATGGAAGTGACCAAAGGGGGTGTGGTGACATCTAGTTGAGTTGGTTCTTTATCTTTCACTATAGATTAAGTTTCATCAACATTCTTCTTCAACTTCAATTTCTTATGCACTTGACTGTTATCCCCTTGAATTATCTTTCTCTTTTGACTTCTTCTAGAAGTTTCAATAATCAATTCCTTCATGCAATATCCCTTATTAAGAATCCATGTGGAATTCATGGCAAGGACCATATTAGTTCTATCTATAATAGTTTTAACTTGGTCTTTTCGAAAAATAATCTCCTGAAGTGGGGCGATATCCCCTCCTACTGCATGGTAGGCATCACTGGTTACAATTCCATCATCCTCCATGTTTTTTAGAATTGTTACTAGATCAAAAGAGTGAACTTGTCCAATCATAAATATACTATTATCTCTTCTTCTTACATCAAAATCATCACTACAATGAATCCAAAAATCTTCAAGTGTAGGAATATGCATATACTCAAGAGAAAATATATTCTAAGCTACTCCTCTATAATTAAAATTTGTTTTGGCTTCAAAATGGGTCTGATTGTAGTTGTGGTACATATCCTTTTACATGTTTTTGGATTTTTAAATGCTAAAATAATGATAATGACCAATAACAATAAGAAAATTGACATCATGATGATGAATCTTTGACTATAAGTCATGCAACTCAACTAGTTACCTATGTAATTTATCACTAGGATACCTTAGCAATTTGACTGGTATACCCAAGAAATTGTCAACTTTGATGTATGTGAAGTTGAGGAACTAAATGAAAATGTATCCAAATTGGGAAACTACTTCCTATGTTATATCAGGGACTCTCTTGTGTTTCAAAGCCACAATCAACTTGAAAATGACTTCATAAAAGAACCCATCATTTGCCTTCTTATAATATTTAAAATACTTAGAGATAACTGGTTGGGGGTAATATTCATATATAGGTACTGATATCAATGTTCCATTTGTAGTGAATCTAGAAAAAGCTCCACTTGATTTTACTACATATACTAAGTATGAACTCATTTTGAAGTCAAAAGTTTCCAACACCTGACTAAGTTGGTGGTTAATGTTATCACTTATCAATATTGACCATTCAATCATTGTAGAACTCTAGTTAACATCAATGGCCTTGGTGTATGCATACATCTAGGTTGAAAACCACTTGGCATTCTTTTCTCCATTGATTCTACATAGAAATTATTTGATGTCATCAAATTTTTGAATGAATTAAGACATTACTATCTACTTTGGGAACCTTGAGGGATACTTAACTTTCCTTAGATAATTAGTGTTCATTATTTTAATATATTATAGAGTTTATCTTTCCTAAAGACTCTTGACTTTCTCCATTGATAAATCAATAACTTTAGACTTTGATAGAATATTTAAACAATAGTCAAATTATTGAACATCAATCCTAATTACCACATTACCTAAAGTGTCCTTCATTGTTCTAGTGAGAGAGTAATAGTACTTGGCATATTCTAGGACAAACTTAGGCTGTTATGCAAAACTTGGGAAAGATGCAACTTATAATATTCAACTGTTGGTCATTACTTACATGAGTGGAGTCTTAATGATAGCTTTGGATCTCTCCAATAGCTCAGTTACAAACACATGACCAATATTTGTGTCAATAATTTCTAATAATTTGGATACAACACTTAACTCAATGGGGTAACCTTTGTATTCATACTTCATCTTTGGTTCCTAAGATTTCACCACTTTCTTTGATTTTTCCCTACTCTTCCTACTTGGACCAGGGATTTCTTCAAATGTTAACTCATTACATTCTTCAATTAAATTTGTTTCATGTACTTCTATTATAGATATTTCTTCTTCTAATCCTTCTAATCCTAACATTTGTTCTAGTTAAATCTGGAAAAAATTAACAAGCACTCTAGAACACTTAGTGACTATTCTAGTAGTTTATAAAAGGTTGAAGATATGAATCAATTTATTACCTAAAATAATACTTCTAAGAAAACTTTAGATTTTAGGAAGTAGAGAGCCTTGAGAATTCCAAGTAACTCATAGTAATTAACAGCGTATCACAACTCCTAGTTGTTCTAGATAATATGCAAGTCTTAAGTATTCAAGAATCTAAACAAGTAAAAATTAATAAGCATGGACAACTTTGGGTTTCTCTTAAATTATAACTTTGGATTTATATTATCAAGTTACTCAAATTTGAGACTCTGAGTAAGTAGTAAGTTATGATGAGTTTGGGTCTTTCTTGGGTAGTTCACTAGGTTTCTTGAGGTTTACGACTTTGGGTTTCTTAAGACAAGTAACCCAGGTTGGAAAAATTGAAAAAATAAAAGTAAGGAGTAACTATAATTTTGAGGAAAAGAAGCAGTAATGAGAATTTCAGGTAGGCAAGGTTCTTGAGAGATTAAAATTTATTGAGGGCAGTAGCTTAGTGTCAAACTTCATGTAAACAATAAGTAATGAGGAGTTCAAGTTTCCTACTTTTTCAATAGTTAGTTTTTTATCTAGGCTTTCCCATTCTTTATGACTTTACTTAGGATTTTTCATTCTAAATGTTCATGAGAACACTTACAAGGTTCTTACAACATATTGCATGTAAAAACAACATTTAAATGCAAGTAAAAATGAGAAATATCAAAGAAAACATTAAAGGTGGCATGTGAATTTTACTAAAGGAAAAATGAGAAGAAAACATCCAAAATAAAGACACAAAAACCAAATGGAAACGATCTACATACCTTGAACATAAATGGGTCATGATGGGTTTGATCCAAAATCACTCTAGAAGCTCAAATAATGTTGCTTGGGGTTCATAAGGGTGACAACTTGGTCAAATAACTTGAATAATAGGTGGAAAATGAGATATATTTTCTAAATATTTATATTATCCAACACATTAATGACAAGTAAGGACACGTGTGAGGGAAGTCACACAAGCACATAGCTTTTCATCAGGCTTTATGGACTACTTTCCTTATTTTGGATTTTGAAGTAAAGTAACCTCATAAATCTAATTTGGTCTAGGATTGAGAGTGTTTCAGACTTGTGGACTCTTATTACTTTTACTTGTAACTTTGAGCAAGTGAAGTTACTTTAAAAACCCAATTTGCTTTAGTTATTGTTTTGTGGGTTTGGGGATCTACTTTACTTGGCTTCTAATGATAATTAAAGTTATTAGATAATTCTAGTTTAAACTAGATGATATAACTTAGGTTTATGATGACTGCTTAATTTTCACTTGATAAGTAAATTAACTTAGAGAACTCAAATTGGCCTAGAAGTGGGCTCAAACATTTATCTTTTTTATCTTCTTAGAAAGATGAGTAAATGGGTTTTTTAGTTATGGCCTTAGGCAAACATTTTCAACCTTCTAGAGTTGATTGAAGCAATTGGAAAACAAATCAAGCAAAACAAAAGCTAAAAATACTAATTCTTATTTAGAGGACTGGTTTCAACAAGAACAACTGACTCACTAAAAGATAAAAGTCAAAAATTTAATAGGGGTATCCCATAATTCAATGTGAAAAATTTTGAGTGACACCAACTAGCTCCAATTGGGGACATTTTTATTTATATCAAAAAGAAAGAAACAAGGATGAGATCCTAGTATCTCTGGTTTTGAGTCTTGTCTATTGGGTATGGATTCTTTGTAAAAATTCAATCATGAAAAACTACAAAACAAATAAATAAACAAATAAATAGAGAAACAAAAATAACTAAAAAAATAAAGATTGAAAACTTATTTATATACATACAAGTGTTACCCTATGGATCAATTCTTGTAGAGATTCATGTGTTGTCCATTGAAAGGCACTGATAGTTTAATTCTATCTTGGTAAGCTAAGATGAAGCTATCTCTTCCAACAGTCTTCTTTATAGTGAAAGGCCCTTCCATAAGGAGTCAAACTTGCCATGCTTCCCTTTTTGTTCATTCTCCTTATCACAAAAAGGACCCAGTCAGCAACTATAAACTATATATATCAGGCTTTCTTATCAAATATATTCTTCACTTTCATTTGATGGTTAGTAAACTAGTCAAAAACTTGAGTATGAGCCTCTTGTAGTTCAATGAGAAACATAATCCTCTTCTCAAGTGAATCTTGATAAGTTGCATCTTCAATAGCTTTAGACAATTGAAAGGTAGGCAACTCTATGGTGATTGGTATATCAACATTTGTTCCATATAATAGCTGAAAAGGAGACATACCAATGGCTTTCTTTGGAGTGATTTTATCAGCCCACAATGCATCCAATAACTTCTTGTGCTAGGTACATTGATTATTATCCAGTAGCTTATGAATGATGGTCATCAAATTCTTGTTACTTGATTCAGCTTGACCATTTTCCTAAGGATAGTGATTTGAAGTATGAACTAGGTCTATTCCATAGGAGTAACAAAAATAAGTTAATTCCATTGAAGAAAAAATGGCTGCATTATCTGTTAATATCTTGTGTGGGACACCAAACCTTACTATGATATTCTCTTTGATGAAATCACATAATAATTCTAAAGTGGCATACTTGATAGGAATATATTCTACCCACTTGCTAAATCAATTAGTTGTAGTTAAGATAACAATCTCTAGCACTTAAATAAGGGTTCAACATGCCAATAAAATCCATGCCCCATTGCTAAAATGGTTCATTAATTATGACAATTTTTAATGGTAATGATGGCAACTTTACACATCCCACAAAGTGTTGGCATGCTTGACATTTAGTAACCCAATTATAAGTATGTTGGAAAAGAGTAGTCCAAAATTACCTTAATCATAAGATTTTGTGTGTTGTGACTCATGATAAAAAGTGGCCTCCACATGCTTTACCATGGAATTGTTTTAGTAGTCTCATTTTTTGATCTTTGTCCACATAATAGAGGAAGACACCATCAATTCCTCTTTTGTACAAACCATTATCCTAATCCTTTGACTTCATCTTGATGGTTTGCTTTTCCTTATGTGTAAGATCAATTGGACATTATTTCTAAGTCAGAAAGTAAGCAATTTTACTATACCATTCATCAACAAGATCAACAAAAAGTATCATGGAAACATATTCATCTGATTTAGCTTAGAGTGAAGATTCTACTATATCTGTGTCATCAAGTTTTCTCTCTATCATCAATTTTCACAAGCCTCTTCCTCATACTAGCTTTGTTGGTTTGATATTAAGATCAAAATTTTGAACCTTATCTACCTAGGTGCCTCTCAGTAATTTGAGCTCTTACTGCATTACAATTGATTTGACTATAGTTTTAGGTACATAGACTTTAGTATATGAACACAAAATGTAGTACTTGAAAAATTTACATGCTTTGACTACAACAAAAACATGTTTCTCCATCTATGAATAATTTAGTTCAGAGAATTTCAATGACTAACTCATGAAATCTATAGGAGATTAAATTATTTCATCATTATTTTGTAGTAT
The DNA here is from genome assembly GCA_037957365.1 of Torreya grandis. Lineage (NCBI taxonomy): Eukaryota > Viridiplantae > Streptophyta > Pinopsida > Cupressales > Taxaceae > Torreya > Torreya grandis. Next base: position 880,177 of record JARHVA010004456.1, on the reverse strand, counting down.
GGATGACATATTATGTTCAGAAGAGTAACAATAAAGAATGAATTCTTTATTGAAATCTAGAGAAACTAGCACTAGAGCTTGAGCTATAGCTTCTTTAATCCTTTCAAATGCTAACTTATCTTCAAAATTCCATTTTAAGTCTTTCTTATTTTTCATCATATCAAAGATGTGTCAAGTCAACTCAACAAAGTCAAGAATGAATCTTTAGAGGAAGTTGACCTTGCCAAATAAGGAATGTACGCCCTTCTTAGATGTAGGCAAAGATAAAAATTTTATGGCTTTCACCCTTTCTAGGTCAATCTGCATTCCTTCACTTGAGATAATGTGATCAAGAATTTTCCCTTTAGTCATGGAAAATATTAATTTCTTGGGATTCAAAGACATCCCATGTCTCCTATACTAGATGAGAACTTATTCTAAGTCAATCATATGATTACCTCTTTTTTTGGATAAGATTTTCAAGTCATCAAGGTATACCACTATAATCTTACTCTTTAGATATACAAATTCTAGATCTATTGCTCATTGAAAATTTTCTCCAATATTGATAGCCCAAAAGGCATCTTCTGATAGGTGAATGTCCCCCATAACATTGTGAAAGATATCTTTTATTGATCCTCATCCACCACCTTTATTTGATTGTACCCTGAGAAACCATCTAACATTGACAACATATATGAACCTATAACTACTTTTTAGGTGTGATCCATAATGGGAAATGGGTAGTTATCTTTCATAGAAGCTTGATTCATATTGTGGAAATCAACACATAGGCATATTTATTCATTTTTCTTTCTCATTGGGATAATATTAGATAGTCATTCTAAATGATGAATTGGATAAATAATCTTAGCATCAAGAAGCTTTTGTATTTCAACATAGATAGTTGTAAACACCTAAAAATTACACAATGATAATTTTCAATGTCATCTTGACTTGTGGACTCTTGATCAATTTTGCATCTAGTAGACCACCTACTCCACTAGCACTCATTTATAACTTCTCTATATCAAACACCCCTTAAATGCATCATTTAATTCATAACCTTTCTATCCATTTAATCATGGCCCCTCAACCATTGATGGTTAGGGTAATTTTTGATGGTTTTCCATAACTGTCGATTGTTGGGGTCACCAAACTTGCCTTTAGCTTTAAAAGCACTGCCAGCTTTATTCAAGATCAACGTCTTCCAAAATGGAAACTTGATTTAAAACTAGATTTTAAAGACAAAAAATAGGTAACTTCATCTCCTACCAACTTAGAAACTTTCTCTCTCCTTAGAAACTTTGTGCTATAAATACAAGTCTCTTGGAAGAGTTGTGGATCCAAAAAAATTACATCCAGGCTCTCTTATTTCCTTATGCAGGTATCCAAGACCTCAAAACTCTATCCATGTGACTATTGAAAGTTAGAGATAATATTATGCTACCCAATTTCCTTCAGACCACTATCATCATCTATTTGGCATTTTATAGGAATCTCTTGTATTTTTTTATTAGTTTCCCTTCTTTATTGACTTCTTTATCTTAATCAAGCCACCTGCACTTCATCTCTCTAGAACCCCTTTACAATCCTCTCCCTAAAATCCATTTTCACCCTAATTCTATATCCCTAAACTTCACATAGGTAACCATCACTAGTTTCTACAACCATCTTTGGTCACAACAATCATCCCCAATTGTGTGATCATCACTGGTTAGATCGAACCATTTCTAGTTAATCTGACCACTACCGATCACTGTTAAAAAATAATAGATTATTATTTTTAGGAATTTTACACCCCAACCAAACCCTTTTATTATTTATAACTTATTTGTAAAGCCTATTTAGATTTTTTGAACTAGATCTTGACCTATTTTTATGCATGGTATTGACCCACCATGTGACATTTAGTCACCTTATTAAACAGATACTTTTATTTATTTCTAGAATAAGAATTTTATTTCTTGTCAATTTGAATGCAAACATATTTTAGTTATATTATCAAATATTTTTATTATTAGGGAGTAAATTGACAACCATCCAAGGGAGCTTTTGATTTTTGGGTCTAGCATTGCTAGGCAGTCCACCATTCTTACTCATCTAACAAACAAGTTGGTTTAGTGTAGTCTTATTATAGGTAGTCCTTCCTTACCAAAAAGGATCTCTCATTTTGTTTAGTCATTAACAAGCACAACATTTATTAGGTACACAGCCCTCATCTATTATTTCTCTCCTTTTCCCCAAAAGAAAGAAAAATAGAGTTAGAAATAGTAAGAAACATTTTGGCACACTTGGTGGGAACCCTTTTGGGTCCTTACTTCTCTTTAGGCATATAGTTTCATTAGTGAAAATTCATCCTCTTTCATTTATTTTATTTCCAAATTTTAAAATATATAACTTTAATCTTTTCTCTCTTCTTTTTATAAAAATAAAAAAGAAATAAAAGAAAATTTTCATCTTAGGTATTATTTGTATTTTCATCTTGCATTAAGTGTATCTTTAGTTGTTCCTTGTTTGCATGAAAAGAAATAAAAAATCTTTTGGGATAAAATTGAGTACATTCATTATATTACTTTCTTAATGATTAGATTACCTATATTAACTAGATGCATCATGAATTAATCATAGCACACATATGTTACAATACCAAACCACACACACAAAATAAACATCAAAACTTACTTGAGGCCCATTGGGAATTCATTACCCTTTGTATCACCTTACCCTACCTAGCATTCTCACTTGGATTTCATCACCAAGGGGAGGACCCACTCTATTCTTTAACAAAGTATAAACTCTAGACAAATAGTATATATTGGCTAAGCATCTTGGCTTGGTTTCGAATTCATGAAGTATGGGGAACAAGCCCTTAGTACCAGGCTACATATCTAGTCTAGTGAAAATTATTTGATCAGCAAAACTAAACCCAAAACCATCCTTAGATGACTCTTCTAGTACCTGAATTACAATCAAGTTTCCCCTTTCACACTTTAAGGCATAAGACAAAAGTGATTTAAAATAAACCCTATGATTAATTGTGCTTTTAGTGTGTGCTTTACTTGCTTTGGGATTTTCTTTATTTGCTCATTGTTTGAGGTGAGAAATTTATTATCCATTTCCAATTTCTCATATGGTCTTAACTAGACAATAAGTGAGAAATCAAAACAAATAACCACCATCTTATTCTTCATCCTCATCTATGGATTACACCTTGGATGTTGATAGATCACCCCATGCTTCACCACACCATTCTCCCCCACCTACAACACCTTCCATGATTCCTGAAGGCGATCCAAATTTTTCCACCTTTCTAGACAACAACCTAGTTTCTTTTCAACACTATCTTAATATCTTAGCCTATCATACTTTGATGGCTTTGGTTCCTCTTGTGGATCCACCCTATGGTATGCAACACCACCTCATGTTTGGTGCTACATCATCTCAACCTTATGTTAGCCAAGATTTATCTTCTACCATTAGTTCATCTACCACAACCACCCATACATCTATTACTCAAACCAATACCTCTAATGTTGGCTCAAATATACCCCTTATCACTTCTACCCCTTTTTCCATTATAGTGTCTTCCACAACCATTTCTACCATTCCCACAACCTCAACTAATGTACCAACCTCTACTCTACTTTAGAACTTGGTACTCTCCATAACACAAACACTTCCCCCTATTAGCACCAGGGTAACTACTCATCAAAAACCTATAAGCACTTTGGCATTCTCAACCCAAACCATTTCTCTATTATCCAACCCAAATATACCCCCAAACCAATCATTATTCATTCCCATGCAATCCCCCACATCAATGTATCAATATATTACTAACCCATTGAGATATATTTCACCTTCCACCTAATCCTTAATGCCTATCAATCTTTCTAGGGTACTATCCCAACCTCAAGTCACTGTATATCAATATGTGCTTGCCTCTATACCTCTTACCACATACCAATTCATAACTAAAACTCAACCTTAATAGAACTTACCACTAAATTATATAGTTTCCCAACATCAACCATACCTAATAAGGATGCTCATGGACAAGATGACCAAACTCAAGTCGTATATATCTGCGTCCCATAGCCTTTTACCCTATGACCAAATATGTAATGAAAATATCAACCTGTCTATCCCAATTCATGCTTATCCTCCTCAATGGGAGCTCCCCAAATTCTCTAAGTTTCAGGGTAAGGAGGATCCTCAGTAACATTTGAGGGTGTTTCACCAATTTTTTTACTTGATTGCATATGATGATGCCCTATTTCTTTGAACCTTCCCTATGTTTTTATCAGGGCCCACCTTAGATTGGTACAGTGCCCTTCCTAGAAATTCTCTCTTTTTGTTCTCTGAACTCACCCAAATTTTCTTAAAACATTTTTTTGTCAATATATCCAAGAAGGTCTCCATAACCAAACTCCATTCCATTAAGAAGTTTGATGATGAATCAATTTCCAACTTTGTTACATGATGGAAAGGTCTTATTAATCAACTATCCTTTTCACTACCCCAAATGAAACTCATTTAGCTTTTATCTAGGGGTTTCTCAAAAGACATCGCTCCCACCCTTTAGGTGCAAACATTTAGAACCTTTGATGAAGAGTTCACAATGGCATGCAAACTTGAGAATTAATCCATAAAGGAGGGTAAATTAAAATTATGAAATAAGAATTCTAGCTTCAAACCCAATGAGCTCTTTTCCACCAAGACAACCAACTAATCCAATTCTAAATCCAAAGTTTCTACCAATTTGGTGGTGTTAAAATCTACCCCACCTTTGTTCATTAATCAACCCCATCAAACCACTCCTTCTAACCCCACTTATCCACCAAATCGAAACCCAAACTATGCCTCCCCAAAATAATTCACACTTTTAAGAGAATCCTATGCCTATATACTAGAAAAAATTCTCAAAGTTAACCTTATTCAACTTCCACCAATCAAGCTACCCTAAAAATTTGACCCCTCTCACCCCATGCTTGGGTGGTATAACTAAAATGACCATTTTTCTTTCCATCAGGTCATTAGATATGACATAAATCATTGTAACACTTTTAAAAGTCTTATCCAAAACCTGATTGATAATGGGGAATTATTTTTTGACAACCCTAATGTACCTCCCAATCATTCTCTCAATATTTTCTAAAAACATTTTCCTAACCATCCTCCGCCTACCCAACCCCATGAAAATCAATTTGAGCCCTCCTCATCTCATGAGGCACACACAATTAATTCCATCATAAATGAGCCCATGGGGGATGAGCCTCACATTTCTATTGTTCCTCCACCAACCTTGCCTATGGAAGAAGAAAATTTAACTCCTATAGAAGGATCTATAGCCCCAACATCTTCACTTGATCAAAACATGCCCATGTCTACTTATCCTTTCATAGAAACAATTTTTTTTAACCACCTCTACTTCTACCCCATAAAAAGAAATGGTGGAACTCCCTTCTCCTTTAGAAACCCTAGCAAAGGAAGGAGTCAGGACCATACCTACACCCCCAATCAAAAAACCATCTCTTCCCTTAATCACCCCATAAGCAACCTCATGTTGGAACCTTCCAACCCAAGTAAAGATGAAGGAACCATTCCTTCTTCTTCACCCAAGGGTTTATTTGAAACAATTGATCAAGGAACCAAACCTATTTACAAGCCCTTTTCTTAGTTAGTGTAAGATATAAAATTTGTCTCATAACCTATCATAGATAAAGCCACTTTTTAACACCATTAGGGCTCCCATACCAAAATAGAGCTAAACCCTTAACCTCATTGGCATCCACCCTTAAATATATTTTCACCCCAACATCAAACATTCCTTGTTCCCAAGACATAAAAGAACCATATCACCCACCTCCACCTAGATCATCTCACAATTTTCTTGCTAGACCAACCCAAACTTTAGGTATCCTTACCACACCTAGTATCACCCATCCACCCATAAAATTAGACCTAACCCCCTCTATTAATCCTAGAAAACCACCAACCAATATCAACCAAAGGGTTTAGTTACCTAAACCTCATCCTCAAGATCAACCTATGCCACCTCCTTCTCATCTACCATTTATTTTGGGAGCCTTCCCTTCTACCATCTTAGTCACCTATTCAACTTCAATCAAACCAACCCCATTTTCTATGCCTACCCCTCCACTACCTAGGCCATTGACTCCTCCATCATTCTTAGCTAGTTTATCCCTCTCCACTTTCCCACCTATTATCGACCCCTCCTCTACTTCGAAACCATCCATCGGTAACCCAATCACAACTAAGCCAACCCAACCCAAACCATCTACCAAAATTGCTCAACCACTTACCCTTTCTAAGGCCAAGACCATGCCTTTCCTATTTCCTTAATGGAAATATCAACACCTTCAACACATCTGAAGGAATCTTACTCATTTATTTTGTAAAGGTTATTACAAACATCCTCCTTTAAAATTCCACCTATTAAGACATTTATCCCCTCTAATATTAAACCTTCTTGGTATGATGATATTTAGATCTATGCATACCATAAGATGTTAGGACATGACACAAAGAACTGTAAAGCCCTCCAATCTCTTGTTCACCACTTATATGATGATGATATATTGTTAGATGAACCACTGTCACCTCCCTTACCAACCTGACTGCCAATCCAACTATTTCAACCACCATCCAAACCTATGCCAACTTTTCAACTTTCACCTAAAAGTGAGGGAGAATAACCAAAACTGCCACTTAGTCCAACCAAGCTCATTGTCTATACCATTCACATGATTACCTGATCTTGGGCTCAATAAAGGGGTAAAATAATGGCCAATGTTTCCATTCCATGGACATATCCTTCATACTCTCAACTTTCCATCCAATCCCTAATACCAACACCTTCACCTATGTCATCACCAAGGCCCGAGGTGTCCATCCTTGGTGCCCCTCTAACTAACCCTTCTAAATCCATTTAGTGAACCATGTTGAATCAACTCCACCAAACACTGGTCAAGATGAGTCTTTATGAGTTAATCAACACATCACCTCATCATTGTCAAGCACTGATAGAGGCTCTAAAATCCATATAAGTTTAACCAGATGACCCTCAACCTCTTTCATCCTTCATCAGATCCCTTCAACATTCAACCATTGTTAGCTTCCAACATTTTGAGATATCCCCAGCATACTTTGAGGAATCTTGATCCTCCTCTCTTTGTCATGACATACATTAATCACATCTATGTCAAAAGGGTGATGATTGATGGAGGAGTCAACATCAACATAATCTCCTACCATTATTTTTATCAACTACATTTACAAAAGAACATCATGGTTGAAATCACAATAGTTCTTCACTCCTTTAATGACACAATGGCTACTACCTTGGGGACCATAGTCCTTCAAATATGCTTGGCACCTCACACTATTCTTGAGCTATTTTATGTTGTAGAGGGTGAGTTCCAATTTAACATTCTGTTTAGATGCCCTTGGATCTGAGCTATGAGTTGTATCCCCTCTACGTTACACCATTGTGTTAAATTTAAACATGAAGGACAAATTATAACCATCAAGGCTGATCCTAGTCTTTTTAAATCTTACAACATGACTTATCATCCTAATGATATTCTTCTTTCACATTCATCTCCTGCATAATCAACCAACCCTCTTACCATAACCATACCACCAACCATGATCCATGATGCTTCTACCATAAATAATGATGAAGCCTCAACTAGTGTATCTATCTCCTCTTCCCAGATTTCCATTGATGACTCCTTGACACAAACTTTCCAATGTCTCTTCCTTGAGGAATATTGACTTTTGGCTTTAGATTCTCTTCCCACTCCACATGAATATGGGAACCTTCAAAATGACCCTTCATATAATCCAAACATAGGAACCATCATCCCATTTGGACTTCCCAATTATCAAACATATTTTCTCTATGGGGGACTTGATCATCCACTCCTCACTCCTATCACCTCTCCACATATTAAACCTTTCACTTCCAATTTTTCCTATCTAATAAATCCATCCTTTGCCAAAACCTATCTTCATTATTTTCTTTATAAAGGATTTGGTATGGGCCTATATGAATAATGACCTCATGAATTACCCATTATCAAAACTCAAAAACCACATGAGTTCTTTAGGTTTAGATTTGAACCACCAAAAGAGCCCACCTCACCAAAACCTATTACTACCCATATGGAAGTAATTCAATCCTTACCCAGTTCATCTTCCCAATCCAAAGACTCTAATATCATCCCATCTAAATTTTTGTTTTGATCAATACCATTATATTAGGCCCATTGACTTATCAACAAGATTGCCTAACTAAAACCTTTCCTCTGATCAATCCTGAACTGATCAACCTTGATTCACCCAACATTCATACCATTCAGCATCATGATGATGATTCCATCCTCACCTACCTTGGAGTAGGAGATCCTTCTATCCATAAATATCTCTCTCCTAAAAACAAAACCATACTCAATGAATCAACTATCAATGTTAACTTGGGGACCCAGGAGGACCCTCATATCATTAAAATTGGCTAATCTTTAAACTTAGATAAGCAATGGGATTATCCTACCTTCCTTTGAGACCATATCATTACATTCACATGGTATTATTAGGACATGCCCATGATTAACCCTTCCATCACACTTCATAACATCGTTACCCATCCTAAGACTATGTCAATATAGGAAAAGATTCATAAAAGGCACCCTCACATAGCTCTTCTCATCAAAGAAGAACTTCAACATCTTCTATCTACCAACTTCATTCAACCCATTGACTATCCATAATGGGTCTCTAATATTATTTCTATTACCAAACCCACTAAGAGACTCTATCTTTGTGTGGATTTATGTGACCTTAACCTTGCATGCCCCAAAGATGACTTTCCTTTACCTAACATCGACCAACTAGTTGATCTTACCATGGGCCATGAGATGTTATCCCTCATGGATGGATTTTTAGGATATAATCAGATCCTAATTTCCCCCTCATATCAACATAAAACCACCTTCATTAATCCTTGGGGAATCTTCTACTATTGAGTCATGCCTTTTAGTTTAAAAAATGTAAGCACAAATTATCAATGGCTATGACCTATATCTTTCATGATCTTATCCATAAGATTGTAGAAGATTATGTAAATGATCTCTTTGTGAAATCTAAACACCACGAAGACCATTTAGCTATTCTTTCTATCATTTTTGATTGACTAATCCAATTCCATGTTCATCTCAATCTCAAGAAGTGTATTTTTGGGGTTTTTTATATAAAACTCCTTGGCTTTATCATTTCCCTCCATGGAATTGAAATTGATCCTACTAAGGTCAAAACCATTCTAGAAATGCCTCCTCCAAAAAACCTTAAACAACTTCATAGTCTACAAGGAAAACTCCAATCTATCGATCACTTCATCTCCCAATTATTAGATAGATGCCGACCCTTTCACCATATCTTGAAGAAAGACACATCCTTTAGATGGACCAAAGATTATCAACAAGCCTTCAACTCACTCAAGGAGTAATTGATTTCTCCACCAGTTCTTATCCCACCTAGGGATGACCACCCTTTCTACCTTTACATTTCCACCACCGATCACTCTCTAGGTACAATGTTGGCTCATTGAAATGAACAAAATAAAGAGAACACAATTTATTATATTAGCCACATGATTTTAGAGTATGAGACATGATATACCCATCCTAAGAATCTTTATCTTACTCTCATTTTTGTTTCCTCGAAACTACATCATTACCTTCTCAATCACAAAACATATGTTATTACCAACACCAACCCACTCAAGTACATGCACTCCAAACCATACCAAAATTAGTGTATGGCTAAGTGGCTCATGCTTCCAACTAAGCTAGATCTTGAGTTTCTTCACCAAACATCCATTAAAGGGTAGGTCATTACTGACCAATTGGCAAAAGCCCCCCTCTTAGATAACCAACCATTCCATTGACCTTTTTAGATGAATCTATTGCGACTCTTTCATAAGAAGAACCCCATTACCAAATGACCATGTTTTTTGATGGCTCTAAATGCCAACATGGTGGGGGTATGGGTGTAATTCTCATTCCCCTTCATGTTGAACCTCTCCAACTTTATTTCAAACTTAACTTTGAATGTACTAATAACATAGTAGAATATAAATCTTTAGTCATCGGTCTCCAAACCGCTCTCACCTTAGGAATAAAAACCATCTCTATCTTCAATGATTTTCAACTCATGATCAACCAAATAAATGGGTCCTATCAATGTAAAAATGATATTTTTCAAAAGTATAAACTTCTCATTGACAAACTCTTAACATATTTTAAATGTTACCAGATCTAGTTATTACCCCAATCTCTTAACAAATTCATAAATACAATAGCCTTCCTTGAATCTCAAATCCCCTCTCAACCTACTGACTACAAACTATTTATCACCATCCATCATTTCATTAGGCCCTCATATATTAGTTCAGCCCTTCCTACTATTTGTAGTGTAGAGGCTCCCCTTCTTATATTTAGTATGATCAAACTTTTAACTACCTTAACCTTAGTGTCATCCCACCTGACCTCTCCAAGAATGCCTAGAAATCCTTCATTCAGGGTACCTCTCATTATACCATACTAGGGGGAATCCTATATAAATGTGGCTTTGATGGCCTCTTCTTTGTTGTCTATGTAATCATGATATTTCCCATGCCATCAAGGAAACTCATGATAGAGTATCTAGGGGACATTTTAATGGCCTCACTATCACCAAAAAAATCATGTGCCTAGGCTATTATTGGCCTACCCTTAATCAAAATTGTTGTGACTATGTAAAGAAGTGTGTCATGTGTAAAAAACATGTTAAATTACATCATACACCTACTCATGGACTTTTAGTATCCAAAGATTATTCGTCCTTCTTATAATGGGGGCTTGATCTCATTGGAGAAATCAATCCTTACTCATCTCAATGACACCAATTTATCATCACCGCTACCAAATATTTCACTAAATGGGTTAAAGCTATCAAAAGCAAAAAAATGATTGATTTTATCAATCACCACATCATTTATCATTTTTATGTCCCTTATAAAATCATCACTAATAATGGAAAATAATTCAAAAAAAAAAAGAAGTTCAAACCCTCTGTGATGCTTTTGGCATCAAACTAAGTCATTCCTCACCCTATCATCCACAAGTAAATGAATAGATAGAATATTCTTACAAAACTCTCATCAAGATGCTAACCAAAGTTGTAAATAATTCAGGATGAGATTGACATATAGATATCCCATTCATTTTATGGGTCTGTCACGCTAGTATCTGAACTACAATAGGTGCTACACCTTTTTCCCTAGTTTTTGAAATGAAGGTTGTCTTACCTCTTCAAGTTTAGATTCCCTCTCTTTGTATATCCTTACATGACATCATTTATAAAGAAGAATATCATCAAGAATGCCTCACATGCCTTGAATTACTCGATGAACATCACCTTGCTACCCTTAACTATCTTTACATCTACCAATAATATATCCCCATGATTATAACAAACATTTGAAAGAATAGGAGTTTGGTATTAGAGACCTTATCCTTAAAGAAAACCAACATGTAACAAACATGGATAAAATCAAAATGGGAAAATTTTATTTCAATTGGCTTGGACCCTATATCATCACCCATAAGTATGGATCAAGAGCTTATCATTTATCCTCTCTTAAAGGAAAAATAGAACCTAAACCTCTTAATACTTCACATCTGCATCCTTTCTACTATTAAGAGAGATATAAAAGAACCTTATGGTCTAACTTAAGCTCACCCCTTGGTTTTATGAGATTCACCCCTCCCTTATCCTATTACCCTATTCCTCTTGGGGAGATTTGATTACAACAGACCCATGTGATTATCCATCATAGTTTTAGACCAATCTTAAACATGGGTACTATGACTCTACCTATGGCATAATTCTCATGTATACTTTTTGTCTTTAACTAGATAAAATACCATGATCATTTGTTTCCCAAAAATCACTTTTTCATATGTATCAAACACCTTTTGTGGTAAACATCTTACCCCAATAAGGTCAACCTCTAAGCTTGGATAGATGGGTCCATGTCTAAGAACACATTCAAGTATTCTCTATGGGATATAACATATTATTTAGGTCTATTTTCTTAAAAGATAGACCACTCCCTCAAAGGATGGTTAACAAATATGATCAAGATAGATAGACTAATCCCTTAAATGATAGATATCAAAAAATTATTCATACTTAGACCACTCCCTCAAAGGATGGCTAAGCCAAAATGTCAAAAAATAATCTATTCATAAAATCTGCAATTAGCTCAATCAAAGCACTTGAATTTTCTTGCATTGATTAGCTTCACCTCTCTTATAAAAACAAGCAATACATGACCCCATTATCCCACCAAAGGGCTATAGTTGGTTCACTCATAACATAATATATGTTTGTAGACTTCCCACATCAATCAATCTACACCTTGTAAAGACATGGACTTGTCTATTCTAGTTCTTAGGTCACTTATAAAAAGGGTAATTAAATCCACATTAGGTTCCTATCTTATCCCTTTTTCTCTCTATTTACCTATCATCTCCTTTTTACCCTCTATAAATCAATAGATTATGAGCTCACTTGGCAACATGGTGTTTATAATGATACCTTTTTACTAGAAATGTCCTCAAGTGAAGCCTATTAGAGGTTTATTTTAATTAAGACCCTATCTAACCTTGGTTCCACTAGGTCCTTGCCAATGAACCCAACATGTCTTTTTCTATTTACATTGGTTCATAGGGATGTCTCATATTATTCTTTCTAAAAACATTATAAGTTTATCACAATATACTAAAACATCATAATCCATAATAAACAAACATATCATAAAATCCACATCAGACAACAATCTCTAACATTATGATCACATATTTTCATCACATAAAAAACAAGAAAATCATATCATAATCAAAATCAAATCTTCATATATCATCACATGCCCATACTATGTGAGATAATCATTGACATCATAAGTCTCATACATAATCATCATCTATAACATCTAAAATTAACATTAGTCATCCTCAACACATTATCAACACAAAAGCATTCATATGACAAAAACATCTCAATCATCTAAATCAATCTCTCTCTCTCTCTCTCTCTCTCTCTCTCTCACACACACACACACACACACACACACACACACACACACACACACACACACACACACACACACACACACACACACGCACACACACACACACACACACAAACACACACACACACACACACACACACACACACACACACACACACACACACACACACACACACACACACACACACACACACACACACACACACACACACACACACACACACACACACACACACACACACACACACACACATCAATAAGTGTCTACACCTATACATATCTCTCACTCATATACATCTTACATCTTCATCAAATAAGCCAGTATCAAAATCATAAACAAAACCATCTTGACCATGTGTATCATGATCTTGGGACACCACTTTTGCTAGCCCCATCCACACATATATGTACACCTGCACCTATACCTATCCCAAGTGGAGGCCCTATTGGATGACCCACTACCATAGCCTACTAACTTGGGGTCATAATCATTACTCCACTAGCAAAAGTAATGACCTCTACTCATTAGGACACTGTGCTCATTAGGACACTGTGCTAGCATAATGACCTCATAATAACATAAATCCTATATGGTTGCTATATATTTGGCCTATGTAATGAAACCTAGAGGTGCTACCACTTCTCTATCAACCCACTACATAGAGTGTCTCCTATGTCACTAAATCAAGTGAGGCCTTATCCTAGTCCCACTCTTCTATCACTATGGTAATCTACCCTTATAAAATGGCCACTTGACCCTATAAAGTGGTGACCTATGACTGGGCCTAATCTCTCTACACTATCAATCCTCCCAACTAACCCTAAAGAATGGAAATATTCCCTTATAACACAATAATTTGTGCTTGTGTACCACCACTACCTATGGATTTCCTTGTGTTGGTCCCCCTACTGGGTCAACATCTATATGCCAGTGGTCTCCATATCCCCAACCAAAATCCACTATAGCATATCCACCCTAAAACTACACTAAATAATCTGTAGTAACACATGCATCATCTCTCACTCTATTTGTAATATACTCATAAACTAACTCCTCCTCTTATAGCTATAGATTTGATAGTAAAAAAATTGCATCCTCCCTCCTATACTAAGCAAAACTAGGAGGAATACCTTGTATGAGTTTGAACTATCTCTACACCCTCTCAAATGGGATGTGCTTAGTATCACGATCCTATTTTCATATACCCACATAGGCCAAGTCATGTATGGCATCTAAACTATATCTCTAGGATCCAAGCCCTCCAAGGCATCTCAAAACTAATCAATACTCCTCACACCACCACTAGTCCCTATTATTTCCCCATCCCTCCTCCATCAATAAAACTTGAATCTATAGTCTATCAGGAAGTAACCATCCAATGGTAAGCCCAATAGTATTAGCACACATATATGCTCATATACCCAACAAAGTATCATGAACCAAATGCTAATACCATAATGTTAGTGTGCTTTGAAGCCTTTATAACTCTCTATAAATATGAACCAATAATACCTACCCCCATCCAAACAACATCTTTCTAAACATCAACTCTACAATAACCCCTAGAAAACATAGGGAAACTTTCGTCCTACTAAATCTGATAGATAAAAATAGGTCATGACTAGCTGCATCATCATTAATAAATATCTCTCTTGGAGCCCTCTCGTATAATGAACTGATGCTGAAACCACCTACATGAAATTATGCATGGGCTCTATCTAATCTATACAACCAACCCATAAATTAATTCATCTCATTGCTCTCTACATGGTAAATATGATCCCCTAAAATAGGTAGTTGGGTAATCCTATGAACATCATCCAACAAGATGTTCATCTCATTGGTAGGCAACTAGAATGTGTTAGTCACCAGATCCCATCTCTTGATGAAGGAAACTATCATGGAATCATCTCTCGATAAGTGTTGGTAATGGCACATCACTCCAAAGCCCACTACTTCTATATCTCACTAGTATTCCATGGTCATTACATCTCACACCTCCACAAACATCATAGGGACCCAATCATGCAACTAGATCTACTCATAGGCCTACATACAAATCATAGCCATCCAAACCTAAGAATTTTCTCTATCTACAACACTACATTTTGACTACCATAAGCATTTTTATACCCTACCTAGTCCCTTTTATCATCTACCTATCTATAAACCCCAAACCCCTTATCATTTTTCTAAAAATACATTCCTCAATTTTGATCATTGATGATTTACCAGTACCATCGATAGTCCTCTTAGGGCATTTCTTTCCCTAGGGTTGATCATCATTGGTCAGGTTAACCACTAATGGTCACTATTAGTGACCCTCAGTGGTGACCCTTAAACCCCAAACCTCCTCTAAGCACATCTAATCTAACCTAAAACTTCCTTCCCACCTTTCCTACACTACCAACACACCTAAATACACCCTACCCCCAACATTCCTTTACATCATTTCTCATACAAAGCTAACCCCTAAAAAATAAAGCCTAGGGCATCACCTACTTGACATTATACCCTACTACCACCCATGCCATTCAATCCATATACTACAAACAAATTCATGATAAAATTCAAAAACACAATGACCCTACCTCATTTCATGAGTAGTATTGATGCCTCAATCCATGCCTAGCCACCTCACCACATCCACTTCATGTATCGATCTGATATATGCTCTACCACACACTAGATTTTTCTAACTCAGCATGTACCCTCTAATCATGGATAAGATTTTCACCAATCATAAAATGCCAAGCTCACCATATGTCAAAAGTCAATAGTGTTCAAATGTGATCAACCTTTTTTGTTTTCACTTTTTGACCGTAATCTCTAGGGTTTCTTAGCCAACCATCATTAGTTAACCCTAACCATTAGTGGATGGGTTTTATACCCTTTTAACATAAACTTGAGCCTAAATTTTGTAACCTTTTGATCTCTTTGGGAGTTACCCTCTCCCCTAACCATCAAGAACTACATTTGGCCTAAATTCCATGTTGGATCTACTATGCATGATACTATATAGGTAACATCCTCTTTCCTAGCACACTAGGATTCAACTCAACCACCACTTACCCAACCAACTATTGAACCCATTTACCCATGTCCACCTTGGTATTAGCCTTTGTTTGAACCAATGTATTCACCTTAGCTTGCGATGACCTTGCTTTGGTCATTATTAACCACCTTGACCTATTTTTTCCATGATTGACCTTTTTGAATCATGCACCATCTTGTTATGACCCACCCATTAGTGTTTTTCTCAGGAGTACTTCCTACCCTAGATACTTGAGTACACACCCAACTTATCTAGGTGACTTGATATGCATGACCCGATCAACTATGATCAACGCTAGGGACCAGTTACCTAATCATTTATCTTATAACTTGAACTTATTTTCAATATTGGTAGTCTTTTCATGATTTTGAATCTTGTAATTAGTTGTATTTTATGCATAAATTTGTGTTTCCAATACCCACACCTTTTTGTCCCCCACATTGTGACCTCCATTCTACCTTTTATTAAACCCCAACCTAATTTCCATATTCCCTCATCAAATATTGGTTTGAGGGGGAAAACATCCTCCCTCCCACACTCAAAGAAACCAATCTTAGACCTTGACCAACCACCTATTTTTATTTTATAGCTTGCTTAAAACTACACAACAAAAAGGGGTAAAATGCAGATACCTAAAAATTACACAATGACAATTTTCAATGTCATATTGACTTGTGGACCCTTGATCAACTTTACATCTAGTATACCACCTAGTCCACTAGCACTCATTTATAACTTCTCTATATCAAACACCCCTTAAATGCATCATTTAATTCATAACCTTTCTACCCATTTACTCATGGCCCCTCAACCATTGATGTTTAGGGTAACCATTGATGGTTTTCCATAACCATCAATGGTTGGGGTCTCCAAACTTTCCTTAAGCTTTAAAAGCACTACCAACTTTATTAGATATCAACATCTTCCAAAATGGCAACTTATATTAAAACTAGCTTTTAAAGACAAACACAAATAGTCAACTTTATCCCCTACTAACTTAGAAAATTTCTCTCTCCTTATCAAATTTGTGATATAAATATAAGGCTCTTAGAAGAGTTGTGGATCCAAAAAAATTACATCTAGGCTCTCTTATTTTCTTTATATATGTATCTAAGACCCCAAAACTCTATCTATGTGACTATTAAAAGTTGGAGATATTTTTATGCTACCCAATTTCCTTTAGACCACTATCATCATCCATTTGGCATTTTATAAATATCTCTTATTTGTTTTTATCAGTTTCCCTTCTTTATTAACTACTATATCTTATTCAAGCCACATACACTTTGTCTCTCCAAAAATCCTTTATAATCTTCTACCCATAATCCATTTCTCCCCTAATTTCATATCCCTAAACTTCCCATACGTAACCATCACTCACTGCTATAACTATCACTAGTCACAAAAACCATTGTTAGTCACCTAACTGTCATTGGTTAGATCCAACCATCACCAGTTAATCTAAGCACCATCGGTCATTGTTAAGAAATAATAGATTATTATTTTTAGGCATTTTCCACCCTAACTACCCCCTTTTCCTATTTTTTACCTATTTATAGAGCATGTTTAGATTTTCTAAACTAGATCTTAACCTATTTTTATGCATGGTATTGACCCACTATGTGACATTTTGTCACCTTATTCAATAGGTAATTTTATTTCTTTCCAGCATAAGCATTTTCTTGTCAATTTAAATTTAAACATATTTTATTTTTTGTTATCAAATCTTTTTATCATTAGGGGAGTGGATTGACATCCATCTAAGGGAGCTTTTACTTCTTGAGTCTAACATTGCTAGGTAGTCCACCCTTCATACTCATCTAAAAAACAGGTTGGTTTAGTGTGGTCGTATTACAGGTAGTCTTTCCTTGCTAATAAGGAGCTCTCACCTTGTCTAGTCATAAATGAGCACAATGTTTACTAGGTACACACCCCTCATCTGTTGTTTCTCTCATTTTCACTAAAAGTAAGAAAAATAGAGATAGAAATAGTATGAAATATAGTATCTAAAATGGTTAGGTTATGATGGCATAGCTTTCGCTTGAAAGGATTTATTTCTAACTATAGTGAATATAGTGTTACACCTCATTTGGATGGAAGGTCTTTAGGTCTTTATAAGACCAAGTAAACACATCAATATACCTTTTGAGAAGCTTGATGAATGCCTCCTTTTATTCTTGGGAACTACATTTTACAATGTTGACTATCATAAGATTTTCTTCACTACCTAGATTAATCTGTTATACTTCTAGAGAAGAATTATCACCATATTCTTTATTTTTATCTAGAAATTGATCATGCTTTTCAAGGATTTATTATAAAGAAATGAACCCTTTAGGGTATTTTATTTCCCTTCAATTGAATTATATCTTGACTATCAGTAAGCTCAAGGTTAAGGATACCTATTGTCATCTGGTGTGGAAGTGAACTAATTCCTTCAAAGTATAGTTCCATAAAATTATCTTGTTGCTCAATGCAGTTATCTTCTTGTCATCATTGAAAACTTGCCACTAATTGACATTCTTTGGTACTTTTGGATAGAAAACCATCTCTACTCTATAATTGCCTTCTCAAAAAAGTGTGGGTGGTTGATCTAGTTTGAGTAAGGCCACAGTGACTGTAAGAGAATAAACTCCAGAGTTCTAATCATGAGGAAAAAAGTTGATTGAGAAAGATATAAAATTGAGTGATGTACTCAAAACTAAATCACATTAGTGCCTCAGCTTGTTTTTTCTCACTTGATATTGGCCACAAATTTTCCCTACTATTAACTTATCATCTCCTTGTGCCTTAAGAAGTTTCACTCCCTTTTCCATTTTTTATTCAATTCATAATAGTAGTGCCTCATACTCTATTGTGTTTTTAGTGTTTTTAAACATGAGTTTGTAAGAGTAAGGAACTACTTTACCATCAAGTGATATCAATACCATCCCAACACCTAAGCCAAGAAAATAATAGCTACCATAAAATTATAACATCCATATTTTCTCTTCTTATTCTACTTCATTTGATTCTTCTATCTCATTTCCCAATTCAAGGTAATAGACTCCATGGTCTTATTGTTCAAAAAGAATCTATGAAATTGGATCATCAGACTTAGAAATTGTATATGTAGACTTCTATTTAAGTTCAAGTTTTTGATTTACTCCTTTGATTGGAATGTGATCACATGACCAATCCATCTTGACTTATCCACCCATATCTTTACAAAATTTTCTAATTAGAAACATTTTATAAGAGATAGGAATATCTGCTACCAGAATAATCATTTTGAGCCTTTTATTTGGGAAAGCTACGAAGATAGCATGGGCATCCTTAATCAGTCCAATCAAGGGAACTTGTCTTCTCATTGAGTAACATATACCTATTATCTTAGTCAAAGTGAGGCCAAAGGCATCAAATACTTTAGCTAACATAACATTATCATAGGTTCCACAGTCTAGGATATAACTACTTAAATTGAAACCATTGATCAATAGAGAGACATAAAATGGCTCTATCCTTTTAGATGTGGAAGTAGATGTGGGGAAAGTAGTTGTAGAATTATTTTGAGGTGATGATTGTTTATGGGTAGGTAAGATACATTTAGAGGTATTAGCTATATTATTTGACCCTTTATTTTGAACATACTTGACTAGTCTATTTAGCTGATCTAGATAAGACATCAAGTATTCAACTTCTAGCATTTGAATTTTGGTTTTCTTTATGTGATTAATTATGTCAAAAGACATAATGAATGTAGATAGAGTAGGATTAGATTTATAATTATAAGTTATTGGCTTGTGAATTTGAGAAGAAGAAGCTACATACTTATCTTTTGGAGTAAGAGAAGAAGGTAGAGGACTACCTCTTTTAAGAATGCTTACATCTAATCTAGAGTCTCCTTTCTCATTTTATTTGGAAGGTTTTTCACCATCTTGATGAGTTTTTGACCTTGGAAACACTATAAAAGAGTGAATATGATTTTCTTTGAATGATTCTTCATAATCACATTCTGATTGATATTCAAAGTAGTCTATGTTGGAGTTACTAGTAGTATCTACAAAGTCATCTTAATCAATAAAACTTTGATGAGTATCATTAGTCATCTAATATTCTTCATTCATCTCAATGTGATTTTTGGGAGCATCTTCAATTGATAATCTTTGTGTAGGACCAACAAGGTGGTTCCTATTTTTATTATTAAAACTCTATACAGGTGCATTCCTAGTAGGAGAAGCATGAGTTCCTTGAGCAATTTTCCTTTTGACTTGTAGAAAGTCATTAACCAACTTATGTAATAGGAGATAAATAGTTTATGATATGCTTGAAGCAAAATAATCACCCTTAGAAATTGTTTTATTGATCTTTCTAGCCACTATCAAGTCATATTCAACATTTGTATCAAGATTTTGAGATATTGTTAAATCAGTTAGATGTGGTCTACATAGATGATAGCTAACCTATGGTAATTAGACATTGATGAAGAAGCACTTATGATTATATCTAATGTAAAAATTAGTTTGATTTATCTTATAGGGTAATCTATTAAACTTAGAAATGAAATCCCACATGTGTTTATGTGGTTCTTTTTTGAGATGAGTTAATTGGGTGAGCAATATATGTAAATCTTCTACATCATTGAATCTCTTTTCAAAATGCTCATGCATAGTGACCCAACTAACTATAGTGTCAGGAGCCAAATGGTAAAACCATTATATAGTGAAGTCATGTAAGGTCTCAATGAAGATTCTAATTGAGACATCTTCATGCTCAACACCAATTACTCCATAGGCTATAAAGAAGGTATCCAAGTGCTCATCTGGACTTTATTTTTCATCACTTGTGAACTTTGGAAAATTCTTTCTCAACCCCTTTGGAAATTCATGGAGAGGGGGAGTCAAATTTAGAGGTCTAATCATTGTCCCCCAAGGAACAAGAAGTGGTAACACCATTCTTATGGGAATAAGGAACTGAGGATTTGTGGGTTGAATTATTACTAAGGAATTATGTTGTAGATAATTTATAGGAGTTTGTGCTTATCTCATGGGTAAAAGGCTGGCTCTTCTTGTTTTGGATTGGATAGGAAAGTTGAAATTAAAATGCTCTTTGAATTTTAAGAAGTTGTCAATTTGGCCTTGTGCTCTCTTTGCTCTGGTGAAAGGTCTATTTGTCAGTTGAAGCACAAAAATTCTTATAAGGACTACTTAAGAAATTTGGTTTATAATCAAAAACTTAGGTGGTAATTCCCTTCACATATAGTGAGTTTAAGATAAGCAAGGCATAAAAAAAAATGCGGCTTTTAAACATGCAATAATTCAATAAAAAATGACATGACTCTTTTTAGTAAGTCAAGTTAACTTCAGAACAAGGAATTTTAAATAGACAAGCATGCCATTACTCTACATGTAGAATTTTAGATAGTGGTTTTACAATTTTGGGATATTTTGGAGAACTAGACATCAATCTATGCCTATCTCGACTTGTGTGAGTAAGCTAATTTTAGTTTTGGGAGTTAAGTTTGTAGTTCCCTAGTGGAGTTGCTAGAAACTATTGGCTAGATATTATGTAGGCTATCAAAAGTACCTAGGTAGTCATGGGATTGAATCCCTTTCATTTAATGGTGAGGCTCCCATATGCTTATGTCTATTTATTTATAATAATTCATAGATCTTAGTTATTCATAAATTATACAAATTATGTGAAAGTTATCTTATTTTGGGGGTATTAATTTAATCATAGAGTCCATGAACCATAACAAGGTGATATTTTAGAAAGTAAGTAGTTGTGTCAGATAATGTGTAAAGAAAGTTTTGGAAATAAAAAATGAAAGACTAGAATAAATAAGAATAAATAAGTTACACTTCAAAATAAGTAGTTTTATAGAGCTTATTGAATCCATATAAGTACATAAGCATTCAAGAGATATGATAATCCTTTCAATAAATGATTAAGAAAGATTGGAATTCATATTTAGATTTAAAGATAACACAAATTTTACCATTTTAATCTTCAAAAATCCACCAAATGATCTCCTTAGATGCAAATTTCTATAGAAATCAACTTCCTTATTATTCACTTTGAATCAATTTCATATAAAATAAGAACTCAAAAATATAAACACAAAGTTTTAGATTGCTTAAAATCTATTACTTCAATTACATTTGCTTTTCAAAAATTACCATCCCTAGGCACACATACATGTACTTATATTTATACAATTTCAAAAGTCAAAATCAAATAGGAGACAACTCCTTGAATTTCTAACTGATGTGCTAAAAATTGGGAACCGTTGAGAGGTGTCCCCATAGAATTTTTTCTCTATGACATGAAATGACCAATTACATGTAGCATTTGTCAATTTTATTGTTTGGATCAAAAATAATCTCTTTACATTCAATCTAAAGCTTGTTTAAGTAATTTGATTTTATAAAATGACTTCAAGTAAGGGTGTTAGCCAAGTTAATTGAGTCTTACATTTTACAAAGTAATATACCTAAGCAATTAACTTCACTAAATGACTTTACTTAAAGTACTTACTTATAATAAAGTTACTTTAAATATATTACATGAATAAAATACAAGAAAATGGAAAGAATAAAAAAGAAGTTATCAAGAAGAGGAGAAATAACAATCATTCCATATCATAGACTTCAAATCTACACTTTTCTCTATATTTGATATGCTAAGACACCATGAACTGTATTGCTATATCATCTGATTTATCAAGTGATTGCCTTTTTATCTCATATCTCAACAATTCTCTTTCCAACTTCCTACTATAAGCTTTCACCCTCTCAAGTCTTGGTTCAATCCTCTTGATTTTTTATTGACACTTGATTAACTTCTTTATAGATTTTGTTGTGAAAGGAGTTGTAACATTTTCAATTAATTGTTTGAATAATTGATATAACTATTTTGATGTCCTTTGAGTTTTCTCAAACCAAATGTTAGTAAGACCAAAGACGCAATCCTCCAGATTCACTTTTTCATTGCAAGCATCTTTTTCTAAAGTCTCCATTTATTCACACATGGGCCAAATAATACACATGAAAAAAGATAAGAGGTACTCCTCTTGTTCTGCTTTCATTATTAATCCTTTAGGGAAAATCTATTCTTGGATTAAAACTTTATCTCTCAAAGTATTTATTCATTAAATCCTTTCTTGCTAAAACTCAGAAATCCCATTCTCATTTTCTATTTCTTTCATTACTACCTTTATTTGTGCTAATTTATTTTCATCATTAGCATGAATACTTAGGACCTCAAAAAAGTGCTTCTAATTAGTTTGCAACATCTTCTCTATCCATTTGTCAATGTCCTTAGCCTTAAATCCGGTGTCTTATACCTCAATTATTACTTCATAACTAATTGAATCATGTAAAAGAATTGATTGTTGAGAAGTGGATCTTTCCACTTTGGAAATTATTTCACAACTTTAAAATTTGTTCCTTCAATTTGAATTTATAATCTTTCTCTTCATCAAGATTTTGGAATAGATTATCTATCAAGGTTTGAGTATCTTTCTTTAAACCTTCTATGGTAACTTCTCTAAGGGATATTTTAGTGACTATTAAGTCATGTTCAATGACTTCATATTTACTCTTACCTTGAGGAGGAATGGATACCTCTACAATTTTTTTCCCTAAAGGTTCAATTATTGACTTAGAAGTCACTTTAGATATCTTGGGCTTCTTTCCTTTTCTATCAAGACTCTTTAATAGCTACAAATCAATCTCCTCCAAGTTTATCACTTCTATAGTTTTAGTAATTGTCTACAATACTAACCAAGATGAGAAGTCTATGCTTTTTAGAGTAACTAAATTTACAACCACTTGATTCTTATTGTCTCTTAATACTAAGTCCTGGGAAGGATCTTCTTCTGCATTTGAAACGTCTTATACTACATTATGAATTAATTTCTCATCCTTTTCTTTCTTTGCCTCATTATTAGCTTTTTTCTCTTATTTTGCACTACTTCCTTCTTCTTCTCCTTATCCTTCTCTACAACTATTTCTTTCTCAAGTTCAACTAGTTCCTTTTGATTTTCTTATGATACCTCTTGAGATGAGCTCACTTTTTTAGTAGTTACCTATTTTGGCTCCGTCTAAGTGGTTGGTTGATCATCTAAAATGGTTGGAGGTGGAGTAGTGGGTGGTGGAAATGGAGTAGGAGGTGGAGGAGGAACATCACTCTTCTTTTGAATGGGATTCTCAGGAGGTCTAATGCTATGAGATTTTGGAGGTGGCATGAGTATTGATAGATCTATGGTAGGTGTAGTAGAAGTAAGAATGATGGGTGGAAAAGTATTTATGGAAGTGACCAAAGGAGGATATGGTGATAGTCTATTGAGTTAGATTTTTATATTTCACTACAAAGTATCATCAGCATTCTTCTTCAAATTCAGTTTCTTATGCACTTGACTATTTTCTCCTTCAATTATCTTCCTCTTTTGACTTATTCTAAAACTTTTAGTCTTGAATTCCTTCATGTAATATCCATTATCAAGAATCTATGTAGAAGTCATGGAATAGACCATAAAAGTTATTAATTTAATATTTTTGACTTGGTCTTTTCTAAAAACAATCTCCTAAAGTGGGGTGTTATCCCCTCCTATTGCATGGTAGGCATCACTGGTTACAATTCCATCATCATCCATGCTTTTTAGAATTGTTGCTAAATCAAAAGTAAAAACCTATTCAATAGTAAATTTACTATTATCTCTTCTTCTTACATCAAAATCATCCCTAAAATCAATCCAAAAGTCTTCAAGTATAGAATTATGCATATACTCAAGAGAAATTGTATTCTGAGCTACTCCTCTAGAATCAAAATTTTCTCTAGATAAAAAATGGGTTTGATTGTAGTTATGGTACATCTCCTTTTGCATGTTCTTGGATTTTTAAATGATGTAATAATGATAATGACCAATTATAATAGGAAAATTGATATCAAGATGGTGAATATTTGACTATAAATCATGCAACTCAACTAGTTTCCTACACAACTCAGAGTCCATTTGTCACTAGTATATCTTGGTAATTTGACTAGTGTACTTGAGAAACCACCAACTCTAGTAATTTGACTAGTGTACTTGAGAAACCACCAACTCTGATGTATGTGAAGTTAAGGAACTAAATAAAAATACATACAAATTAGGAAAATTCTTCCTATACTATATCCTATACTCTCTTGTGTTTCAAATCCATATTTAACTTGCAAATGATTTCATAAAATAACCCCTCATTTACCTTCTTATAATATTTGAAATACTCAGAGAGAACCAATTGCGGGTAATATTCATATATAGGCACTGATGCCAATGTTCCTTTTATATTTAATATAAAAAAACTCCACTTGATGTTGTTGTATATACTAAGGATGAACTCATTTTGAAGCTAAAAGTTAACAACATCTAACTTAACTAATGGTCAATGTTATCACTTATCAATTTTGACCATTCAATCATTATAGAACTCTTGTTAACATCAATGACCCTAACGTATGCATATATCCAAGTTGAAAAGCACTTGGTATTTTTTTCTCTGTTGATTCTACATAGAAATTATGTGATGTCATCAACTTCTTGATTGAAGTTAGACCTCACTATCTACTTTGGGAACCTTGAGGGATTCTTAACTTTCCTTAGATAGTGTTCATTACTTTAATACATTTTGGATTCTATCTTTCCAAGAGACTCTTGGATTTTTCCATTGATAAATATATAACTTTAGACTTTTATGAAATATTTAAATAGTAGTCAAATTAATAAACATTAATCCTAATTACCATATTGCTTGAAGTGTCCTTCACTATTCTGGTGAGAGAGTCATAGTACTTGGCACATTTTAAGATAAACTCAGGTAGTTTTGTAAAACTTAGGAAAGTTTTAACTTGTAGGATTCCACTTTTGGTCATTACTTTCATGAGTGAAGTCTTAATGATGTCTTTGGATCTCTCTAATAACCTAGTTATGGCCACATGTCCCATATCTATGTCATCGATTTCCAACAGTTTGGATACAACACTTGACTCAATGGGGTACCCTTTGTATTCATACTTTATCTTTGGTTCCTGAGATTTTACCACTTTCTTTGCTTTTTCCCTACTCTTATTACTTGGCCAATGGATTTATTCAAGTGCTAACTCAAGGAATTATTTAATTAAATTTGTTATTTCTTGTACTTTTATTCCAACTATTTCTTCCTCTGATCCTAACATTTATTCTAGTTAACTCTAGAAAAACTTGACAAGTGCTCTAGAACACTTAGTGACTACTCCTGCTGGTTTAGAAAAGTTGAAAAAATAAATCAAATTATTTCCTCAAATAATAATTCTAAGAAAAATTTAGTTTTTAGGTAGTAGAGAGCCTTGATAAATCCAAGTAACTCATAGTAAGTAACAACGTATCACAACTCCTAGTTAGTCTAGATAATTTTCAAGTCTTAAGTATTCAATAATACAAGCAAGTAACAAGTAATAGGCATGGATAACTTTAGGTTTCTCTCAAATTATAACTTTGGATTTATATTATCAAGTTACTCAAGTTTGAGACTCTAAGTAAGTAGTAAGTTATGAGGAGTCTAGGTCTCCCTTGGGTAGTTCACTATGTTTCTTGAGGTTTATAACTTTTGATTTCTTAAGATAAGTAACTTGGGTTGGAGAACCCAAAGAAGTAAAAGTAAGAAGTAAAAGTAAGTATAGGTAGGTAAGGTGCTTGAGAGCTTCAAATTTATAGAGGGCAGTAGCTTAGGGTCAATACTCTGAGTAAGTAATAAGTAATGAAGAGTCTAGGCTTCCTTTTATTTCAATAGTTAGGTTTTTAGCTATATTTTTTGCTAGGCTCTCTCATTCTTTGAGACTTTGCTTAGGATTTTTCATTCTAAATTATTATGAGAATACTTACATGTTTTTTACAACACTTTACATGTAAAAATAAAATTTAAATGCAAGTAAAAATAAGAAATATCAAAGAAAACATTATAGGTGATATGTGAATCTTACCATAGGAAAAATGAGAAGAAAACATCCAAAAAAAAGATAGGAAAACCAAATGGAAATGATTTACATACCTTAAACACAAAATGGGTTGTGATGGGTTTGATCCAAAATCACTCCAAAAGCTCAAATAGTGTTGATCAGGGTTCATAGGGGAGGTAACTTGGTTAAATAACTTGAATTCCAAGTGGGAAATAAGGTGGATTTTTTGAATATTTATATTATCCAATGCATTAATGACAAGTAAGAGACATGTGTGAGGGTATCCATGCAAGCACTTAGCTTTTTTTTAGGCTTTATGGACTACTTTGCTTATTTTGGTTTTTGAAGTAAAGTAACCTTGTAACTTTGATTTGGTCTAGGATTAAGAGTGATTTAGACTTGTGGACCCTTATTGATTTTATTTGTAGCTTTAAGCAAGACCTAGTTTTTTTTATTTGGTGTTCTATGGTTTTGAATCTACTTTACTTGTCTTCTAATGAGAAGTAAAGTTATTTTATAATTCTAGTTTAAACTAGACAGTGCAACTCAGGTTTGTGATGACCAATTACTTTCCACTTGATAATTAAAGTAACTTGGAGAACTCAAGTTATCCTAGAAGTGGGATCAAACACTCAGCTTTTTGATCTTCTTGGAAAGATGAGTAAATGGGTTTTTAGTTATGGCCTTGGGTAGACATTTTCAACCTTGTGGAGTAGTTTAAAGCAACTAAAAAAGAAAGCAATCAAAATAAAATCTATTAAAGACTAATTATTATTCAGAGGACTAGTTTCAACAAGAACAACTAACTCACTAAAGAAAAAAGGCAAAAATTTAATAGGGATATCCAAAAATTCAATGTGCAAAAGTTTAGGTGGCACCACTCTCTCAAGTGACCTTTAGGGTTAACTTGCTCAAACTACCTCTTTTAGGCTCATTAGGTCCAATGACATGTGTGTCTACCTACATTAACTTGATTAGATAAATATGTCTTATCTTCTTCACACTATGACAGTCCTTACTGACCTATACCTTCTCTTTCAAAGGTTCTCTTCTTCACTTGAATCCATTCTTGCACAATTGCTCAACTATGTTCTCTCAAGTCTAGAAACCATTGCCTTGGTTTCTACTATTTATAGAGTCTTATTGAATATCACCATCTAGTTCAGCCATAATACTTGTCTTAACCCTTAAGATATATTATATAGATCAATACTATCCACATAGGTCATCCATAGCAATTATGGGTCATAACTAAGAAGCTACATCTTTCAAGTAGGCCTCATTAGCCCTTATAGGTCTCATGGAGACCTATTCACCCATTTAACACTTCATCGAGAAAATTAAGAACATAAGACCACTTTTAATTTCATGGTTCCACTCCATATGATATCTAAGACATATTCAAGTGATTTTTCCCACCAAAACACTCTTTTGCCAAAGCATAATTTTCTCAAACATTATTCTATACATAAAAGCACCATTAACATGCATATAGTCAGATTGAAGCTCCATTTTATTTTATAAACATTTATACCTTCTAACTAGGTTTTCTAGATGCAACATGAATTCCTCTACAACTTTTATTTTTACACCATAATGAAATTTTGCATATATTAAAATTTATAGCACAAAAACTAAGCACTAGTTTTTCATTAAAAATTTGAATATTTAAATTACAACAATCAGTAAGCATACTTATACAAAACATCTCACACATATTCCATGACTACACTCTTCTTTGATCATACATAGCTTCTGAGCTTAGAAATCCTTTGAGCACCTTTAGACTATCTCCCCACTTGCATTCATACCTTCTTACTTCAAGATACCTCCATTATTAAAATCAGATGAACAAGCTAATTTTCAAATAGAAAATATGCACAAAAATAAGTAACAAACTCATTCAGAAACAACCATACATTTGTCATTTGGAGAAAATGAACAAAGACTACTATTATCTTCACTAGCCTTGCTTAGAGGCCTAATATCGCTACCTAAACCTTGAAACACCCATATATTTCTATTTATACACCTTAAATACTTAAAATTACATATCTAAATTACATTCATGTTCCCCCTCATTCATGCCACAAATTATCTTCCAACTCTACTTCTGCACCATAACTCCTTCACAAACCTACTAGCTAATTAGTGCTTTGTTTTCATAAATCCTCATCCATGCAAGATACCACACATTTTTGGATGACTGTGAAACACTTTTTGATAACCCATTTGGCCATTTCAATATATCAATTAACCTTATACCTTAACTCCCTTAAGAAACAAAGTAACCAGCATGGGAAAAAATACTAGATTTTTATATGAAACTCAGTCAACTCACCACCTTTTGGTCAACATCAGCACTTGAAACATATATCATACCTAAAGGTTAATAAAAAATCCCTATAGACTAATTTTTGAGGTCACACACCTTGGATAAGCCATAGATCCTTCAGTTAGGTTTTGACCTGCTTGCCCCTAAACAAAAATAGGGAAAACCCAAGAGTGCTCGAAAAGCTTCAATTTGTACACAAAATATATTCAATGCATAAAATCACTTGTGGCACACTTGAATGGATTCAACACACATTTTAATGTAATAAAATCATTTTGAAAACTCATCTTTATTATTTTGACACTTGGAAGCGTCCATACTCTGCCTATAGGCCTTCAGGACCAAAATCCCTGAACATACCTTGAGCACACATACAATCTAGATCTTTAAATGGACAAATCAAAAAGTAATCACCTTTAGATCACTAAACTTCTTCATGTCCTTCTATAATAGTTCAATACATCCTATCATGACCTTATGAGGTCACCACAAGATTAATGAATCTCTCAACACAATGAAACACCTTATTTAATCATCATTCTTCTATCTTCTCAAATACACACTCAAAACTAGAACATCTTCAAATCTTAGAACCAATTGATTTTATAACTCTAATTTCTTTTCCTGCAACATCGATCAAGGCACAAATATTATTCACCATGCTTTCTCTTACTTTTCTAGTATTTCCTTGAAGCCTACATAGAGACACCCCTTTGACATATTGAGACTAAAAGTCCCAAAACTCAGGAGACTCCCATATCTCCATACTCTCATTTTAATTACAATCCTACCTCATCACATGAATGAATTTAAATGGATCCTTGAATTCATTCTTTGATTCAAAATTGTCAACTAATGTAGATAATATAAACTCTTGACTTTCCTTCATGTTTATCATGGCAAACAAACCATATTTGGTCTCAGATTGATCTCTCCTAACAAGCTTAGGTTTCCACAAACATTTATGACCTCTTCCTTGCAAACTAGGATTTCCATACACCTTATTTTACTTTGAGAACTCATTCAACCTATTCTTGAAATACCTAGTAATGTGACCAATTATATGACATATAAAACAAATAAGATCATTCATAACTTTTGATTGATGATGATTGTGATCTTTCTTTGACTAATCTCTTCTCTTCTTGTATTCTATAGTAGTGTGAAAAAAATGATTGCATGCATAACATTAACTCTAGGATGAATATCTCATTTCATTGATTTGTATATCTTATCTTCTTTCTAACACTCTAAGAGCCTAATTGAACTTATCTTAATTTGATGGTCTTTGAATGCAAAACCTTGAAGTATTTGGCTATCTGATTGGTTTCTTCATTTTTCTTAGATCTGACTTGTTGTCTTTCATGCTACCATCTTCTTTGTCTTGTTATTATTTCTTTTGATATTATTCAATATTTCCTATCTTGACTATGACCTTTTCATTCTCATCCCTTTGGGAAATAATATTAGTCTTCAATTGAACACATTCATCTTGTTTAGCCCTCATGTTTGAAATGACAACCTCTAATTGAATTCTGAGATATTTGATGGTCTCCTTATCCTCATTAACCCTTTTGGCTATGTCATATTTCAATCTACATGCTTGCTCTTAAGTAGTATTTATATAATATTAGACTTTAACTCATCATGCTCACCTTGCTTTTAACTCAACTTGGTATTTGTCTCTTTTAATTGAGTCTTGAGATTTATGCATTCTTCCTCTTTTGAACTCAGATTAGTCTTCATAACCCTTAATTGATCCTTAATATCATACATGGTCATCTTGTCTTCTTTGACTATATCACTTAATCTCTCAAACTTGGTTTGAAGATGATTTATCATTTATCTATGTTTTATGAATTGTTCGTTAAACTCCTCAACCCTTATCTCATGTTCATCATCCCTAGAATTAGAATTACTCTTCCTAGTCTCAATATGACTAATTTATTCTTTAATACTTTTGACCATTGATCTCAACTCAAGATTTTATTTCCTTAGCTGCTTAGCCATTTTTGTACATTGGATCACCTTCAAGTGTTAGAACTTGCACATAAAGTCTAGCTTTGATACCAATTATTAGAGATACAATCACTAATATGGGGGTGAATTAGTGATTCTGGATATTCAATCTAATTACCAACTCTTAAACATTCAAAATACATTAAATTAATCAAGAAACATAAACATGAAAGAACATACATCCAAAGCATACATAAGATCATACATCACATGAACACATCATATATGTGGGAAACCCTCTTGGGGGATAAAACCCACTGAACCCTACAAGATGGACTACATTCCTATAAAAAAAGATCCAATGTTTAGACCAACACCAACTAATCAGGGAGCACCCACCCCTTAATTTAGTCAAGCACCCACTTGACCTTTAGCTAGATCCAACTAGCAAGGAAGATATAACCCTTTAAGAAACCAAACACCAAATTATCTATGTTTGATATAATTTCCACCTCTGATATGATGTCAATCTCTCTCAAGTTGCCTCTAGGGCTAACTTGCTCAAACTACCTCTTCTAGGATCATTCCAAGACCTATGTATCTTCCTACATTCACTTGATCAGATAAACATGTTTGATCTTCTTCACATTATGATGGTCCTTAATAAATTTTACCTTATCTTTTAAAGGTTCTCTTCTTTTCTTGAATGTGCTCTTGTACAATTTCTCAAAAATGTTCTCTCGAGTCTAGAAAACATTCCCTTAGTCTCTACTATTTATAGATTCATATTGAATATCACCATATAAGTTAGACATAATACTTGTCTTAACTCTTAAGACATCTTACATATCTCAATACCATCCACACATGTCAGCCATATCAACTAATGGGTCAAACTTAAGTAGTCACATCTTTTAATTAGGCATCATTAGCCCTAATAAGTCTCATGGAGACCTATTATAAGTCTCATGGAGACTATTCACCCATTTATTACTTCATCAAGAAAATTAAGAAGATAAGATCATTTTTAATTTCATGGGTCCACTCCATATGATCTCTAAGACATCTTTGAGTGATTTATTCCACCAAAACACTCTTATGTTAAAGCATAATTTTCTCAAACATTATTACGTATACAATAACACCATTAAAAAACAAACACTCAACTTTGAATATCCATAAATTTGGCTATAAAAACATTCAAACCTCATAACTATGTTCTATAGATGCACCTTGAAGTCATCTACAACTTTTATTTTTACACCACCATGACATTATGCATGTATCAAACTTTAATGCATAAACATTGATTACTAGACTAGTTTTCCCTTAAAAATTAAAATATTTAAATTTAAATGGTCACTATGCATATGTTAAACCTCAGCCACATTGACCTCATGTTATGTTCCCTAAAAAATTTGACCAAATACGCACCATCAATCTCTATAGATTAACTAGGTCTTTATCTTGCAACACTCATTATTGAACTAAGCTTCAATCTCTTGTAATTATGCTAGTAGACAACTCTGCATGTCTTATGCATATTTAACTCTTTGATTTAGATTCACACCATAGATATTCTAATAGTAAAAACACCTATGAACCATTGATCTTCTAACCAAGTTCCATGGATGTGACACATGTCACTAACACATTCATTCTTTGACATATTGACTTTTATGTACACTATTAGATCAAGATCTATGATTTAACATACACTATTAGATCTACTGATTAGTTAACCTCATAATTCAATTTAGTTTAACTTGATGGTCTCTATCCCATCATATTCTATTAGAACAAATTTTAAGATTTATATCTTGAGTTAGAAAATACTTCAAGACTCTAAATCTTTAAGGTACCTTCTTGGCACTATAGACAACATCTCCATGAAAACTTTTGACCTCAGTTGACTATGTGAGTACCTATAATAAATACACAATCTTGATGGTTTTTTCATGTCTATATGATGGTTTGGGATGGTATGGCTTATATTAATCTAGAATATGCCTATTTTTCATTCCAAATGATCAAGTGACATATCATATCTTCATCAAGACATATATGGATGCCTCATAACTTCTTCTTTATCCTTACAAACCTACAAATGTGCCATATCTCTCCAAGCTATAAAACACAACCTCTTTGGGATTCATGTACTAGAATCACATGTTCTCTTTGGCATCACTAACAACCCAACAATAATGACCATGCTCAACACAATATTCTTGAATAAATACAAATATTATTGTAGGGTAAGGATTTAGAAAATAATAATTCTTCAAGATAAAATAGAATGAAGATGAGAACCTTGAATATTATCTAGACAGGTTTGATTTTTCCCATAATAGGTGTGGATATGAGCTATCTGAGGAAGTGATTAAAAATATTTTCCTTAAATGATTGGATGATTCATATAGGGATTATTTGAATCTCATGTGGAAGGAAGATATTACCAAACTAGACTCCCAAGAGATTACACAATTATGTACCAACTACTCTAGGACAATACCTAGTAGTAGGAGAGGTAAATTAGGAATCTATTGATGTGAACCAACTCATGAAAGAACTAGAAATTTTCAAAATATATATACTAGTTTAATTGAACATAATGTTAGATGGATTGAAAACTAAAGATAAATCTAACACTGATCTACTATAAATCTATTACCCAAAGTGTAGATTAAAACACACACTTAGAGATTATCCTCTAGATGAAACAAAAATATGCGAAATATGTGATACTGAGAATCATGATACAAGAAATTGTAATCACCTTGCTACTCTTAAGAACCATATTAATATATATATATATATAGACCATAGAGGAATTAAACTATGTGCAAGGGCAAGGAAATACCTTCTCACAAAATCAATCTTGGTAGTTTGGCTCAAGGATTCATTTTACACAATGGCATGTTCTTTCATATGTTTGGGCAACACCACCTCAGTGGCATAACTAGGAATGGATTCCACAATCATGGATGATGCACCAACCTATTCAACAAACATGGATACACCAAGCTCATCAGAAACCATGGGTAACTAAATATTGGAACCATGGCCTAAACTATAATAAAAAACAAAGAAGTTTTACATAATAACAAGCACTTATGGCTCCTTTAAGAACTCAATCACCCCCCAAAAATCAAGTAAACCAACCTAAAATACCTAACCATTCATTAGAAAATCCAAATAATAGGTAGGTTTATGTTAAATAACAAGGTGAGACCATAGGGATAGGTTTTATTGAATGTGCAAACATACATCTCAGGTTAGGAAAAATATTAAAAGAACATCATATTATCATCACAGAAATTCCTCATGAAAAAACAAGTCAACAAAGTCAACTAGTGAAAGAAGAAGAGTTAGGAGAGAAACCTAGAAAAATATAGGAAGTCACCACAACTTCACCTATTCCCTTTTTAGAATGATTATAGGAAGTGGAAGACAAAAGGGAATCTAAATTGATTTAGGAGCTCAAAAAACTCAATTTAGAAATTCCATTATTGCAAGCCATTATGGATATTCCAAATCTCAATCAGGTGATAAAAAAACTATACATTAAGATACCTAGAAGGAAAAGATAATATCTTAAGACTATCTAGGTATATGGCAAGATTGTTGATTTATTAATAGGTAAGCTACTTTTATCCAGGAATGGGGACCTAGGGAATCCTATCATTTTTGCAATGATTGGAAAAAAAGAGATACTAAATGTATTAGTGGACTTAGGAGATTTTATTAATGTAATTACTATTGACACTATGTAATCTCTCTCTAATAAATATGTAACCCACCACCACAATATTATTAATGGTAGATCATTCCACTATTAAACTAGAGGGCATCATTGAGGATATAATAGTAACTATAGAGACATGAGAGTATCTCGTTGATTTTATTATTCTCCATCCTAAAAAATATATTAGATACCCATTGATCCTAGGAAGTCCTTGGTTACCAATAGTGGTAGCTCTGATTGATTGTAGATTAGGAGACATGACCATCTTAAGTGGTCTCAAGGTAAATCATATTTCATTATATCCACCTACACAACCATCAATCAATCTTGTAAAATATTTATGGGTAGATCAACCTAAAGAAAAACATGATATTATCTCCTCTATAGATATGGTTTTAATCATTGATCATGTGGAATAAATAGAGGATGTGTTAATAATAAGTATTAAGAGTGATACAGACTTTGATAGTATAGCTATGGACCTTGTTAGTCTAGTTATAGACTTTATCTGACTAGCTATGGACTTTGTTAAAGGAACCTATAATGAGATCACTTTCTATCCTTATAAATGTCCATCCTTTCCCACCTCTTCCATCATTATATATGACCATATGGAAATCCAACATAGTGTTATAAAATGGGCACATGAAGGTTAAAATACTTTTTTGATAGCCTTTCATTGTCCTCTAGCTAGAGTGATTTATCTAGGATAAAAATTTATCAAAGATGTTACCATATTCCATATGTTTTTGCCACATCCTTGTTCTCTCAACTCTTTAATTAGTTAATTCAAACAAATATATTCTTCTCATCCAGTCACTAAGCAAATAACAATAGCACCAAGTAAATTACTTAACATAAATAGTTGGTTGATAGATGATTAGTAAGTAAAAGTCTTTGATGTAGTTCAAGAACATACTAAATATTTTGCTTGGAAATATCAATACATGAAAGGAATCCATCCAAGTGTATGCACCCATCATATCTACACATATAACATTAAACCATTTAGGCAACCTTAGAGAAGAATTAATCTTGCTTTAAGAGACATTGTGAAAATTGAAATAGAGAATTTGTTATAAGTGGGATTCATTTATCATATTTTCATAGATTGTGGGAGTCTCCCACTCTACGTGCCATTTATGATCAACTAATTTGACAAAGAGAGGAGGTTAGATCAACTATTAGTTTATAAAACTATGGAATCAACACACTAACATACTAACATCTCTAAGCCTAGATCTTAGGGGGAGATAAATGAACAAAAAACAATTGAAAACCTAACTAAAATGCAAAGAACAACAATATTTACCTTCTTTGAGATCTCCAAATGATTTCTTCATTTGGATTGCTCAGATTATGCATAAGAAGTCTTCATCAATGACATATGGCTAACATCATCTCCTTTATGCACCATTATTGAAAACTTAGCTTTATTGATATGGTTTGGCTCAATTTCAACATTATAACACTATGCTTTTAGCTTCATGAATCTATTATTGCATTATAACTCTACTTTGATTGATCTTCGTAAATCAAGAGCTCTAGGCTTGATTTTATAGGCTTTCAAATCCATTGAAATGGGTTAAATCTGACCATGGTTGAGTTTATTAACTTTGGTTGAGTTTGACATATTCTTAGAATAATTTTTTAGATATTTTCCAAAAGTGACAACTCAAAAATGTAATGAGTGTATTCTAGAATGTTCTAAGATGCTCTTGAATTTCCTTTTTAGTAATTGATTTAATAGCTCATGGATAAACTCAATTAGGATTTTAAATTAATTTAACTTGCTAATTAATTTTGATTAAGGTGTGTAAGTTAATTAATTTTTTTAAGCATTTGGTTATTTGTTTGATTTTCATTAATTCAATGTGTATATTTGCCTTGTTTAATTGATTTAATATGACAAATTGATTTAATACAAAGCTATAAATCCAAATTCAAGACTAATAGAAATTCTTAGGTTAAATGTTTGATGATTTGTAAGAATTGGTCTAATAGTCTGATGCAAAGCTATTAGTGGCCAAATTTACATGTTTACAGGAGTCTCCTTTGGTTGTTGTTCCTAATAAAAATGGTAAATGGAGAGTATCCATAGACTATAGGTAATTGAACAAAGCAATAATGAAAGATTATTTTCCTTTACCCTTTATTGACCAAGTAATTGATAACTTGGTAGGGAAAATACACTTCTTTTTTTTGGATGGTTTTAGTGGGTACAATCAAATAAAATTATCACCTAAAGATTAGGATTAAAAAACCTTCACTTGTCCATGGTGTTGGAGTCCAAATCTACACCAAGTAATTTGTGTAGATTTGGGTAGTTGAAAAACTTGTTATGTTTTGATATCTCAATTTGGGGTATTTTTTCAATTTTCCAAGTTTCATGAGGGCCTATGTTGGTACCCAAAATTGCACTGGAGAAATTGGGCCCTTGTCTATGAAAATTTCTAAGTCTAGACTAGGTTGAGTGTCAATGTTTAAGTTATTAGCCCTAGTTCTATCTCTATGTTTTCCTTTGGAAAGTCAAGTTCATGTTTGTAATTTTCAAGTCCTTTGTCTTATTTTCTTAGGTGAGAATATTCATTTCCTTATAATTTTTTAGCCTTTTTCATGAACACAACATCCAATGGAGATAGGTCTTCCAGATTTTCATCTTGGATAAAAGATCCAAAGACCTATCTTTGTCAAACATTTTGTCTGCTTCCAAAGTTTCAAAGGAATTCCATATATTATCTTAAGTTTTTAGGGATCATTTGTTTCAGACTTTTTGTCTATGAAATTTTTTTTGAAGGGCACTTTCCCTTCAAGAATTTTTCCTGCACAAAAAGCTCGAAGGATTTGTAGGGTCATTTTGCCTCTAAACAATTGTGGAAGGATGTCTACCAAAAGTTCTAAAAGTAATTTCTAAAAATGGAAGACATTTTCAATAGTTTTGAAGTAATTGTAAGGTTTGAAAAAATGTTTCATGATAGAATATTCATTGGGATAAGATAGAAATGTATCCAAGTATCCTTGCATAAATTGATTTGTTTCCTTATGCTAAAAGAATAAATATTCTAGAGCCCTAGATGAAATTGTTGTATTGCACCTTCAATGTGTTTTGGTGACTAAGGTAAGGAACTCCCCGATGAGTCAAATGAAAGACACATGGGTATCTCAAGGGGTTACCAAGACTATATTTAGGGGTTGGAAGGATCTTGTACCTTTCCCAATATCAAGAAGTATGGTACAAAAATAAACATTTTTTGAGAGTCTAAGCTTACATCTAAGTTGGACACATGGTGGGTCCTCAGTGTTTTCTAAGTTTTGGGCCCTTTTCCAATATTTTCCCACTTACATTTTTGTAGGTAAGGTGTGAAAAGTCTCTAGGGCACAAATGCCTAGATTTTTGAAGAAAAGTAATGACATGTGGTAGATCTTTAGGGCTTTTCAAGCTCTATGCCCTTTTTGAAAATTGCCTTACTTAACTTTTAATAGGCAAGGTGCAAAAAGATTTTAATAGATTGAAAGTGCCAGAATGAAAGAGTTTGATTATAAGGATCCACATGTTGCAATGAGGATTTCCAAACATAAAATAAATATTTACACTTTCTCTCTCCTTTAAATGAATAAAAAATTATTTAAAGAGGGTAGTGATAATTAGTTTTTATGCTTCAGAGTATTAATGGCAACCCTAATTTCAAAATTTAAAGGATTATAACTAAGTCATTTGTCTTCATTCACATTTACCTTTTGTATTTAGAGATTCCACTTACACCTTTGAGCCATTTGTGTGCCCTAGCTACGTGAAATATGAAAGAGTGATTATGACAAATTCTTCATGGATTTTTAGCTTCAATTGTGTATGGCCCTTTATATTATTAGTAAGTGGTAATCTAGTTCCTTGTATTGTGTTTTTTGAGGAGGTTTGAGGGTTTTTAGAGGGTAATCATAGTGAGGAATTCATTTGAATTTAAAGTATTACACTAGAAAGCTAGGAAGCAATGACAACTACTTCATCATCTATCAAGAGTAACATTATTTTTGTTTTGGATGAAATTAAAGATATAGATGTTTAGGGGTTAGATTTTCCATCCTTATTAAATTTATTAGAGCAACAAAACCTTCTCCCAATATTTTCCAACCTTGGCATGAGTTATATCATCCCTCTAACATCATTACCCTTGGTTACCCCATACCTAGAGTTAGTGACTGTATATGCTTGAGTATAACGACCTAAAACCAAGACTATCATCAATGGAAGCCAATCAATCATCTACTCTTTTAATCTTTTGTCCCTCAACACCATGCTTGGGATTCTTCCCTCGCTTTAAAGTATCACACTTTCTCTAGAGGAATGCCAAGATTATGTAGACAAGAATGAAAAGACAATATGAGACATTATCAACTCATGTTGGTTGATCAAGAAAAGGCAAAAAGTCTTAGAATGTCTAAAATTCTAAAACTAGTTGAGTTCAAGGAATTACCCTAGTATGTAATTTACATGGTAACCATAATTTATTAGATGCCCACCATATAGAAATTTGAATCTTGGATGTTCATAGTATTAATTTATTTGTTGGAGCAGTAGAAGAAGCTAGATTGGGATACCATTCTAAGTGATAACCTACACAATCAGATGATGCAACTTAAGGTATTACTTCATTCAAATGAGAGGTTCATAGGCACATTTTATATGTATTCTTACCTAATGTATAACCTACTACATAATAAGACATTCTAAGGGCTCACTAAGAATCCCAATGGAATGAAAATATATGAGATTTATCTAGGAATTAATTTGGATGGATTCAAAAGAAATATCTACAGGGTTTATAAGTATTTCTTCAACACTATGATGAGTGCCTTCTTTCCACCAAGGAGCCTCAAAAAAATTCCTAAGGAAACCAAAGAAACAATTGAGAATTATGGTGCCTCATATATCCAATTCAAAAAATTCACATATATCAAGATAAGTGGTTACTTAGGGTCTCCACATAAATTTATGAGATACCTAGATGATATATTGTCAATGATGGAGTTGAGCTGGTAGATGGTACCCTTATATGAGATGATTGTGGAGAAAAGATAAATAATCCTTTCAATTTTTTAGTTGAGATTGGACATTATTCATGTCCTTCTATCACCAAAGTAAAGGAATTGGAATAAGAGATGGGCTAGTATGTGATTGAAAAGATGCCACCCAAGATCAACTATGCTATTAGGTGGTTGGTGAACACAACAACTAATGTGATTCTACATCAATCACATTATGAAGATATCTAGTTTGATTGCACCACTAAGGAAGACATCAAAAAATTAGATCATATGAGGTTAACATTATAGGAAGTTATACCCTAAAATATTGCTCCAATCCCCAAAGACATGGATGATGATAAAAGGACACTATCTACAGTGTATATTCAGTCTAATATTTAGGCCTAGGCCATCTTAGAGGTGGAATTCACTACTAAGGAAAATGATTCCATTTCGTGGAGATCATTTGCAATCATGAGAAGAACCTTTAAATAGATTAAGGAACATGGGGTTGATCTTGGTGTATATAATACCCCTACCCTCTAAGAGCTCAAACAAGTTTGAGACTTAAAGGGTTTTCTCCTAGATTATAGTGATGATCCTTTATCTCCAACACCAATAAAAAAAGGATAAGGGAAAGTGCAAGATTGGTGATGTTGATTTCACCAATCCAATTTATGTGGAATACATATCCACATCATAGTCTAAGGCAAGACTATCCTTTTCAAAATTAATAAATTTGGCTAAAAATTGGGATAAGATCACCACTAGGGAGGTTAAATTGACCAGTGCCACCCTAATATCCATTATGTTAGAAGGATACCCAATAGTGCCAACCATCCTAGTAGCCACTCCAATGGTCAATCTAGTTGTAGCTCCACCTACTCCACCAGCACAACAACCAACCATTGTCCCTCCTCTAAATATATATTCAAGGAAGAGAGGAGGTGAGGAAGAAGAAGAGAAACCCAAGCAAAAAATAGTCAAGAGGGCTCTGCAACCTCTAAGTGGGTTTCCTATGAAAAGGAAGGAGGTTGTGTTCAAGGACATACCTTCCAAAGAACTGCCCATGAAGAGAAAAGAGGATCAATCCTCATATGCCTAGAGGTTGAAGGATATGAGTGATGAAGAAGACTCTAATGAAGGTAAAACTATTGTTGAATTCATAAAGAAGCATCGAGCATTAACTCTTTTTCAAATAAAATTTGGGAAGAAGACTCCAAGGGAAAGGCTCTAGACCCCAGTGAAGGTCTTGATGATAAGGTTATTTGTAGAAAAGGGTCCTTCAAGAGTAGAGATTAAAGGTAATGAGGAAAAAAAATTGACCTCAAATGATCCTCTATATTTTAAGATGTTGTGCAGGTTGGAGTTGAGGTGGCCATGAAAACTCAATCCCTTCAAGAAAGGGAATCTAATTCATCAGATACATAGACATTTGTTAACAATGTCATCACCCAACCACCAGGCTAAGGTGATCAAGGTGGAATTAAAGAATTGAATAAATTTGATGAAAGAGATAAAGTGGAGCTAAAGCAAGGTACTCAAGTTTCCAAAAACTCTAAAGTGATGATTGAGCAAGGAGGATTATAAATAACTATAAAGATATCACAATTTATCCCTTCCCCTTCAAAGGTGTCAAGTTCAACACTAGAGGAGAAGGCGAGTATTGAGGAAAGTGGGGATTAAAACCTATAAATGGGTACCCCCACCCATATAAAAATAAATTAAGAATTGGATCAATTCAATAAATATATTGAGGAGGATACTTCATGAAATGTTTCTTTAATTAAAGTACCTCAAAGTCTCCTTCCTCACATCAAGGTCCATGACCCAACCCATAATAAAGGTCTATAGACCATGATTGGTAAAGATTTTTCCTGAAGGTAACAAGGAGGTCACCATAGCCTCATCCATACCTAAAGCTCAAGTAAATAAAGAATGTGAAGTAGTCATGAAACCTTCTAATCAGATAGAAGGACAAGGGAGATCCATAGAGAATTTGTTCAAGGAGTCTGACTAATTTGGTCTAGATTTTGATGTTTTGAAGCAAATAGAGCCAAACCTATAAGGGGAACCTAGAGTGAACAAAAGTGGTGATGAGTTTGATAGTGATGAAGAAATTGAATATTCCACTACATCCCTATGACACTTCCTAAATCAAGTACTCCCATGATACCACCCTTTACTATCTTGAGGCCAACATCAATGTCCACTACATCAATGGGATTCTAGACTAAACTCCTTCTTTAGGTCAAATAATAGGTCATGCAAAAAGGGACATTATGAGAAAATTTGGGGAGACTGACCTAATGAATATCACCCAAGCATATAAGGCCAAACCCCCTAAAAATGCGAAAACAAATTCCATGACCACTTCACTACTGCAAGAGAAAGAAATGTGGAGATAGCCATACCCCCATTAGATGCTTTGAAGAAAGATGCTCCCTTTGAGAGTTACACTATTTATAGCTATAGTCTAGGGGAGTCATCAAGGAATGAGCTAAATCATAGCTCACATGTTTGGAAAACATGGTGGCTCATATGATGGATAAAGACAAGGCCACCATGGAAGAGATGAAGGCATAAAATCAGGCTATGATCTGGTACTTGTAAAATTTATTGAGTGAGCCTTAGGAAGTAACTCCAAATACTAATAAAGCTCTAGAAATCCTCTATTCTCAATAGAGTCATTTTATTTTGGATAAATTGATGATTTTAAATCCAAGGGAGAGAGATATAAAAGTGGAAAGAAGATCTACACACTAGGTCTAAACAAATAAACCACTCAACCTATAAATACCTGAACAAAATAGTGAACAATAAAATGGAATGCATTGCTTAGATGTTTTTTGATGAGGTAGATATTAATAAGTGGGAAGAGGTCTAGTGGAATATGGATGAGGTCTACAAGATGGGAATAGATACATTTGTAGCTAATAAGATCATTACTCTAGGTGATCACAAGAGGCCCAAGGAAATTCAACTAGTAATCAAGCATTGTTTGATGATGATGATTAAAGATGGTATCTTCAATTTGAAAGGAGAGGAGAAGTTCTTAAAGACTAAAATAAATGAGATATATGCTACACTGAGCAAGATGGAGAGCTTTGATGGTGAAAATTATTTTGAGGAAGAGTCAGTATGCATGACTCTAAAAAACCTAATCGATGTACCACAAGAATCCTTTGATGTTGATAAGATAAAACAATTGGTGTCACTTGAGAAACCTTGTGACCATATTAAATAACTCAGATGAAAGTAGACCACGCTTCAAAAGATTGATACATATCTTTAAGGAGTAAAGAGTAAAATTCAACTGCTAAATGGGCCCAAACCAAGTGAATCTCACCCTATAGTGGAAGGATATACTAGGTATAAGAATAAGCTGGCAAAAGATTCCATCATCCAAATTGAATCTAGGGCATAACTAGATATTTCAATTTTTCTAAGCTAATACCACTCATTTTTTATCTTCTTTCCCTTCTTATTTCTTCTCATTTCCCACTAGGAAATCATTGCACTTGGTCCATTAGTGGCACATCCCTTTCAATTAGTTTTTATGTAATCATATAAGAAAAAGTCATTTTTATTTATTATGCAAAAGGTTAAGTTTTTCCCTTATGATATCTTCCTCCATGTAAATAACTAAAAATATTTTTTTTAGTGGAGGATCAAGCTTGCCATCATCACAATAACATGATCATAATCTAAGGAATCATGTTTGTTACAAGGTCTAATAGACTCCAAGCCCTGAAATAATTTTCTAGCTAGAGCATCTTTAGGAATATGCTAGGCTTAGATCAATTGTATAAGTAAAGGGGGTTTGTCCCTTTAGAAGGGTCAGATACGTTTTTGAGTCAAGAGCTATAACCTCAAATAATTTTCTCTATGTTATCCATTTAGTGCCAAATTTGTTTCAGTTGTAAAATCATTGTCAAGATTTGAGAGCATTATACATGTCTTGATTGTCATAGAATTATTTTGCACAATGTTAGTCTATTATATTGTTTTGAACACATTGTACTCATTTTCTATACAATTGATAAATGAAATCTATTCATGGTTTCCACTATATTTCTATTGATGAAGTACAATGCTCTATTTTACATGCTCAATTAATTGGTAATCTGATGTATTCATCTTTATTGTAGTCATTTAGAGAGTATATCTAGATTGTAAAATCATTTTTGCTTTGAGATTTGGGAATAGGGTGTTGATATCCTTTTTAATGGTAGTCCTAAGCTCATGGATTCAAGTATAAGGTGTTCTTAAAGGATATCACTTGTGCATGATTTCATCTCATTTACTTTTAATATATAATTCATTTGCTGGTAAAGATGACATAGCCATTTAGTTGAATTTATTTGTGCTCATTTGTTAACCCTCCACTTTCATTTTTATTAACTGATAATCTTGTCCTACCCTATTTA
This sequence comes from Torreya grandis, assembly GCA_037957365.1. NCBI lineage: Eukaryota > Viridiplantae > Streptophyta > Pinopsida > Cupressales > Taxaceae > Torreya > Torreya grandis. The sequence continues at coordinate 835,530 of JARHVA010004456.1, read as the reverse complement.
ACCCTACATATAAAATGACCTTTGCATATCTAAAGTGTTATTTTCCTATAGATGCATAATTATTGTATACTTAGCATGTGTTTATGTCTTATGTGTTAAATATTAGCATTGAAATATCATGTTTAGTCATGTGTTTTTGAACATCCTTAAGAATTGAAGTTGAAATCACATTCATATCTATCTTCAATGTCATATTTCTAACTTAGAACATTTTCTCATTCTATGTGACAACCCTTTTTTGGTGGAGTGAGAAAGTTTGGTTATGTTTTAGTCAAATTTATATTCCCTTATAATAATAATAATCTCCATGGAGATTAAATTTCTAAATCTCTCCATGTGAGCAAGCTACCCCATAGGTCCTCTCACCTTAGTTTAGGTAGAGTTAGAAGTAGTATAGATTTAACCATACCCTTTGTAGGTACTTCCTAGTTATTTTATCTATTCAATCTATTCTTGATGTTAAACCCTTCCTTGGCTACAATGACATTCTAGTGGGTTTTACATCTTTACTTACTATTTCTCTTAAAGTGTGCAAGGCTAAGTGAGAGAGGTGTAAAATTGGGAACTAACATCTTTCTAGCACCATTATTGGGGATTAAATTTAAGTCCAAGTCACTTGTGTTGCTAGTGACTCTTACAGAGAACTACTTTCATGTTCTAAAGCTTTCTACCTATTTATATTGATTTGATTATCTTTAGTGCATCAACATCACCAATATATTTTTGGCACCATTACTGGGGATTAAATTAAAGTCCAATTCATTTGTGTTTCTTAGGACTCTTGTAGAGAACTAATTTTATAATCTAAATCCTTTTGCCTATCTATGTTTATTTGATTATCTTTGGTGCTTCAACGTCACCAACACCTTTTTGGCACTATTGTTAGGGAGATTTATTGTCACCCATGTTGGTGGGGATTCTTGTTGAAGGTTGTGAGTGTATATACTTATTAAGTTGTCTATTATTACTAGATTGATCTATCTTTCATATGTCAATAACCCAATAGTTTTTTGGCACTATGACTCTGCTAGGGTGTTCACCCGTATGCTATAAGAAGTTTTACGATGTTCTTGGAATTATCTTCATTATATGAAAGTATTTCATTCTATCAGTTATTGGTGGTTCTATTTGCTTTAGTATAAAAGTTTTAGCTTCTATTGGTGACTCCATTACATCAAAATTTTAAATTTCAATGGCTATTTTATGTACTCTTCTCTATCTTAAAGGAGTTTTATTTAGATCTACAAATATGGAGGGTACCAGGTCTTCCTTTCAAAAAGATTTATCTAAAGAGCTTATTTCTAAGTTAAAAGGTCCATCTAGAAGGAAACAAGTTTGGAAGCTTATTTTAGGCCAAATATCAGGTAATTAAGTAAGACTTGAATGATTTGTTCCCCATTATATTTACCCCCTCTTCTCAAATATCCCTTTAATTAAAGGATATCAAGTCACTTTAGAGAGATATGAGCTCCCTAAAAGTCAAGCTCCTTCTCTGTAAAGAAGTATTTCTCCTCCTATGAGGCCATTAAAGCATTAATATATTTATCCTCCTTTAATTCCTCCTCATATTATTCATTCACATCCATCCCCTAGTTTATCTTTATCTTCAGATTTAGAGATGCGAGACCATGATATAAGGAGGTTTAATGCAAGTAGTGACAATGAAGAAGAAGATCAAGTTTTGGATAATAGATGTAGACCATTTATGATCCCAAGGTTTAGACCTATCAAATTTAATGGTATACCTAGTTTCCTTAATAAAGTTCCCATAAAAGTTAGTATTATATTACCTAAATTTCAAGGGAATAATACCATGTCTTGGGAGCAACATTTGAAAGCTTTATTGAATGTTATTAAGGACTATGAAATTGATCTAGAATATGTGTACATAAAGCTCTTTATGAACATACTTGAGGAAGAGGCTTGAGAGTGGTTTAAAACCCTCCCTAATGGATCCATAGACACATGGAAAGATATGGTTGATGCATTTAGGATGCAATTTGGTGATAACATTGATCCTAGATTCTTGCTTACCAAAATTGAGAGCCTCAAGAAGAATCCTAACAAGTGTGTTAAGGGTTTTAATTCTATATTTAGCAAGGTATTGGAAAGGCTGCCAGAGGATGTAAGACCCAATGGTGCTACTTATTTGATTAGGTAATATGATGAATTTGATAAGAAGACAACTTATTATCTTAGAAGACAAATCTCCCATAAATTTGAGGATGGATTTTAATTTATATATCCAAATACATAATAACATCAAAACTATGGGTAAAACTTTGAATTAGAGGGCTGATGTCAAACTGGTGAATCCTAAAAATCCTCAAGCTTCCCATAAGAGTGTAGATCTAGAGTAAATTATGAATACTCTGGCTATTGTTGTGAAAGAAATTTCTCATAAGTTGGCTAGAGTATAAAAGGGGTTGTCTCAAGGTTATTATAACCATAGTGATAGGACGGATCACAAGAGATAAGAAATAAATCACCTTAGAGACTAGGATCAAGGTTAGCTAGCTTTCCAAGGTAGGAATAATGACAAAGGAAAGGGGCTTATAAGGGATGATAAGTATGAGAGAAACCAGAACTAGGGAAGTGGAAGGGAAGTACCTGATCCTCTAGCTGTAAAGGTCAATATAGTTGACTATGAGATTGACTAATGTGACAAGTGCTTCCCTCCTCATCCTCCATGTAGTATAATTGATAGTGATGGTCAAGGTTGAGAAGGTTTTAAATCTACATCTGATGAAGATGACATCTACATTATTGAATTTCAAGAGATGGAAAGTTACACCTTCTAAGAGGAAGCTATGAGTGCTTCAACTATTCCTTATTATGAGGGCACGCCATCATATGAATGTTTTACTTTCCAAATTAGTAAACCATATGTGATGGTTTCCTATCCATCTTAGAGATGATGAGTTCTACCACTACCAAGGCATTTTGGAAGGCATGTGGAAAGGTAAGGGTCCCAACCCCATATTTCATTTATGAAATAAATATGGTGCATGAATATGAATTACCTATTCATGATTTTGAGTTTATAAGATCAATGATGAAAGAAAAGTATGGAGATTCACCTTCATTGGTTGAGGACCATAAATTGATGATCCATGTAACAATTTCCCAAGAGAATAAGGACTATAATTTGAGAAGTAAAGATCAAAATACTCTTTGAAAAGATAAATACTTTGTTGCCCCTAAAGCAAAGACTAAAGAGAAAAACACCAAAAGGAGTAAGGAGGTCTAAAATTCCACCAAGCCTACTTCTGCACCTTATAATTCTAAAAGTTAAAAGATACCTATGCCAAGAATAGAACTCCATTATTATCTAGTATTCCCAAGAAGGATAAGCCTAGGAAGCCTCCCTTATAGAGTGAATTTAAAAATACTATTTCCCTATTTCTCTCCCCCTGACTCTTAAGGGGTGTGTTTTAGTATTTGTTTTGATTTTTGAATGTGGAATAATTATCTACGAAAAATAAAATAAATGTAAGGATTTTAATATTACCTGGAGATAAAGGTTGGTTGTGCATCATTGATCAAGATATTGTGGGAACTCCTCTTTGGTCGGGGAGGAATGACCTATAAATCACAAGTAAACACTTGGACATAAATGGATCAGTATGGAGATGAGTTGGCTACCTAACTACAAATAGTCCTGAGAAGTGTAATGCTTGCTCGAATGGATGTCATCCCAATGTTTTCAATTAAGATGAATAAAATGATAAAAATGATGAATATAAATGATTGCATGGTATAAACAATATAAAGTAACAAAGATTAGATAAATGTAGATTATCTATGACTGAAAGATAAGATAAATGGATTATTCAAAGAGAAGATAGATAAATGCTTTACTAATTTTTAGTAATGGATATCAATAGATTAAGAGAGAGATTTATAAAATAAAATGTAGATTATGCAAGCTTTAGGGACTATGAATTCTACCAAAAGTAGAATTTGGGTCTATTTTTATGTTTTAGCAGGGATCAATGTCAATCTATGTTAACTGCTAATACTAAAAAATGAAGGATGGAAAAGGTTTGAAAGGTTGATAAAATAATAAAAATAGACCATAGATGATAAAATAGAGATGACAAAGGACTAATAAACCACAATGTAAGCCAAAACTAAGCAATATACAATGTAAAACTAACCTTTAATGAGCAAGGTGAATATAGATAGTGTGTGCTACAAACATGGGCTTTCAACCTCTGAAATGGCTTGATATCATATGGACAAGGGTCTAGCAGGGTATGCATGTAGTCTCAAAAATAATTCAATAATGTTTTAGAGTCTAAGATTGTAGTCTCAAGACATGGAGGCTCATTGTGTATATATGGATCGATGTTGATTTGGAAGAATCACATTGATCATAGAAGATCGATGTTGATTATGGAGGATCGATGTTGATTATATCAATTTAGTTAAAATTTGGCTTGGGTTTTTTTGAACCATATGCCAAAGTAAGTGAATGTAACACTAAGTTTTTTGCACAGGTTTTTGATGAGGGTAAGTTGTTGGAAGGATTGTTGGGAGGTTGGATAGGTTTTATTTTTATTTGATTTTTTATGAATTTTAGTTGTTAAAAATATTTTGGGTGGTTAGGGATGGTAAATAGTAATTAATAGGATTAATTACCATGGGTAAATAGGGGTATATACATAAAATAAACATTAAAGTATAAGTTGAAATTTAATTATGGACATTTAGTTTCTTATAATTTAAGTTATATTTTATGTATATACTTTCATGTTGTTTGAGAGTGGTTTTGGACCTCTAGGAGTTAAGATGTAAAATATAGATTTTTGGAGGTTTCCACCACATTTTATATGTAGCCTATTTCAAGACTTTAGGATTTTAAACTCAGCCTATTTTAGGTTTTCAGGCTATGGTGTAGATTTCTAGCATCTACAGGGTTATCCCAAACGAGTTTATCACTAGTTTACCTACTAATACTCCTTTGCCTAAATATAGTGTCTACAACATGGCCCATGTTTTGAGTCAACTTAAGATCATATTACCCATTGTGTAATTTCTCATAATTATAGAGCATAGGAGAAGATACTTTGAGTATTTGGGATTCACTGAGAAAGTTACTACTAATGAGATTATTGAAGTTGAGCCTTCTCCCACTCCCCTTATGGAAAGTGAGAACACCTCAGAATCCCCTAAAAATCATTTAGTGTATTTAGGAAAAACATTGGTAAATAATTATTTATATGTTGACCTATTCTATACCACCCTGTTAATTAATGGTTTGATTATCCATAATTGCATGCTTGACTCTGGTGCATCTTGTAACATTATATCACTGGCTATGCTAAATGAACTCTATGTAAGACTAACTATAGCATATGGATGATGCCTCACCATGGATTCTATAGAAGTATCTATTGTTGGCATGGTTAAAGGACTAGTGGTGGAACTCATGCAATATCCTAGTAAGTTCTTGAGTATGGACATTGTTGTTGTAGATTGTCCATCAAAGTAGGGTATGCTACTATCTATAGATGGATTTATCCTA